>VXBJ01000037.1:1313562-1465787 GCA_013400055.1 Nycticryphes semicollaris
CTCCATGAACTACCTGATCAAGAAAAACAAATCAGATTCACTTCTAAGCTTCAGCTCTTGATAATCTTCAATCTAGATCAAACTCAAATGTGAAAAAAAAAAATCCACAGAATTTGCTTGTGCTAATCACTATTAGCAGTTCCAACAGGAAATGCTTTTGATACAGTGGAACAATCCAGTGGGAGACCGTTTGAATTTGTTCATGGGCAAAGTAGAATTTTGTTCCAAACCCCTTCAATGTTGGATGCTGTTTTGCTTTTCCATTCATGGTTGCTTTATGAAAACAAATGATCTTTATTGCATTAAGCTTATTTCTTAATCAAAATGGATTCTTAAGCCAAAGAAAGTAAAAGAGCAATTGAAGCTCTGACAAATGTTGCTTCTTGGCATGGATACCAATCATGATGATTTACTGCCTCTTTGGTGTGAAAGAGAGAAGCTGAAAGGTTCCAGCACATCGCAGTGGGCAGAAAGAAAGCACTTGCTTCCAGGTGGAATATTAATCCAACCTGATGCGTTGTCAAGTCTGTGAAGAAGGTAAAAAGAACACTATAAGAAAACATTCATCTGTCCTAAATTAATGACAAATGCTGTTTTATGAAGAGACACTAGAGCAGCTTCATTGCTTATAAGTCTTTAAAAAGAATGAGACATTTTCTCTAATGAGCAGTTATTAAATGAAAGGTGATACAGTTGATACTAATGATTTACAAAAGCATTTTTTTATCATTGCTCAAGGTTTAAGCTAATTCCACCTCTCTTCCCCTTATTGTAGATAGAATTTCAGTAGGAGAAGGGGTAGTAAGCAGTGTTTGATAGTTCAGTTCACCCAGTGGCCTGTAATGTCAGCTCCCTTTGAGTTTTTACGGATCCCCACAATCTTGCTAAGATGTGCACACACTTAATAGGCATGACTATGAGAGCAGGGCATGGTAGCCTGCTCAAGTCTGCAAAGTTTACCTTTGAGGGCTAAATCCTCTACTGACATAAACTGACTCAGTTCAATTCAGCCCCAAAATTCCTCTTGAGCTGATGCCGTGTGCCCTGGAAGAGGAGACTCACATTTTCCCCTAATAACTGATAAAGGGCACAAGAGCTTCAGAAGTGTGTTTGTGATTGGCACACACTGAAGCTTTTTAACCACTTCTGTTTTCAGGCTGCTGTGCTTAAAAACTTATAGTAGTCCCATTTCCACATTTCCTTAAGTACATATTTTTGTTCCAAATACTGCAAAGTACAACCATCATTTCTTCACATATTGTATTCAGCTAGGAAGCTGAGACAAGCCTATTAGTAAAGTTCATATTTAGGACTGGAACCTTCCTCTCCCATAAATCAGGAAGGAATAATAACACTACAATCAACTTTAGCATCAGGACTGTTTATGTAGAGCTGTTCACTTTGTTGCCTTACTGAAAGACCATACTGTTGTATATGTTATGTAACATAGAGAACGTTTGCATTAAATAGCAAACCATGTAAGAAATCTCTACTCGCAGCAATTTTTTATCAAACACTAGAAAAAATTCCAAACCTGAAACCACAGATATGGCTTATATAGAAATGAAACAGGATGACCACTCAACTAAACAAAATAATTCAAAGGCAGTTGATCTGGGCTCTTTTATCTACCACAAACCATCCCCCTACAAATTATTGCAAAGCTTCAATTTTGCCTTGTGTAACAAGGCATGCTATGAAAGACTAAGTCAAATTTGGGATTTTATTTCATTTGAAGAGACTGAAGAATAGCCAAGTGTTAACATTCTTTATCTTTGCTTCCGCTCTTGGATATTATGCTTTTCCCCCTGCTTTCACTGGTCAATAAAGTTGCATGCTTTGCTATTGAATTCTCTTTTTATTTCTTGTCCTCATTTTCCCCTTAGTCCTGGATGCCCTTGACTTTATCTTCAATTCCCTCTGATCACATTGTTAGCTGGGAGCCACACCTTTCCTTCCATTCATCACACCATGGACCGGATTTAAAAGCTGACCTTCACACTGCAACCCTCCTCAGCTCACTGCCCCCATGATAAAAGACAACGAGGTCTTGGTAGCATAAGTACTAAAAATAGGAGAGAGAATTATCAAGCAAGACTACAACAGCAAATGTTAGTCAGGCAACTGGAGTTGTTTCTAAGTTTCTATTGCCTCAACCAAAAGCTCTACGCTGCTGACACTCTCTATTTTATCTGATTTTTTTTTTTTTAGCCTAAGAAACATGAAGTCCTAATTCAAAGCAAAGCAGGATTCAGGCCAAAATCATTGGGAAATTTGGAGACAAGCTAGGAGATTAGAGTTGAAATGTCTGTCCACAAGGTGCAGCTACCACAGGCCACTCTGATATTGATAAGACTAAGGAAGACTTTGACAAGTCACCTAATTGACCCCTCAGCCCCAGAAGACCAGTAACATTTTCAATCTCCCTTAGATTAATCTTTCAATCCTGTCTTGGGTGACTCAGAAAATGAGTGCATTGTCCCTGATAATCTAACGCAGGAGAACAACAGGAGCAAAACAAAAAGAAGACTCAGACTAGCAAAGGTGGAAGAAGGTTAATCAAACTTTTTCAAAGGTGCAAAAGAAGAAAAAAAAAAGTTAGCCTTGCGAGAAATGTGATTCAGGTCTTATTTTATATGAGAAAATTGGTATGAAATATTTCAGCCCTATGTAAGCTGAGGCCATATGCATGAGATAAAAGCAGTCTCTCTTTTGATTTATGTTGGAAAACTGAGCTAGTCTACAGCATAGAGAAAGCAGTTATCAGTTCAACCTTTTTGCAGATACGAAACAATTTGGTTGTCTACATTACCAGATCTTTGAGATGTTTTGTAAGTAATGTGTAAATTATTGTTTTTTCACTGACCACATCCCAGTTAAGCTCCGTATCAGGCAGCCAAGGCTAAAGTGACTATTAAAGAACAACTGAAACTACATATTGATCTTTCCATTTTAAACAAGAGCAAATTTCATTTTGCAAGAAGAGATGTGAAACAGAGATCAGAATAAAATCCATGCCTACTGCCCCTACATCCCACTTCTCTGGTTCCTCTGGGAAATATCAGGATCTGATTTATACAGCCCAGTGGGAATGAGCAGCAATAACCAAATGCCAAAAGCACTTTATTTGTCCTGACCCTTTAAATTCTATTAAATCCCATTTACCTAGAGGTTGCTAATCTGTTATGTGGATTATGCAAAGTCAGGGCAGAGAAAAACTGGATCTTATTTACATGAGTTGGGTGAGGTATCAGAGCTACACAAGTGCAGCTATTTTGCTCCCAGGACCAACATGAAATGGAAAACAGAACAACTGCCTTTGCGTGGTGCAGGATCGGAGGTAAGAAAACTTGTGGCCTTATATCTGCCTCATAAAGAGTCAGTGGCTCGCTATCCCACCCCTGCAAACAAGAACACTCAGGCAGACAGGTAGTTTAGGTCTGACAAAACCAGCATGGAGGTAAGGCTGGAAAAAGCACCGATTATCAAGGAGATAATACAGGGAGAGATGAATACACAACAAAGAGAGGAAGTATGTACAGTCTATTCCCATGAATGCAGTGCTGAGTACAGGGAGGCTGGTCAGTCAGTATTGTTAGTGAGAGTAATGCCTATAACGCATTTAGTCAAATGTCACTACTGAGAACTGGAAAGCTAACCAGAAAGGTTAAAACAGCAGAAAGGTGAAAGCCCCGTGGAAGGGGGCAAGTTATCTAGGGTGAGTTCCAGGAAATAACTAAAAGCAAGTAAGAAACTGATGAAAGAAGTTTATTAAAAAGCACTTCCTATTGGAGACAGTGCTAAACTGTCCCCAGAGAAATTATTGAATTATTTAAAATTTTACTTTAGATAAAGTGGTGAGGGATATCAGTTGATTACAGAATGGAATAAATGAGACCAAACCAGCCTTTCCCATCTCTAATTGGTACAAGCCAGTGAACTTTGCTTCCCCTTGAAGTCAAGCCTTCTGTTTGCATCAGCTTAGGAAAAAATAATAATAAAAAAAAATTAAAAAAGAGAAAGAAAAAAAGAGAAAAAAAGGAAAAGAGAATTTCAGGACCCTGTAGTGACCCTATAAGCCTTCTCAAAGGCAAGTGCCATTCACAAAGCCAAGCCATGAGCTGGAGGTGCACACAGTGAAAAAAATCATTCTTGACTAACATTGTGTCAGAAGTAGGATTGACCCATGGGAAAAGGAACTTGCAGTTTTTGTGGATATATTTTACCTAATCCAACTTTTAAAATCAATTTCTTTCTTGAAAGTGACCTGAGTTTTGGAAATTGCTAGGAGAATGCTAAGTAGTAAGGGGGTAAAACACCACTTAGCCTGCATGCAAGACTGTTACACAGAGTGAATCTCACTGACTATGAATTTGTGGGGCTTAAAAAAATCTAAAGTATTTTGCCAGTCCAACATCAGAGTTTTCAGTCTCCAGAGTGCTCCAGGTACTCAGTAAATAGCGAAGATGCAAGTTCACTGATCCAGAAAGGTTTCCATACTCAGTGAAGTGTAGCATATTTTCTATTTAAGTCCCCAAAAGATAATGTAAATTGGTGCTTTATCCTGTTTACTGATTAGAAAACTAAGCCACAGACTGCTAAAAACATTGGCCAAGACCACAGGGAATGACAGCTATAAAGCCAAGGTTGGGATTCAGGAACTTTTGGCCCCCAGTTCCATGACTGGCCCCTTTCATGTCTGAGCATCCTTTCACACAGTTTGTCTGCCTCAGTCTGCAGCACTGGATTGTAGTGACTTTGTGCTTTCCAATGCCTTTCAGTGAGCAGGGAGAAGGCTGACGGGGATGCGTGAGCCCCTTCTGTCATTCTGTGTCAGCTGTGTCAACCTGGGATTACAGCTGGCACTGTTCTTCCTGCAGGCAATAAGATCAGAAAAGCACAAAGTTGTTGTTCAAGCCTCTGATCCCTCGAGCCAGATGTTTGTTTGCTCACTCATATGCTCTGTGTGTGTATATGTGTGTGTGAGAGAGACAGGAACAGAGGGAGAGCCAAGGAGGGAGAGAAGAAAGAGAATATATTATAACAACTTAATTCGACCAGGAAAACTGGAACAGAACTAACCCAGGAGAGAAATATAACTATATAAAAGTCTGGTAATTCACTGCAATGTGCTTTCTAGCAGGATTCTTACTTTCCAGCAATCTTATTTAGCCTGATTCTCCATTTGAGAAATATTTCTCCATCTTTGTCTGCACTACTATACAGCTACTTTATATAGATATAATCAGATGACTGAACCAAAAATAATTCATCTTATTCTAGCAAAGGAGAAATTTAGCAGAATTTTTTTACGATGCTGCTTATGGTTGGTACCTGGGCATTTACACAATCATGGAGCAGTGCACACAGATGAGAACAGCTGATAATATCTGAGCATTCAGGCAGTTAAGATAATCACGCTTACATGAGCGGCTGTATACTTTAGCCTGGAATTGTTAGCGAGACCAAGCTATCAGGATATACCTACATCTCTTAGCCTGTAATTACCATTCCTGGAAAATTGCACGGTGATGATTTTAGCAAGAAGTTATCAAAGAGATACGAGGGAAAAAAACATGGTTTGGATCCCTCTATGAATGCAATACACATTTTTTGCACCATAGTATCTCAGTGACACAGAATCAAAGGCCTGTATTAAGTATAAGAATGTAATCCAGATATTTAGGGAAATCCTTTGGCCCAGATTTCCTATATCAGATGCAAGAAGAGTGAGATCAAGTAGGTAGAAAGATTCATTAGTGTTCTATAGATTCTATATCTTGGCAGATTTTATGTCATCATTCTGACACAGAGCAAGGCTAGGATTGGGGAATTGTAAAGCTCATCTCCTGAGTTATACCACGTGCCATACTACTATTGTCAAAGGTTAATGTTACTTTTTATAAGGATTCATTCTGTGCTAAAAGAATTTCTATTACAACAAATGTTGGTCTGTAGAACTAAGCCAAGAGGAAAGTACTGAGATTTGAGAATCAAGATCATCAATGGAAAAAGAATCAGAGAAATGGAGAAAAATTAGAGATGCCACTAAAGTGCCTAGGTTTTGTTTTCTCTTGTTTTGTTTAAAATTGTCTTGTAAAGTTTGGCTGAGCAACGTGCTCAGAATACAGCAAAGCAACTTCTGTCGGATTCCAGCTGGAGAGAAAGTGGGAGTATTTCCACATGATCATGTCTCCCTGGATAAATTAATGAGGGAAAAAAGAAAGCTTTTGCTTTCCAACGGAGTAATACAAATGTAATAAGTGTAGACATGTTACAAATGCACACAGCTATTGTGACCTCATACTTCAGGTCATGAACTAAGCATAACAGTAGGATAATTTTTTTTAGAAGGACATTTTTTGGGGCGTATTTCTGTTATCACCATGATGGGTGACTGCAATCCTCTGAAGCATCAGACACTTGGCTGCTCTCCAGCTCAAGAAGCTAATTAGATAGACAAACATGCTCTGGGAAGACAGAACAGAAACCATCCCAAATCCAGGACCATTGGACACAAGTGTCATTTTGACCATTAAAGCAAATTTTCTTCTGATCTATTTAGTATTCATCTACAGATCCGACATACTGGACACCCAGTTGGCTTCAGGAAGATGTAAGAATGATGCTACACTAATTCAGCTAACAGCATGGAACAATATAATACACATCTCTGTTCTTTCAGACAGCACTGACAACAGTTTTTCCTCAAATGGTCAGTACTTCCTGATTTCAGTACTTCTTGCTTTTTTATCCAAGCTATAAAAAAAAGAAAATATTCTGGCTAAATTAAAAGTAGTATTGCCTCTGTGGCATGTATTTGCAAGCTAGAACAACTTTTATATATCTGTTAAGTAGCAATGACGGAGTCTGCCACTTAAGAATGCTTCTTATTCCTTCTCTCCTCTTACTTACAGCTCAAGTGCTATCTGTGCAATCCTAGGGGGGAATTAGATGGTCATGGATACTTGCATAAAGACACTAACACGTGTGTATCCTTCCTCAGGAAAACTTCTTTCAATCCTACTGCCATTAGATAATGTTGTACTGTTTTTTCTCCCCGGTTACCTTGCATGCCTTCATAAAAAAACACGCATCTCACTCATTCTTAATGCCAAGCTGACAGAAACGCTAGTGTTTGATAGATTACCACTCACATGGGCTTGAGGTATTTGGTGAAGGTAAGATCACAACTCTTGGACTGTTTGAGTGCAGCATGTTCTAAGAGCCTGGATCAGTTTTGAAAAATGAAACCTTGACAGGAAGGATAAGTACTGGCAGTTACAATATAGTCACTTTGTTCTGTTTCCCTCCATCTTTCCTCTCCTCTGTCCTCAGAGACACAATTCAAAAGAGAAACAAAACCTATAGCACCTCCATGCCGTTCGGGAATGGGGGCAAAGTGGAAATGAACCACAGAGTCATACTTCCTGTGAGAAAGCAAAACGTTAAGCACACAGAAGTTAAACTGTGAGTGTAGTGGCAACACTTACATAACTTACCATGTCGATCCTATCCCATCACCCAGTATGAACGCACATGTGTTAATCATCGGTGGTTTCACACAAATTCCAAAATATGTTTGTCTGTTGGTGACTTAAGGTGTGTAGGTTTATATCTCAGTGGATACAGGGGACCAAAACTGAGTGTTCATATCATGTAGCCGTATTTATCTGTTTTCCAACCTTATAAATATATTATAGATGTTACGGCCCTGCAGTGACAAGCTACAATCAACTCTTGATTTCATCAACTTGTCATGCTTTAATCATCCCTCTTGGCAGATCTTTCAACATATGTCACAGTATTGCCTTCAAAATGTGCTTCTCCAATACTGTTTTATTAACCCTGTCTTTTTATGTGTTTTAGGCTCATTATGAAATGCGGTAAATCTGTCAAAGGAACTTTACATGCCATCTCCAATTCATGCTGATAGGAAGCATCTGAAAGCTCATTTAAGTCCCACAAAATGAGTACAATATGAAAAATCAAAACCCACAAACAAGTGTATGACAAGAACCCTGGGGATCACATTCAGCCCACAAGGCTAATCAAAATTCAGTGCTCTTGTTCCTAACTCATTACCCACTCACAAGGGCATTTGGATAGGAAAATATTAAGACCGCAGTGGGATCTGGCAGTACCACAAAGTGCAACTGCACATCAAACAGTGGGACTTATTAATGACTCCAAGTAGTCAAGTACAAGATCCATGTGCCTCTTCATGGATTTGGCTTTGGCCAAGCTTCTTTCTATCACCTTGGTTTCAGTCACAGTGAGAAGGGGATGATAATAGCCTTGAGTCTGAAGGAGGGCACAAGACCTAAAGGGGCACAAGAAGGCAGAAACTGGAGTTGGGGGGAGATTGGTCTGGATAGAATTGGAAATAAGGAGATGCCAAAATCACTCTGGAAGAGATGGAGGGAATTTTGGGGAGGAGGAGGCTAGCTCTGAAAAGCACAGAGAACAAGTTTTTCTGCTAATAAGGCTCAGCTACCAAACATTTGGAAATCACAGTAGTGTAAATGAGCTGCGCAGGGGGTACTGCGCAGGCGTAAGTACAAAGTTAGAAAGGAAGAGCTTGTGACAATACATCAGACATCCCAGTTATTTCTGCTTTTGAATTTTCCACGTTAATGTCCCAATCAGCATTAGACTCTGCATTACTGAACTCTTGAGAACTAATAATCACAATATTGCGTAATATTTCCAGTATCAGAATGCATGTCAGCTGAAGAAAGCATATGCACTCGTCTCTTAACTCCTTCATAGATGCTGTTATTACATCATCCACAGTGATCTTCTCCTTTTTAGCTAATGCATTATACATTAAACAAAGCAAAGTTGGGATAGGTAATATCTCATATTAGGCCAATTGATAACAGTTAAAAAATACAGGCAAGCTTTCAGAAACAAAAGACCTTAAGAAAATTGCAGAGGGAGAAAATAAAAATGTCACTGATAAAGAACCAAGAACAACTTATTTCCAGAAACAAGGCTGCTTTTTTCAACTGTATTGGACTGAGTCATAAAGACTATCTGTCTTCAATAGTCCTGCCTTTGATACAATTAAAGACAGGTGTTATGTTATAGGTATAACACACTATTCATCTGTAATTGACCACTCTTATTTACTGAAATATTAGTATTACCTCTGTTTCACAAACAGGAGGGCTAAGTTACCCTTGTTCAGATGGTCATCAGGTCACAAAACACAGCACACACAAAAGCTGGCTCAGTCCCCTGCTTTACTCTTGGGAAATCTACTGCCTCCCCATATTCAGCATAAAGCCAGTGAGATGAACCCAAACGAGCACGCGTAAAAGACTCTGGATGCAGCCTCGTGAGGCCTCTGCTTTCAAGGACAAGATAGGGGCTAATATATAAAAATCAGCAGTCATGCCTGGGAGCTGTTTCCTCCAGCTCCTCTCTATGCTTTACATCAAACAAATCCCTGCTAAATTTTGTCTTTAACAACTACAACAATCACTGCATTATCTGAGGAAATTCCTCATCATAGCAAGCTCTTGTGTGTTTTGTGTAATTCCTTTACAAATAACCTTGAGCCTTGTGTATGTCCTCTTAATATCTCAGGAGAGGATCTCACTTTCTCCTCCTCTCTTCCTCTCCTGCCTACCTCCCCCCAACTCCCCCAATTATCTCTTGCTGTCTTCTGGGTGGTTATGTTTAATCTCAGGATTAGGCAGAAGCCTGCAGTTTGCCTTGAACAGCTTATCAGCTTCCAAGAGACATTTACAGGGGGAGAAAGACTCCAGTTTTGATAGCAGTAATTGTATTTAGCTTGTAAGATACAAGGCTATTTATCTCACGGCTGGGAAACCACAGAGGGAGAGAAAGAAAATGTTGCTGATAAAAACTAAATAATAAAACCAAAAAGAATGAAGAAAAAAGAAACAACACCTTCCTCAAACTCCCTACAGTAGTGGGTTGAGGTGGGAAATGGACTTCATTGAACAAAAAGACCATAGCACTTGTGGAAGGAGATTGAAAATACCAAGGGGAAGGTAATAAATGGCTTGAGTAGGACAAGAAATGACCTTTAATGACAATTGTGTAAAACTCAGGGAATTTGATTTGTTGAGATGGGTATAACTATTTTAGAGAGACTGAACACCGACACACCACTTAAAGACAGCTGGAGCTGTGGACACCCACACATCTGAAAAGCAAGTCTGCTTTTTGTTTTTCACAGAATTTTACAACAGGACCCATCATGAGTCATGGGGTGTCACACAACACTTGCTATACTGGGTCACCCACTGAAATGCTCTCAGGGAATAAAAACTGGATTCCTTTAAAATAAATTAAATCGGAAGATATGCCCCAACTCTTCAGGGTCATTCAGTCCTAGGGACTCAAACTATTCTGAATGAAAACTCCTGGACAGGCATCAGGGTCTCAGAACCAACTTTTCGTTTTACAGATACTCACTTATCCAGCCACAATACTTGCCAGAGCAGTCACAAAGTCCCTTGAGTTCTGCTGTTGAGAGCTAACTGTCCAGCTTCCTAAAATTCAACTTTCTCACACACATGTACTTGAGAGAGAGAACAAAGTAGGGGCACTTTTTATTCACTGCCAATAGATCTGCAAATTAATGTCATTTGAAAGGGCAGAGGCTCCTAAAAGAAGGTTGAGAGATCACTCAAGAGAATGATAAAGAGGAAAAATATAAAATCTGCATTGGGTGGATGAACTAATGAATCCTGATAAGGATTCAGTTGTTTAATGCTGCCCTATTTCTTATTTTTAAAATGCAGGAATAAAATCCAGGGTAGAGTTCTCTTGCTAAATCATTTATTTTTTTAAATGGTAATTTCTTCCTGCCTCTCGCCTCCCTCCCTCTAATTGTCTCCTTTAAAATATTACTCCAATTAGACTTTATTTTGGTGCACTGGTACTCTTGCTTTACAGCTTCTCTTCACCTACTTTTGTTTCTTTTTCTACTGCAGAAAATGTAGTCAGTGCATGGATGAATGAACAGGAATATCATGCTTGTATCAATGCACACTACAAATCTGCCAACACACAACTGTTTCTTTGAAAACAAAGATACTGGAGAGAGAAAATTAAATCTTCTGCCTAAGAAATTATGAAAACTTAGGGACTGAGGTATCCCAGTTCTATGTCAAGACAAAATATTTTTTTTTAACCTTTCTGAGAATTGCTGACTCCTTCCCAACATCAGTAATCCTAATTAACGCCCTTCTGTAAAGTGCCTCAAATTTGATGAATTTATTATGGTAAATCTGAAACAAAACCATGTCAGATACTTTGTCTGCCTGAACAAGCTTTCCTATCTTACCTATACTTGGCCCAAAATGACTCCTACTTCATCACTAAAAAAACTAATTTAGATATAGAGAAGGTACAATCTATTATCCGGGATGTACACCAAAGGGTGAAGGCATGTGAGATAGTAGAAGGCAGGCAGTCAAGTAAAACTGTATTTTAGGACATGGAAATTCATACATATTTGTTATCAAAAAGTGTATATCCTGACTGAGAAATATGTTACAATGATCAGCTCCACGAATTAAGGATCAAGGATCTGGCTACCAGTACAACCTATTGAAAAAGCCCATCTCCTTATTGTGTACTTCAGAGAGGGCAGAAAGGGCAAAACTCATGCAAATAAATCATAAATGGCTCAATGGTTTTGGCTGAACTACATCACAACAGCTGGATTGCAGAAAGCAGCCCTTGTGCTAATGCTGCTATTTGCCAGGAGCTTTGTCTGGTGTACCTGCACGGGCCCACTGTTCAGAGTCTTACTGCCCAGTAGGAGAAACTCTGGCAGGGCTGGGATGGTACACACGGTGAGAGATCATCTCCAGTGACTGGGATTGTTTCAGTCCCAAAGTTTAGCCAATGTTAGCTCCAGCTTAATTCCCCCCTTTACAGTTTCTCTCTAACCCTTTCCCTCACAAGAAAGCATTAAGGCTCATGTTACAGGTGACTGAGATGTAATTGGATGCTATAAAAACCAAAATGTTAGTGACTGAACTGTAAGTTTGTTGCTTTTCTGTTTTCCTTCCACTTCCTTGTCTTTTATATGAAGTTGCAAAAATACAGCTTTGGAGTCTTTCAGTCCCATTGGGCTAGCTTCATTTAATTTCAATTTAACTGAAGACTGTGTTTTAAAGAAAACCAATACTCTCTCTCTCTGCGCATTTAATGAATATCTCACTTTTATTTGTACTCTCCATTGAGCAAGTAATTATGAGTCCAATGCATAATCCTTCTACAGGTAATAAAACTCAAGAGAGGAGCGTGGAACTGCCATTCAGAATCCAGCCCTGCTTTCTGAAGGTTGCATCACGGGTGATCACAAAGCTTGCTAGTTTGCAAAATGTGCAAACATTAGGCTGCAGCGCTGTGCAGAAAATCAAGTACACATGAAATTCTTCAGATGACAGACATCACGGCATGCCAAACATGTATGTGCTACATGTCATGTTTTTTAAACCCTACAAATTATTGTGTTTCCAGAATTGAAGTGATCCTACATGTAAAACACCAGATTCCTTAGTTATTATTACGCAAGATTGAAACCAATTCCCGTTTCAGCAACCTCCAGCTGTAAGATGCTGGATTGGACTGGGACAGCCCAACCACAAAGCTTTCTACAAAGTTGAAACTCTGTTGAACACCGATTTGGAGTTTGCATTCAGTAGGAGTGACATTAGTGTGTGTTCGGGCTGTGAAAGACAACAAATTATTAATTTCAAAAGCTCCCGTTTGTTCATCTTTTAAACCATTAATTTCCCAGAAAATGGAACTAATAAAGAATGGTTTTCTGTAGTTATTGGCTTTTCATGTTGAAGCTTTTCCTAAATTTCAGGTATTGATAATGCCTCTTTATTACATGGATATTCTGGTATTTAACATTAATTGAGATCAAGCCATAGTCCTTCTCTTTGGAAGAGCTAGAACACTACCCTCCTCTCTTGGTTATTTTCCCTAGCCCTGTAGGAATTCTTTTTTTTTAAAGAACTTTTTTAAATTCAGCTCAAAAATTGGTTTAAAGAAACTGGAAAAAATTAGGGATACACATGCACATATACAAAGTGTTATCCCATATGCCTTAATTTCACAGGGATAGGCTAAAAAATTCTATCATCAAAGAGTAATCAGAAACCAAAATACATGCATGGAAAGCAAAAAAGGTGTCTGGAGTATAAAGGTGTCCTTTTGCCTCGGGGAACAACTGCATATACTCAACACTAACCCAGAACATAAGATTAATGCTGATTCTATAAACCCAGACATCTACTAATGAAAACACAGGAATCTTTAGCCAAGACAGAAGCAGAGGGTACTGAAGTATTCTCTGAGTGTGATTTATTTTCCCTTTTTTTTTAAAAAAATATCTCTAAAGCAATGAGCTGAATATTTTGTTTCTTTACACCAAGGACTTACTACAGTGAGTAATAGAAGAAGAAAATTTATTCATGGGGTTTTTACTGACAATAATTGGCTGCCAACTGGATCAGAGGTATTTTACCACAAAATAACTGATGAAAGGAGCAGAAGACAGATGCTCAGTTTGGCCCTCCATTAGCCGTGCTTCCCTCACTAACCAATGGATAACAGAGATAGAATCTTACTCAGCATGTCTGTCATGGCATTCTTGTAAAGCAATTATTTCACAGAAATAAGGATAATTACTAAAATGTACTCTTTCACATATGCATCATCAAAACACTCACAAAGTGGCACACTGAATATATGGTAGAGATCACCACAGAACAGATCTCTTGTATTAAGCATTTTCTTGTGTAATTTCTGAGTGAGTGGAAGAGATTAAATTATCCCCTTGCAGTAATTTATTAGTGCAACATTACATAGGCAATTATGATGTTTCTCATAATTTGAAATGAAGTGACTTGTGGGCCGATCCTACCCAGCTAGCAAATTGTCTCATGATCATCACAAAATTCTTCTTCCTTCTGTCCTGGGTCTGTTATGTACAACCTCGAAAGGTAGAACTCGGAGTTGCTCAGACTGGAAATCAACAAGAAGATCATGGCTTTACCTTAGACAAGAACGTGTAAAAAAGAAGAATGTGGTTAACCTTGGAATTCTTTCCTTGTGCTCCTCCTGTCTTTTGTAACCATCCTCATTGCCAAGTCTTAGTACCTGACGCACTGTCTGCATCATATATAGCAATCTGGTTTTCACTTGGAGTGTGTCTGACTGTTTAGCATGGTGACATATAGTACCACGAGGTTGTGATTTGCCAGTGGTGAGACAAAACATAGGAGAGTGATTCAAGAGCCAGTTGTTCACTATTGCTGGTGGATTTAGGGTGATGGTTTCCAAAGAGATACTGAATTGTTCCACTGCATTTGGACCTAAAGTCAATTAAGAGTCGACAACTTTGGCTGGATTGTGCATCAGCCTCTACACTTGCAAACCTAAAACTAAAATTCAGGTGATGAAAGGTTATGAGGCAGGCATAAAGTCTGTTCAAATACTTGAAACATAATATTCCACAGTACTTATAGTACTACTTTATATGATTGATAGACATTATCTTGGGTGTGGCTAGAGACAACTCTTCTTTTTGTAAGCTCCATTCAAAACTTTTCCCCCTTAAACAGTAAGCAAATATCACAAGTAGCAAAACCTTTGTTTGTTGTTGAATTAGCTTGTGACTCTCTGCATAACCAGGATTTACTTAGAGACCTCTGAAATAGAGGATCTTTGTGCATCATAGCACACAGATTGCATGTTTTCTCTTCCTGTGTAAAGGACCATACTTTGTTTTCCAGCAGACAGAATATACACCACCAGGCTCATCAATTTATTGTTGAGATGAAGCAACAAAGATTTATACAGTACCCAGTTGCTGAACAGTTTTTCAAGGTATGGATAGGCAGAAAGAGAAACAAAATGAAACAAGGAGGTACCTGTTGGGTAGTGTTCATTCACTGGCCAGCTGTCAACCTGAAGTGTGGCATTGCCACCATTCCTGGTGAAGCGTACCACGTGGTATTTGCCATCATTTACAGGTGTGCTTTCCTCTTTAATAGAGATGTCCACTGTGCCAATATTGAAGACTACACCAATCTTGCCTTGCTCCTGAAATGGAAGACACAAAGAAACAAATGTTTGTGAATTTGTGCTTGTTAGGGGAATGTACTTGGCCTATAAATCTCTAATAGGTAACTGTGCCAGTAGATGGCACTGAAGAATACAAAGAAGCGTCATTTTGAGCACTGTCAGGACACAATTCATTGGCTCTGCTTCAGTGCAAACAACGTGCTTCACAATCCTCTTTACAGCATTCACCTGAACATAGTGACTCGTCTGCTGCCTTAAAACGTCACAGGGGACAGGTGAGAAATCAGAGAATAAAAACAAGGAAATCTGGATACATAGTTATTTGAGCAACATCTCTGCTGATTGGTGGTTGCTTGTTCAATTGTCGTCTCATACGCAGCCACAGGCAGCCTGTATCCCAACTGCTTCTACAAATAGAATAACAGAACAAAACAGCAGTCCCCACCCCAAAACAAGTAACTTGTGGGATCCAGAAGGGCAATTGCACCTACAAGATGGACAAAATTTGAAGAGAGAAAAAATGTAATTAGCCAACCTTGAATTTGACCCCCTGAGGGAAGCCAATTTTTCTTAAACAAAATGGAGAACCTTCCAGACTTTCAAAATGCAGGAGAAGCTGCAGTCTTTTATTTTTCTGTGTCACACCCCAAGCAGTGCCTTACCAACAATCAGCCCTCCACAGTGTTGCCTCAAAACTTTCCACCAGTCACTGACTGAAAGGGAAGAGCAGGCAAAGCCAGTTGTACCCCAGCCATAACACTTCCTCCTGCAGCTCCCCTTATGTAATTCCAAGTAATAACCAAATACAATGACTTTAGGTTGTAAAATATACACCCACAGTACATTCAGGTTAGATATCCATGTTTATTACTACTGATTTAAACAGGAAATTTCCATCACCGCACAACATGCATTTAACTAGAATGCATCTTCATGCCCTTGACAACAAGAGGTGCAATATGCTGGTGCCACCATCTGTGATGGCATATTAGGTGTACTGCACTGATTCCAACCTGGTGCAGACAGGTAGAACTAGAATGTGTTGTATAGGATACCAATACATTTTCTAGCCATACATAGTATAAAATTGGTCTTATCAACTGTTCCTAGAGAAATCAAGGAAGAAACAACAACAGAGAGTGGATGACCATCTCATAGCCAAATATAGCCTGTTCAAAACAAAACTGAGGTATACTTCATGGGGTAAGAGACAATTTTATTACTCCTATTACTTTGTGTATCTGCTTGTGGACAGAGGACTCTGTATTTCAAGGCTGTTACCCTGACCGACTACACTCCATTCCTGTTAGAAAATCTCAGCAATAAGAAAAAAACCTCTCCTCTCATGCTTGAGGGCTACTTCCAATTCCTCTCCTGGAGTTTGTCTTGTGGTATCAACAGACCTTGTCCTTAAAACCTTCATGTCTTCCAATTACTCACAGAGACCTTTCCCGATTCCTGCTTTACCTTGCATTTCAAAGCTTCCTCATACCAAACACGCATCACAAGATCCTTTTCCTAAGTTCCTTGTATCTTAAATACCCTTCGTTTTCTGGACTTACTTTTTTCCTAACACCTTCTCCCCTGTTCTTCAGGCTACCACACTGTTATTCAGAAAGAAAAGCAAACTGTCCTGTAGCTGAAGAGGTCATTACCAAAACTGCACTGTGCTTTGACTACTTGTAATATAGCGCTGTAACAGTAAGCACCTTGATATTCTTTCTCTCATATTATAATGCTAAAATTTTAGATATAACTAAATGCTTGCTGGACAGCAGGTGTCACATACATCCACACTGCTATACTTTGCATAGGCTTCTCTTCAAGATATCAATATAACATGGGGTAAGTGGATTGCTGCTCCCAGCAGATGCATGAACTCAGACATCATCTGAAAAAAATCAAATCTCTTCTCTCATGCTACCCCAAAAATAAAGGTGTTTTCACTGAACGGAGATTTATTTCAGGTAAAACCATTGCTGGCACAGCTTTACCACTTTTTTGACAGATGAAGTGATCTCCCAACATTGTTTTAGAGAATCTTTTGCTGGCAACCATGTAATTATCAGCATAGTAATTACCAAACAACAAGTCATTAATTTTGCTCAAAGACTAAAAATGTCTGCGACCGATTAACCTGGTTACTGTCTCCAGGTGGCTTTGCAAGGTGCTGCCTTATATTCAGTCTCCCAGACAACCTCTCACATAGCTTTTCAATGGCCATCAATACATCAATCTTCTTTTACAAACTGTGGTCACTCTGAGAATAGTCCACCTTGGTGAAGGGATAGAGTAACCCAGTAAGATGAAGAACTGCAGTTTGTCTAGTAGAGCAGATCTCCACTAGCAGAGAGGTGGAAGGTATTAACAGGTATTCAGCAGAGAAAGCTGTGTACCTTCAAGCCCTACAGACTAAATGAGGCAGAGATAAAAGCTTGCAAGTGCAGAAAGGGATGGTAGAAAGTTTAGCTAATCTCTCCTGCAGGAGGAGAAAACATTTCTGATCTCTCCTTTGAGGAAAAGGAGACAAAATATTTTGCCATTCCCCTTCCTCAGACTTGAAGGAAAAAGGCCTAGTGATAACCCAATGGATAAGAGGGAAATCTGGGAAAGTGATAAGATTCCAAAAGTGGAGGACTGCAAACTGCCAGTGGCCTTTGGTCTGCTGGAGAAAGGTGGGCAATGAGTGATCCCTGGGATGATGGGTATCCTCTCCTGCAGCCGAGGAAACAAACCTTCTCCAAGTCATGCAACATTTTGTTGCAACCGACAGATACAAAAGTTTGTCTGGAAAAAACAAACTTCATGGGCCTGACTCCATCTCTCTTCAGCCCCTCCTTGGGCAGAGCTCCCTGTGACCCTTGTAAAAGGAATTGTGCACAAGCACAACTTTGTGTCAGATTTTGGTACCCTTACTTGGGCTGAGTAGGAGCTTGTCATAAAAATGGTTCTGTTCCAATTACCAGGATAAAACGCAATATAATACAATACTCTGAAAGCAGGGCTATTGAAGCCAAACTTTACACACAGAAATAAAGATAGAGGTTTTTCATGATATTTTATATCTCTGGGGCAACCAGACGCTATGAAAAAAAGCAACAATTAGTTAAAAAAAAAGCAAAATGAAAAGAAAGTCCTACAGCAAAGAACAGTGACCACGGACACATGGGGTAAATCCAGGATTTATTTTCAAGATCTCTTCAATTCCAGAGTTTCCCACACTATAACATCTCATTAAAAGCAGCTTTTACAAAAATCTACCTTCCTTCTAAACCCAAAAGACAAGCTTTACTTTAACACTTCATGATGGATGTGACCTTTGATTCATTTCCCCATACATTCATCTAGGAGATTTTCTTTCCACGTTACCAAACGTAGGTATTAACTAGACCATAAGTATGTGACAAAGAAAGATTCACTTCTGAGGCACTTTCTGTAATGTTTATTTTGCAGTTAGAGAAAAAAAAATAATCCTAATGATACAGCATGGCTAAAGTTGAATACATAGCCACAGAGGGCATGCACATTCTGTTCCAATTCTGTTCCTGCATTTTGGTCACAACAACCCCAGGCAGCGCTACAGGCTTGGGGCAGAGTGGCTGGAAAGCTGCCTGGCAGAAAAGGACCTGGGAGTGTTAGTGGACAGCCGGCTAAACATGAGCCAGCAGTGTGCCCAGGTGGCCAAGAAGGCCAACAGCATCCTGGCTTGTATCAGGAACAGTGTGGCCAGCAGGAGTAGGGAAGTCATCGTGCCTCTGTACTCAGCACTGGTGAGGCCTCACCTCGAGTACTGTGTTCAGTTCTGGGCCCCTCACTACAGGAAGGAGATTGAAGTGCTGGAGCGTGTCCAGAGGAGAGCCACCAAGCTGGTGAGGGGTCTGGAGAACAAGTCGTACGAGGAGAGGCTGAGGGAACTGGGCATGTTTAGTTTGGAGAAGAGGAGGCTGAGGGGAGACCTTATTGCCCTCTACAACTACCTGAAAGGAAACTGTAGAGAGGCAGGGATTGGCCTCTTCTCCCAGGGGAATAACGACAGGACCAGAGGAAATGGTATGAAGCTGCGGCAGGGGAGGTTTAGATTAGATATTAGGAAGAATTACTTTACTGAAAGAGTGGTCAGGCACTGGAACAGCCTGCCCAGGGAGGTGGTGGAGTCAACATCCCTGGAGGTATTTAAGAAACGTGTAGACGTGGCTCTTCAGGGCATGCTCTAGTGGCCAAGATTATTGGTTTGTGGTGGGGTGTTGTGCGTGGGGTTGTGGGTGTGGGGTTTAGTTGGTGGGTGGCTTTTTTGTTTGTTTGTTTTTGTGTGGAGGTTTTTTGTTGTGGTTTTTTTTGTTTTTGTTTTTTTGTTTTTTCATGTGGTTGGACTCGATGATCTCAAAGGTCCCTTCCAACCACTAAGATTCTGTGATTCTGTGATTCCATACTCTGAAAGGGCTGAAGGGAATTTTCATCAACAGTGTGCATTTTTTCACCTCTGCATCAGTATTCACTAGGCTGCCCCAAAAACTTTCCATGAAAAGGTGACCATTAATTAACCATTCTGAAACTTACATGTGATATCAAGTGCTGGCACTATAACCCTGGAAAACTGAGAACCATTTTATTTATAAATAATGAAGTGAACTCAGCATTCTATCTGTATTTTACTTATCCCCTTCTTTCTTTAAGGCTATTGTGCCAAAAAGGATTTTTAAATTTCCTCAAGAATTTATCTTTTGCTGATATGCCCCATAAAAATTGCTGCCCTCAGAAGCCACATTACCTTCTCCTCAGTTACACTCCCTCTAGAGATAAATTTCTGCCATGATGACTCTAATACTTCAGGCAAATAATTGTGATCACGTAATGGAACACTTGTAGATAAATTATATGAACAAAATAAAGCAAAGTATTAAAAAGAATGTATAAGACCTCACCTTGCCCTCTCTGTTCTAAACCACGTCCTTCCACAGGCTCCTGGCAGCAGTTTCTTGTTACAGGCACTGTTCCCAAAACATTTTTATCATCGTCAAATGATATAGGGGCAAATATACATCCTGGATCAGGAGATTTGCAATCTATTGCTTGCCCTTAAGCATTAT
Source organism: Nycticryphes semicollaris (assembly GCA_013400055.1). Classification (NCBI taxonomy): domain Eukaryota; kingdom Metazoa; phylum Chordata; class Aves; order Charadriiformes; family Rostratulidae; genus Nycticryphes; species Nycticryphes semicollaris. The sequence goes on from VXBJ01000037.1 coordinate 1,333,740, forward strand.
TTCACTTTGGCCAACTTCTTTTTTTACCTTCCCATTAAACATATTCTTCATCTATGATGGAGAGGTGACAGTCACCTATCTTTCCAAGCTCTATAAGCCCCATAACTCAGACATAGTTTACTTAAACACTGAAGTAAACTGAACAAACCCAATCATTTCAGTCCTGAGAATGGCTGCAACCCAAGAGGGGCAGGTTGTAAGGTTTTTTTTCAGCTTCTACCTTCCACTTCTCTGACATCTATTCCTTTCCTCTGAAAGGACATTAAAGCATATCTGATGTCTGACATTTTTGCAGGTGTGCTTTTTCTTTTGTTTCCCCCACCCAAAGAGGACTCAAGCCTGTCTGCGTGTCAACTGTCAGGCTTTTGTTTGCTCTGTGCTGTGCCTTTATATTTTGAAGGCATCTGTCTTTCTGTATCAGACCGAGTTGAAAGAAAGTCAAACGAGGATGGCAGTGGTTTTGTACGATGGACTGTGTTAGACAGGACGCATACACCAGCAGCCACAGGCACTGTGTGCTCTGAAATGAGCTTTACATTTGGGTTGTCTTTTTTTTTAATCTAAAATTCAAATCATCCAGACTGAAAGTGTACAGCTGTTCCCTGTGTACAAAAAGCATTTAATTTCAAAAACCAAGAGAGAGAACCCCAGGCAATAGGACAAATCCGACTCTCAGGTGCATCGATACAAATCGATAGCAATTCTGTTGAAGAAACTCAATTCTTACTGATGCAAGTAGAAGCAGATTTTATACCAGTACCTTTATATTGTTTTGTTTCTTTTTTTTGGAAACTAAATGTAAAAGAAAAAAAACAAAAGCGTTTATAAAACATAACTGAAATCCAACTAGAATCCCAGGATAACTGTGTTTTCTCACACTCATTTTACTTCATCATTTTTTAATAGTCACTGCTGTGCAGACTGCCTCCTCCTCCCACCCCGGCTGGTTCCAGCATGACTAGACATCAGCCCAAACCTGGCAGACAATATCCCTAGTTACTGCTTTCTGAAAATCACTGCTGATTTTGCTGCTCTCGTTTGAAAGTGATATAAACCCTTTCAGTAATATAACAAGGCATTGCGCACTGTCAGAAGGTTTTATAAAGGTTTGGGTTTATTTTGTTTGTTTTTTCTTTTTCTCCCCACAAATGCCACACACATACACTTCAACTCTGCTACCCTCTAAATTCAGCAAAATTGCCTTGCTTTCTTTATAAACCCAAGTACTGCTCTTCCTGGAATAGCCTCTTTCCATTTAGGTTCCTCTGACATACAGTCTATGTTTTTAAAAAGAGATTGAACTTTTTCTCCCTCTGGAATTTTTTCTGCTTTATTCTTTAAGTCTTTTCTTTACTTGTTTTACTTTGGTTTTGTTTTGTTTGTTTGTTTGTTTTCTTTTTCTTTTCCTGTCTGGTTGGTTCTTCATTTTTGCTTTGCCTCAAACTTGATTCTGGATGCTAGCCCAGCTGTCAGATCACTCACTCTGTGCTTTCGGGGACCTTGCACAAAAGGGCTAAATGCAGTGAGGGATCCAGAAGTATTGAAGGTATAGATGTATATTCCACAGAGGACATTCACTAACTAACCACAACACCCAATCACTTTATGTGAACTTCCACTGTAAATAGAAACTCAGAAAGTTCTTCACTTATTAAGAAGGTAGTAAGAACAGTTACTGTGGCTCAGAGGACCCTTCTGAGCTGCAAATAGAGCTAAATGCATGGCTGGACAGGCTTTTCTAGGATATCGGTATCAATGAATATAGGAAGGGAAAGTACTAGAAGCTGTACACAGCACAGAGTATAAGGCAGGTAACTTCTAATCCATTCTGTCTGGTCATATTTAATGCCCTCTTTAATACCATTGGATGCTAAGTCTGAAATCAGAATTTGATAAAAAATTCTAGAGTTGGGTAAAGGGAGAACTTCCTGGATGAAGTTCTTTATCTGAATAACGATGTCAGGGAAGGTACACTCAAGAACCAGTACAGACACTCCGGCAAATACAGCAATCAGCTAAAGCGGTAAATGCTGTTAATGAAATGGAAGGCACTGAAGCTCACTTGACTTGGAAGCTTTTGATCAGGGTTCCAACACTTTACAGTTATCTTGAAACAAGAAAAAAAAAAGTTATTAACATGAAAGGAGGTACATAGGCCAGCTAATTTTGGCTGATTTTTAAGAGCTATTATAAGGAACAGTACATCGTTATTTGTTACTTTCTTATATATCTGTTTATTTGTTGCTATGCTATTGTTATTTTCTGGCTGCTTGTTACTGCTTCTTTAAAATGCTGAACCAGATCCACTAAATGCCAGTTACAAACCTTTTTATCAGAGAGAACGATACACAGAGAGGACAAAATAAATAGAAATTATTACCCTTCAGGGCCATGGTTTTTAAAAGAAAGCAATTCTCACAGATACATAATTTATAAGGCTAAAAAGGACAATTGTTATAATCTAGTCTGCTCTAAAATTTTATATGAGGCCATATATCTTGTCAGAATTGATTCTTTGTTGAACTATAGGATATATTTCAGAACAACACTTATTTGTAATTTGAACATTTACAACTGAGAAAAGAAGCCCCTGCATCATTGCAGTTGTTTCTTTGATGAGATTGGCCCAGTGTTGAACCTGGTCAAAAAGATAAGTGGAATGTCCAGAATTATTAAAAAAAAAGAAAAAAGAAAGAGTGTACAAAAGGAAAATCTCTGCTATAAGCTAATGGGGCACCTTTAATTCTTGAACACAGTACACAGATCTGTACAGGCAGTCTCAAAAGAAAAAGAGGAAATACAAGAGGTTCAAAAAAGTATCATGCTTGAAATTTTATATATAACACCATAAAAAATAGAGATGATTCAGCACTACTTTTGTTCATAACTCAAAGAACTACAAATGTGTAGTAAAATAACTTAGTAATAAAGTTTAAGCAAAGATTTTGAGTCAGGGCATAACTGAATTGCACAACTTACTGTCATGGGATGTTTCAGATTCCTAAGATACATTTAAAAAAAAAAGACAAATTCATGGGAGGAAAATCAATCAAGAGCCACTGAATATAACAACTTGCTCAGCAGTTCCTTAAAAGCAGATTACTATTGTTTCCTTTAACTTTTATTTCCTATATTTAAAAACCATCAAGCATCATACTTTTATAAATTACTTGTAAGATGGTGTTCAAGTAGAAATTTTCTGGAAGGTTCTTCCCAATTTTCATTTTACAAATTGGTGAAACACTGAAACTGGCAAAGACTAATGAGAACCTTATCTTTTTCATTGAAGGTTTAGAAAGGGTAGTTTAGATCAATATCTGCCAGGGCCAAGCTGCTGTATTTAGTCCTGCCTCAGAGCAAGAAAATGCTAGCACGTGACTTAAGTTCCAGGTTCATCTTGCTGTGCCTGCAAACCCTCCACCCAACTTTACAGAGCACAAGGGAAAAGCACCCAGCTCTCCCAGTTCCTCGCTCGAAAGCAGGTTTTCCAGTTCTTCATTAAATCTTCGCCATGGCCCCTGAAACTCCTTCAGCTTACTAAATATATATTTTTTTTTCCCCAAATGTAGACACCAGAGATCCTTAACTTTAGTTTACAGAAATTACCCAGTCTCTTTGGTTTGTATGTTCAAAGACCGCATTGTATCTTTTGGCCACGGTCTTACCAAGGAGGCTCACATTTGACACTTACTCACCAGGGCCAATAGTCTTATTCAGGAGTGCCCCCTTCTTGTATTGAAATATGACCTCTACTCTTTACTTTGAGATGCCTCCCCGTTATTTAGCTCAAGTAAACTCAATACTAACTTTCCTTGTTAAAAGCTCACCCTAACCTACCCAAACTTCAGTTTTTGCCAGTTGACTGTTTCTGTGGGGCACAAACTACTTTTCAAATGGCCCATAATACAAGAAATTGTAGCACAGCAATACATCGCTACTAAAATACACCTTATTTTCCCCTTTGCTTTTGACCAAACACCCTTACAATACCACAGAAATACTAAGTTACCAGTGGGATGTGAAATTGCAGCTCCTTTAACATAGTCTTCTCTTGCTTTACTTTCACCTTATTCCCTTCTCTCCCTTCATCTTTCCTTCTTTCAATCTTTGCCCTTTGTCTAATAAAATTTTCTTTTATAAACAAAACTACCCTGAAGTCAAGACAAGAAAATGAACAGGAAGTTCAGTTCTGTGACAAGTCTACCAGGGTCAGGAGTGATTAATTAGGCATGATATCACACGTGAGACAAGATTTCTTTCCCACTTTCACTGCTGCTCTGAACAAGCCACTTCTATTTCTCTCCCTCCATTTTGTCATTTTATACTATGAAGCCACAGGCTTATCACAAAGTATATTTGTATATTATCTACCACAGTGGAGCCCGGGTATCCAGTGGGGCCTCCAGATGCTATTCTAGTACAAACAATTAATATCAAGCAGAGGCTCCTGATGTACAGTATCATCATTACCATGACCAGGCTTGTACTAAGCTCGCCTGAAAATCTGGGGAATGCTGTGGCACATCTAGTTGCTCTTACTTAAATCTGACACCCAGTGAGCAAAGCCAAGTAATCAGTGATAGTCAGTGGTTTTAAAAGAGAGGCTTGCTTCTGTGATATTCAGTGCCTAGGACTGTGTGCCCAATTAAATCTTGTTTTCCTGTGACCTAAGAAAGCACCAGTACACTGCCAGTCAATTAGCAGGTGGTAACACGTTACAAGAAATACATGCAGGTGTGTTTAGGCCACACAATTTGTGGAAAACAATTATTGTGACGCAGCTGATGAAGCTCCTGCCATGAGGCAGTTAATCCCTCTCATGTAGGGATATGGTAATGCAAGTAAAGAAACAGAAATTAACAGCATGCTGGAAAAGGGCATTACCTAGGGAAATAAAATGTGAAATGAATTAAGAAAGTGATACTTGTCTATTGGTTCACTAGGAAATACATTATTCAGATGGCTAATTTGTTTCCCCAATTTACAATACGCATCACGGAAACCTGCCCTATCTGATGGTGTGAAGTCCAACTATAATTAGGATTAAACATTCTGACAGCGCCTCTTCAAAATATCAAGAATATATCCTGGGGGGTTTTGTAAAATGATACCTTTTAGATACAATTCTCTACAAGGGTAGAAATAGGAACCATTCTAAACGTGGGATTCTGTTTTTCTAAAGGACTAGGCCAATACATACTGTGTGCTGCATTTTAAAGTCCAAGCATCCTTAAGAACTCCTCTTGGATTACAGAAGCTGGCTGATTAAAAGCAGGGCTTTACATTTCTGTTCCAATGTGCTGCCGTGTAACTCACTCCTCAGACAAAAATGTGACCAGCTGCTAAAATTGGCACATCCACTCAATAAAGAAAAGGCTGCAGTAGCAAGTCAGATTTTAGTAGGGCATGAGAACAAGTAACTCGCTCAAAAGCAGAGATCTTCCAGCAGAAAATATCTCCATCCATCTCACAATGCCTCCCTTGGAGTTTTAATCCAGTGGGTAACATTGCCAACAATTTATGCTGACAGAAGCTAAAGTGGCAGTTACACAAAATACGGCATCAAAGATCTGATACTTACAGGCAGCACAGAATAAACCACGCACCTTAACTACTAGGCTTCCTTATCAAGAGCGTTGGTACAATTGTGAGATGTCTGTGGGCTGAAGGCAAAGCATATATCACCCTGTAATAGCAATCAGGGCTGTCTGTCTCAACCCATAACCCGCAGAAAAGTGAGCACTTGTCAGGAAGATGGCATTAAAAAAGGACACTGCTGTCTGACAGGAAAGGTGATCACAAATACCAACTTCCCACCATCTAATTAACCCAAGCACAATAGATATAGAAATGCAAGGGCTGAAGAGGCTTTGAATAAAATTAATCTATTTAAACTTGGGTTTGCCTGAAGTCTATTTGTTTGTAAACTCTATTCTACCCTTTATCATGAACAGTATTACGGGGTTTTGGAGTGATCCAAAAATGCAAGCTCTAAGCACTATAGATCACTACATTTTTGTTTCTCAGCGTGGGGGTTTTTATAGAATTCTAATAGAATTTAATGCATCCCAGGTCTATGTACTATGTTTCTCTTGAAAGCTACGTAGCAGATTTTATGAACTGTATGTAAAATCAACAGTCTGTTCTAAAGAAAAAAGTAAGTCTTCTTTACTGGATAAACAAGAGATTTGAGCTAAGGTTCAATAGCCTTCTCCTATCAGACAAGATAACAAGGAAAATACAAGTATATGTAAACACAAACAGTGTCTGGATTTGCTCAGAGGTTATTTCCAGCTTTTCAAAGCTTGCTTTTTTTAAACTACATAATTTTTTTAAGCAAGTGTAATATGGCTTTTGAGATGTGGCTGGACTCTAGCAGAATGCTTTTCCAATCCTGAATCAAAAAGGTTTCCTAAGTTTTTGAATGGGAATAGAAAATGTAGATTACCATATACATGAACAGTATATGAACAGTACAGTGTAGGAAGCCTATATTTCTAATGAAATTACCCTAATTACCCCAAATGACAGAGCACTACTTGGTAAAGAACAGTGAAATATTAGACAGCAATGGAAAAAGAGAAGAGAAGCACCTAATGCTTTTGAACACGATGTTCACAACGGAAGCCATCAGTACTGTTTCCATGTTGGAAAGCAGCAACAAAGAGAAAGGACTTGCCAAAATGCCGTAGAAACTAGAAGTGACAGGAACAGAGCAAGTTATTAAAGAGTCAAATTTTTAGGTGAGTACCCTGTCATTGATATTACCTTGACTTTACTGCCACAGAACACCTCAAGCATTCACGTGTTACGCATGCATAGGACATACTAAGTACCAACTAAATTCACATAGAACATTCCCATTTTCCTTGGCAGCCTTTGTATCTAACTTGATGCATGTTTTTCCACAATCCACTGTTGGGGATCTCTGTTTAGTATTTTGTTCTGTCCATTTCTAGGCCCTTCCACCTGAGCACCTCTACCCTCAGAGTAGAACTTGTCCCCTTCCATCCCAAAGACATTTTTACATTTATCTTCACCAAAAGTCCAAAATCTGCTTCTGAACCTAGCTGGAAACAGCACCGTACATAGAGTTTGAATTTTCCTACAGAAAAAAAAGATTACAGTTTTGCTGAATCAAGATGGGCCACTAGGAAAAAGTTATGACTTGGCTGTTTGCATATTTGTTTTGTGCTGTGGAATTTGCTTATGGTAAATCTGCTTGGCAAGGAGATGTCAGCCAGAGACAGGTGCCAAGTTTGTATTATGTTGGTTACATCAGAACTCCTGATGTCTAATTGAAACTTGATTATTGAGAAAGGATGTCACACAGAAAGCTGAGGCACTTCCAGGACTAGTTTCCAGCATAGTAGTGTGGAAGGAGTAGAAAGTAAGGAGAAGACTAATGTCACAATTTTGGCTTCTACACTTCTCTACCTTCTAGGATGAATAAATAAATAAATACATACATACATATATAAATGTGATAGGAAAACCAATTCATCAAAGGAAACTGCTTCCTCAGACTGTGCTGAGAGCCTAATCCTATTGCAATCCCAGCTGCCTTTGGATGATGAGGGTCCTCTAGATTCTCTATCACTTTGAAATCAGTGGGAGAGAAACCCAAGTGAATTAGGTATGAGGATGCACTCCTTGATCCAGCTTCCCTCTCCATAAGACCAATCACTCATTCACATTAGCTTCTGAGAAGCAAGAAACTATGTTTCATCAGGCCATGACAACCCTGTATTCGTAAATCTTTGCAGCTACTGCAAGAGGGGTAAAGGTGGCTCAGGGCACAGGAGGTAAGAACAGAAAGAGACCTCAGGTATCTACTCCTTGATGAAGGCAAAGTGTTTGTGAGTAAACGTAAATAGCGAATGGAATTCCAAGGTACAGGACTATTCTGATTTAGACCATACTGTTTGAGCTTACGTACTGGAAGGAGAAATTTTCTTGCCTTTCTCCAGCACTCTGCGACTTGGCAACACTCAGTAAATATTACTCAAGTACAAGAACAGAATTCCTCTCCTCATTCATTATTTTGTCAGCGTGCTGTTGAAGTTAATAGGTCAAACCCTGACATTTGTACTCAGGAGAAAGCCCTACAGAAGACCCAGATCTGAAAAAGGATTTAGCTTGATACTGTATGTTCAGTACAAAATATCATAGCCTTTAGAAATGAAATTTTAAATAAATGCCATTTAGTTTAGGGAAATAAGAGTAAAATGTGCCTTATCTCATCTTTCTGCAATGACTTGACTTTGGTCCCAACTCCCAAGCCTTTCTCCTTCCTACACAGTCTACCCAAGTAGCTGATTGGGAGAGTCAATTAAATTGTAACAGGTTGATTGTGTGAAATACAAACTGAAGGGGAGATGAGGGTGATGGATGTCTATGGCCAGCTATTACAGCTGTTGTCTGTAGCTGTTCTTCATGCAGATGGTGGACAGTATTGGCAGCATATGGCATGGGAGTTTGGGCTTGGAAGACGGATACAGCACACTACTGATAAAAGGAATTAAAACCAAAGCACTATGGTGGCTAGCAAGCAAATTTGACAGACTGGACTCTTGACAATATCTCTAGTTTCTGCACCTCTATATGTTACCCAGATCTCTAGGATCCCGCCTCCATTCCTACCTCTCACATTTACCTCTGTCTGCAAAGGAGGAGTCAGGAAGCCTTATGGGGCTAAATCCCATAGCCATTATGGTAGATGCATCCAGGCTGCAGTCAGTCAGTCAGTGGGGCTGGCCTGGGTGAAAGTCTCATAAAACACTATTAAAACCTTACCACAGCCTGAATAACTACGTGCTTTAGAAAATGGTCATTTGGGCATTTTAGTTGGTGGGATACACAAAAGCATAAGGTGATAAGGCCAGCATCTGTCCCTAGAGCAAGACGCCCAACTACAGCTTCAATGGTAAAGTACACAAGGTCTTAGAGAATAACATGATACCTTGTACATCATAGAGTCACCCAGCTACTGCTGCCACGATCTTAGTCTCTCACACTAGCTGTGACCTAAGTTCCTGTAGGATTGAACTTTATTGCCATTTCTTTTTCTCCTGAGCAGTTTCAACACTAATGTTGGATCACCTTTCTTCTCACATAGCTCTCCTCCTTGTTATGTCAGAGTTTAGGCTTGTTTTTTCTCCCAGCAAATTTCCTGTTCCATTCCTCTTGGCATCTTTAATCATCTTCATTTAAGAAGACCTTAACTGCACTGTAAAAGATAGGGGTTTCTCTGGAGTCTGGTAAAATCTCACAATGATTTCACCAGAGGCTTTGCGATATATTTTCTGTATGTTTACATTACAACAGGAGAAGACCATTTTAGTTGCCTCTCTTGATAGGCAAATATTGAGTAGATCATTAAGTTACCTGCTTTCTCAACTGTAGTGATGGGCCTTTCTATGTCCATGCATTAAAGCGTAGAGTCAGTAGCCCTATCCTTTCAACATTTCTTCTATATCTATGCTATAGACAGACTATGGACTTACAGAACTTCTTACAGGGCAACTACCAGACAGCTCAATAGAAACAAAACAAAGCAGACAGTATCTGTATGTATGTGAGAGCACTTCAGAAAAGAAAATAAGGAACGTTCACATGAATTTCCTGTGTTTAGAGCTGTCTGGTGTTCTAGTTCTATATTACAGCAATTAGAAGACCACAAAAAGAGAAAATGCAACACAATAGGACATTTCTGCTCATTTCTGTGGAATCTATCCTCATATTGCTTTGTACCTCATTGCAATATTAGTAACTGAAGACTCCTTCAGAAAATGAATACATTTTTGGGGGGCTGAGTAGTTTATGCTGATCCACCAAATATCAGACGAGCTCTTGTACAAAAGGAGAATGCAGTATGTGACGTGAGTGAAAGAAGCTACGGGCAATTCATGTACCACCAGCTCAGACACAGAGATAACCCATACTATAGCTTTAAGACTGGATAAAACAAGCAAGATTGTGGTTCTGTATCATGATACATGGTGGTCTTTTTTCACACAGGAATACAAGTTAATCTAATTACAGTTTCCCTAAATAGATGGGTACAAGTGACAGCCTGAATGCACAGCAAAATCCCACATCAGAGCTCTGAAAGTTTCAGAAGGGTTTGTGCAGCTTTTCATCACCGAGCCTCACACACTAACAGAGAACTGTCCCAGCACATGAAAGAACATCACTGAATGGCCAGAATACTTCAGGAAGTACAACATCTGGGTCTACATTTCAGTTTTGTTTTGAAAAAATAAATAATCAAAGATTTCAAAGAAAACACATTATACTAGCTTTTAAACTTTTCAGAATTTCTGTAGAAAAAGGAAAATTAATTAAAAATTTACAGTGGTTTTATTTAATTATCCATATTTTGTTAGAACTTTTGAATTTCTAGACATATTACTTATGATTCTACGTGGTCTTTATGTTCATCCTCCCCTATCCTTTGAAGATAAAGGAAGCAGAAAAGATGACAAAATGAGATAAAGCAGAAATGTTCTTACAATTTACAACCCTAAACTTCAGATACTCATTTTATCTGAAGACACAGTTTCCTAAAACAGCAACAAAAGTTGGTTTCAGTGGAAAGCGTTCACACTCTAAATATATGTCCAGTTAAAAAGTGGTCTTATTATGTTTGGTTATTTATACTTTTCTTTCATCATGAAATATGTGGGTTTCTCAAACTGGAATTACAATGCAGAGCCATAACCACTTTGAACTGGTAAATAGTGGGTTCTACTATTGTCTTTAAAAACAACCTCACGTCATTATCATCTTGTTTAGTATACAGTATTTACGTGGTGCAGTCATGGCTACTGCTGAAAAGGTTGGCCTGTCTTAATCTCCCTGACAAACTTTGGGCAGTGTTATCTCAAGAGACCAATAAGAAGAATTACTATCACAAGAGATAACACCGCTGTCCTTCTAATAAGGACTTTTCTTGACATTGAAGCATACACTATGTGGTGGCAAGGGAAAGTTTGTTGGGTATGTTTTGTTCTGGAGTTTTTTTTTAATTTGTTGGTAGCTCAAATGAAGTGTGCCTGAAAGAAAGAGCCTGGCTGTACTCTAAATGGTGTATTAACTCTTCACAGGTTTTTAAGTCAGTTTCATACCATTTTTTTTTTCTGCTAGAACACCAGATTTTTGTCTGCCATATCTACAGCAACGGAACAGGAGAAAAACTTTTTAAAATAACTTCTTCAAGCAAAGTTATCGGCATCTTACAGTGTTTCGGGGCTTTTGAAAATGCTCTTACCAATTCGCTTTTACCCTGATGCACTTTATTTTTAATTTGTAGTGACTGAATCTTGGATTTTTGGGGAGTTATTATCTTTAAACTCTTAAAGATGCCACCCTAATGTACTGAGTTCAGTACATTACATACGGAGTCAGTAGTCAACAGCTCTGCCACCTTCAAGGTGGTATTGGATGTATGGACTTCCCCCGGCCTTCAGAGCTACATTTCTTTCTTTATGAAACCAGGTAGGTGGCTTCAAGAAGAAAAGGGAACATGAAAGTCTTGACCTCTTTTCTAGCAAACACTCTACCAACAGAATTATCTGAAGTGGGAAGGAAGCATGAAAGAGGCTTTATTGTCTTTGTGGGAGAGGTTAATATCAATAGCCACAGTGAAGAAAGAAAAAGAAAAACTGATGAGGGAATCAAAGAAACAGCAGCTGTATCTTGATCTGGATCAAAGTAATAGAGGAAGCTGTGCCCAGTGTCTTCTTGTGCCAAATGTCTCCCCATTTTTCTAGACAATTTTGTAGACATGCAAGATATAATTAGTTAGTCAGGGCTTTTGTGTTTTTTCGTTTGATTTGTTTGTTTGTTTTTAAATATCCAACTGTAATGCAATAAAGAGCAATGAAAGCTCCCTACATGCCATCTTCTCCAGCCAATGAACCTTCTGGGAGGGCTTCTGGGAAAAGGCGTGGGATTCATTCTCTTTTCAGACTTTCAAGACAGATAGCCAGAGAGCACCTTTAAATTGTTCTCAGTGCATACTATAAACAGGTGTTTTTTGAAGATTTTCAATTTTCCAACCATTATCAACTGGGCTGAGACTCCAAACTGCTACAAAAGAACTGAGATTTTCCTTTATTACCTGTGTGGATTGAGTTCAACTGCTAACTAGAAAGGAAGGACATTGTTTAATCCTGGCACCATTCCTTTGACTTCAGTGATGTTTATCTGGAAACACATTTGGCTTGAAAACTGTTGCTTTAAATTGATCCTCTGAGTCTTCTTAACCCTGTTAGCAGTAGAGGATTTGGTATACTCCATTATTTTCTGAGATTTACCTGTGGTTTATTTGCAAAAGCCACATTTCTATCATTGTATTGACACACAAATGGAACCTGCACTTAACCCTGCCACATTTTCCAACTGAACACAAATCAAAGATTTCCACTTTTTGTTGTCAAAAAGATGAACTGTTTTCTGTCCAACTAAAACACAGCCCTAGTATATCCAGATCAGTCACTTTCCAGAAATGATGTAAGCCACAATATCGGTCCTGACCACTAACTTCTCAGAGCATTTCCCTCTTTTGACTATGGGTTTATGTGTACTTTTCTTGCTCTGGCAATCAATTCTGAGAAAAACATTCTATAGTTCCATTTGTGTACGTCACCTTCTCTTTTAGTGCTTTACTCTGAGCAAGTTATAGCATAGCATAGTGCCTTTTGTCATGTACACTAGGGCTGGAACAATGGTCTGGAATTTCTCCTTCCTGAAGAGCCTCTCATAAAGCTATGAAAAGGAAAGATGGGGGAAATAAAGAAGGCAGACCCACAAAAGCATCAGCACCATGTACCTAAATACTACTGCCAGCACAGATCAGTGGCTCTAGTGGGTGTCTGAGGTAGCTGGAAAAGAGAACAGATGCAATGACTCATGCTACTAAAGGTACAGTGCTTGCCATCAGAGCCAAGTTTCCTGGATTGTTAGATCAGCAACTTTCCTGAGTATCGAATTAAATATGTTTTAAATGGTATTTCAAAGTTACAGTTGGTTACATTTGGGCATGCTGACCTTAACAATGTCATGTTAAATATTTTCTTTTTAATTAAGGTAATAGCTAAGTTCTGAGGATGAGTATTGTTTTTCACTTCATTAATTTTACTGTTAAATGGAAAGCAAGATATTGAAACAGACTAGCAAGGCAGAATGACAGAAAGGTCCTTTCAGTTAGCCTGAACCATCACCACAATACTCATGGGTCCAGCCCCACCAGCTCCGAATACCAGGCAGACTGTGTGGATGGTAGCCCCTATCTCAGAACTGCTCAGCACCCACAGTTCCAGCCACAGCTCACAAGTCTGACAGGCGCACATTCAGTCTAACGCAGCATAGTTGGATTCCCCAGTCTCCACACAATACAGGTTACCTTTCTGCATAAATACAGGTAAACCTTTTTTGTAGCAGCAGAACAGCAGTTCTGCGAGCTCCCTGTCTGTTGGCTGCAGGACTGTTCATGTTGAATACCTTCCCAGCGGGATGAAAGGAGAAGTTACCTATGCCAACAATAAATTAGGCAGCACAGACAAAGATCAACATGGCTTACCGAAGTTTAACCAGGTTGTGACATGATACAAAGCTGCTATCAGGTAACACAAACCTACAGTTTCAAGGAATTACTTAGGTTTTAATTAGGAACTAAAATGAGCAGAGCTATACAGAGACTTTTATAATAGGAAAGTTTCAAAAGACATAAAATACTTCGATCTGGGAAAGTTTAAAATGGCAAAGAAAATAATGTATAAAAGTGAGAAGGTAAGTCAAGCACAGGTAGGACAATGATGCTTTCTACTTGTTAGGTAAAGGGGGACAGCTGGAGGAGCGCATACACCAGTGACTGTGAAAGAGTAAGTCATCTGGTTTTTTTGAAGGGAATAATGGTTTAATAAAAGAATTGGAGAGCTGCAGGTCAGAAGACCTCAGTCCTACCCCTTCTGCTGAAAGGGACTTGCTGTATAACTTGGAGGAAGCATAAAAGCATTTTTTGCCCCAGTTTCTTTCTCATTGAAATGAGAACACCAATGTTTTTGTTAAATAACTGCAGACTGCTCAGAGATCCCAGTCTAGACAACTGTGAATTTCATCCAAGAATTGTCTGACCCCTTACCGAAATGTTTGCAGATTCGTTTGCAGGCCGACCAGTTTCTGATAGCAGGGTAGCTTGTTTCACCGCTCAGTCCACCCATCCTGCCTGCAGCTGTTCTCAGGGGACACATATAATCATCACATTTGTCGCGATGGCAATGGTGATAATGATACCGTGTGCACTAATGAAAGCAAAGTACACATTTCACTTTCTATGAGGGTTGGTGCTTGGGCAACACTGCCTGCCAGCTGTCTCTGTCCACGGCACAACCTGTAATTTAGTTAACAAAATGAGCCATTTCAGAGATCAATCATTATCCTGCCTGTCTTTATCCATTTACTGTTGCTGCCCGTGATAAACATAGCGGGGCTGACAAACAAGGTCTTTTCGCATGGAGAGGATGGAAAAATAAGCACAGAAAAAGTACAACTCTTGTCCAATCTGATCTGCCTATTCAGATCTCTTTCTCATAGTGCTGGAACTTTTGCTGCTTCTCATCTTTTAGACGTATGGGTTATTCTTGAATTTGCATCTTAATATTTTTACAGTGGTTTTGTGTCTGACCCGAAATTCTCACTAAAAAACTGATTCTGCTTTACATCCATCATATGTTTTCCGATCCAGATAGATGCTATGGTTCAGTTAGTTTTCTAGCCAGATGAATTTCTAGGGGGTCAAACAACCTCAGTGGCCACAAAGAAACAATGTTTGACACTATTGATGTTTCACTTCTGATTTACACAACAGTTGAGGAAGGAAGTCAGAATCTTTCATTGATTTAACTTTTCCCTTGGTTGATGAGATGGGTATACCCAGACCCCTTTCTTTATCAGTAGTGGGAACATTGCTCACGGTCCAATATTAGCCAAGTGCAGAGCTCAATTCTCAGCATAAATCACTCACATCATGGTCTACACTTCAAGTTCTCACTCAATTTTCCCTCAGCATTTGGTGAGTGTTTGCTACTGCATCCTCCCTTAATTCAGTTTCCACTTATGCCACTCCTGTGTCTCCTTCAACCAAAGAGAACTTGTCTCTCGGAGAAGAGCAAGGATTTGCACATCATAAGGAGAAAGTGGGAAGGTCTAGTTTAGCCTTGAGGGCTTCACAGCACTGGCAGAAGAGCCCTAATTCATTTTTGGAGAAGCTACTCAAGTCTCCCACTGTCGCTACTGATGAGGGGCACACACATCCCCTGCTCTCTGAAAGCAATCAGCTTAGGTTCAGATAACTCTCCAGCTGATTTTAAACCTCTGCAGACATAACCTAATCATAAGGATTTCCCTTGATAGATTTGATCCTGAAAATGGTAACTTGGAAAGAAAATTTAACCATTTTCAGTCTACAGTTCATACAGAAGTACTGCATTTGGAGCACAAAGGGTGGAAAAGGCATGTTATCAGGCCTAGCTTTTCCCTATTCTCACAACAAGAGTAATTATATACTACCACCTCATGGGAATGTTGTGCATCTTACTCTGCAAATAGTTGCAAAGAGCTTGGGGATCTACTGAAAGATACATTAACGATTAATATATATTTTCTCAGATGTCCTGGTTTGAGCTATAACAGAAACAATTTTTTTTCAGTAATTTTACTTTTCAGTTAAGCCTTTTCTAACTGGCAGGACATCAGAAGAAAATACAAATTGTGGTGTTTCTAAAACAGTTACTTATGGAATTGTTAAAAACAAAGTTGATTTGCTAGAAAAATTATGAAACATTTCATACACTATCCTACAGAGTACAGTCACTATAATACTGGAAGGTAACATATACTACTTCTTTTTTTTTTAGGATATACATGATTCTCCTGAGAATTAGATGCCTACAAACCTTACTCCATTGTCACGAAATGTAACAGAAATAATTGTCATAGGTTATTAAAATATGATAATATAAACCCAATATTCTTTCTATAAGTAATCAAATATACTAGGATTCTTTGGCTCTAACAAAGACATAAAAAACCTCCAGATAAAAGAAAACAGGTGTCAGCCAGAATTACAAAGGACTGTTTTAAAAAGCACTCTACCAAAAGACACTATAAACATCATAATAGGAAAAAAAGTGCTGTAAAGAATTAGAAACCAATAAAAAAAGACAGTAAACAGAAAGTAGCAAAAAAAGTAATTGTGAGGGTTTGTGGTTTTTTTTCAATATGACAAAGAAAACAATGGAAAAGTTCTGCTTAAGGAGCACTGTCTCACATAATTGTCAGTGCTGTGGAAAAGAAGGTAAATAACAAAGAAACAAATCTGCAGCTGGCACAAAATTATTTAAGTTATTTCTTAGTAGGAGCTCTATGAAAATGGTTTACACAATGGCAAATTAAATTTACTGTTGACAGATGCAAAGAAATGCATGCTGAAAATAACTAATAACTGCATATATGCTGCTGAGTTCCAAATTAACTGAAAGCACCAAGGAAAAAGGTCCCTGCGTGTATCTCAACCTGTCAAGGCCTAAACATGAGATACAACATGGGACAAAGATCTTAAATGAGGGACACAGCAAAACCACTCAGGCAGAAAACTTGAAATACTCTGGGATATATTGTGGATAGCTTTTTTTCCCAAAAACTCTTCTCTGTTGTTCCCTATTTCCAATATAAGCAAGTTTTGACATTAAAATTTGGCAGACACTGAACCACAGCAGAACATAAGTTAATCTAGCACCAAAAAAAAAAAAAGGTTTTTTCCTTAAAGGGCCATGAGAAAGCCACTGTAGCACCATCCACCCTGGATCCCACAACACGGCCAGATGGATCCTGCTTAGATGAACCACCGGTCTACAGAATAATAATCATGCCTTTGGTATTGGAATACAATCTAGTTTTGCCCTTGGTAGTACATAGGCAAGGAATATTCAACTTCCTTTCTTTTTTATTTAATTACAAAGGACTCATTACTCAGACTCAACTCTTAGATTTTCCCTGATGGATGGATGATTCACGTCAAACGAACCAAAGCCATGCACAGCCTTACATCAGTGCTGGAAAGATGCTCAGAAGCTCAGGCAAAGTGTGTTTATTTTTCAGGGGATCCCATTCCAGGCTCGGCAAAAGAACAGCCTGCTTGGCTTTGTGGGCGATGAAAACAATGGAGGCAGTATTCACATTGCATTAAGTGTTTTGTAACAACTTGTGAAGCAGAGAATATGATCCGTCAGAGGGATGGAGCGTGTAGGAGGAACAAAAAACTTCTGAAGTTTTTGCCAGCATATCGATGGGTTAAATATGTAAGAAGCAGAAAAAGCATTTAAGGAATGGAAACTACAAAAAAAGACTCCTCCCCCGACCCTGAGAGCTCCCTACTGACATAATTAGACTGAAAAACAAACCACATGGACAGATAGGGCAGCAAACTCACTTTGGGATGTGATCTAGTTTAAGTAGACATGGGGCTGCTCAGAACTAAGGTAGAAGAGAGACAGGCAAAGGAGCTCCTGTTTTTTCCTCACCTTGCCCTTGTTAAAAGCTTTTGTACTTGTGCAAATGTCATGAAATTAAAAATTCATTCCTTACGAGAGCAGGATCATTACATTTATATCTGTCCCTACTGGGATAAAAATAAGGGCAAGGTGCCACAGGCAGGGGTGATCTCAGTGTGCAAAAATAAGGAATATTACTAACATGAAATACTGAGCCACACATATCCCTCTTGGTCCTGCACACTGTGAGAAAACGTAAAATTCAGAGATCAGATAGAATGAATGAAAAGGAAAGAAGGAAAGAATCAATAAAATAATAAACACCCTTTCTTCACAGTAGTAGCCATCTTCAGGTTCTTTTTAATACATCTAAGATTAGAGAAATGACAAAGAGAAAGGATAAAAAAGACACATAAGCATCCCTAATCTGACTTCTGTATCTATATACACAACCCAGGCCTGCTGGGAGTGACTGTGTGTTTGGATGTCCTATGTTCCCATCAACTGGATGCACCAAACTCACCATTGGCACAGTTTAAATAAAAAACCACCTGGTAAAATTATGATATGAAGAAATAGGCTTTGCAGACAGTATGGCTGTGGATGAGTTTAGTGAAATGGATAAGAAACAGGACATTTGTCATAACCCTATACTGAAGAGAAAAGGGGCTAATAGCAGGTACAACCACCTTGTCTCCTCTTCCCCTGCCTCCGTAGCTTCATCCAAATAACTCCCATTCTTAATGTACCAGGAGAAGACTTGTCACATTTACTCTTTAAGATCAACCTGACAGCTTACCAGCTGTTTCTGTACTCTTCTTCCCACAATGGCATGAGTAATCCAAAGAACGTTCTCACTTTTTCTGCCAGCAGCACGGTTACCTGCTGTTCATTTCTCCTAGTCTGCTCCCTGAGCAGAAATCTACCATCTCTTTTATTTCCCACTCACTTTGCAAGCCATAGTTTTTGATATCATATAAGCACAACTATTACCTCTATCTCATTCTAGAAGTTCTCATGCTGGGAATATAGCCTCTCATCTCTCACTAACATTGCTGCCTCAGAGATACATTGGTCAGTTTTTGGTGCTATTCCAGTACCTGGGCCAGAAGAAGAAACATATGGGTCAACATATATTTCAGCTGTTTCCTTAAATAGAGTATGAATAGGGGATAAACATGGTCAATTTTGGTACAGGTGTTCATCTCTTACAACCATGGAAGAAAAGATGACAGAAGTGCAAAAGGGACTGAGGAGCTATGAGTCTTCTACTCTTAAAAAAACCCCACAAAACTCTTAGGAAAAAATGCTATAAGAAAATCACTACCTAGGACTTGAGCCAATCCTTGCAGATACTAGTAACTTATCCTGGGTTGTACCACATCACCCGAAGTCTGGAGGTCTGAAGAAAGCACATTTAGTATCACAATCAATAGCTGGAAGGACACTTGAAAAACAGAATGACACATATGCCCCAAATTCTCTGGTGTAACTTGTGGAATAACACCTGCCACGTCCCATTATATGAGCCTGATGAAAGTTAAGGGACCAGGAGGTGTACAGCCTTACACAACAGAAAATTTTTATCCATTTTGGGGGGATATTTTTCCTTTTCCCTGAACCATTCACTATTTTCTGAGTAATTGCGTCTGCGTAGGTAAGAGGCCAGTGGGATTTGTTTGCCCTTCTGGCAGACCATGCAGGCATGTCCTAAAATGGAGAGCCAGACTTCCAGTGTGTTTGCCAGCACCGTACAACTGGCCTTTTTGAAATGCTACAAAACAGAAAGAGAAACAGAGTAAAGGAGGATGGCAGTGCTTGCCAAATGGCATCTCCTGTTGTACGCACACGCTGGCCTGGATAGCCACTTGGGTGCAGAAGTAAAAAGCTATTAGCATTGGGATAGAAACAGCCATCCAACTTCCCCACCCACCCAGATGGAGGAAAACAGAGCACCTCACCAGTAATGGTTTTCAGAGAAAAGGATACAAAGCAGGAAACAAAAGAGGACAGACTCCAACAACACTTTTTTATTTTTTCCCCAGCAGGTTCTTTCCCTCCCCCAACCCTCTCTCCCCGAGTGTCTAATCCATAAAAGAATCTAAATCTCATCTTAAAAAACTCCCTCTGTTCCTGGATGCACTTTACAGACAATGCAGTTTGAACAGAGGAAAGCACCATAGTTAATAAAAAAGGACTTTCCTGTCTCATTTCATTCTCTGTAATGATACAATATCTCTGAATAAATGGAGACAAAGCATAGAAAAGAAAGAAGGCTCAGGATTCAAAATGCATGGCATAGGTATACCCAACCTGCTTTGAAGCTTTTGACTGTCTCTCTGGAGCTCCCTCAAAATAAGGAATAAACAAAATCACTAATAATACCAGTACCACTAAGAGGAATAGTTTACCCTGTGGCAGAGCAACAAGAGATATCAAGAAAGTGTCCCCACCACAATCGGTAGTCGTAGCATAAAGGAATTTTTAGATGATACAAGTGAGGAACACAATGGGATGCAGGACAGGTAATGCTCGGTTTCTCTTCAAACAGGACTTCATTAGCAGTTGATCAGACAGAGCAAACACACTGAGGGAAGAGGCAAGAAATCACTGAGACAAAGTATCAGAAGGAGGGAAGGTGTAGAAAGGAAAGGGATTACATCACCAATCAGTGAAGCTGGCAGGAAAATTTCAGCGTGATTGTTCTCCTTCAGTTCTTTGAAGAAAACAGAGTTATAGAATAACACACTGAAGTTTCAGCAAAGTCCACACTGCAGTACAGTCACGATTATTACTGCTGTTTAATAAAACTTTCTGTTCTATACAAACACAGCCTGAAGACCACCACAGAGCATTTTGAAGCCCTTTGGAACCATAACACGGCACCAAGACTATCAAATAAATGAAGGCATAAATGAGGTTTGCAATAAAACATGTTGAAGCAATTTTGGGCCTGGGAATTAATTTGCCACCATGAAGTCATTCCACTTGAAAAAAGTGGACTTAGCTTGGGGAATAACCATAACGAGACAGTACAGATTTACTTTTTAGCTGCCAAGTGATTACAGCCCCATCTGAACTGGGCCAAGGAAGCAGGGCTAGCACACCTTCTGCTGTGAAAAGCACGCAGAGATATTTAAAGAACATAAGCACAGTTGTAACAACAGTTCTACCATCTGTCTTAAATAGATCATCTTCAACAACATGATGCCGCCCAACACTGTTTTGTGTCAGCTCTGAGAGCAAGACAAGAGGTGTTTAGGCTTTCCAGTTCTAATGGATTTGGAATGGTAGCTTCTTGATCTACCTACAGCACCTAGAACGGTCCTTACTTTAGCTCCCTTTAAATTTATCATAGTTTGTTCTACAAAACAAGACCATAGCCCAAAGAGACACCACATCCAGGTTTATAATGGAAATTTTTAAGGTCATGCTTCTGAGAATGTGTCTGTTCCTTCATAAAATTCTATGTGATTTCAAGCCACCAGTCCAGTGGTTTACCTTTTGGCAAAACACAGCTGATTGTTCCAACAATCAATCTGAGGTCATTTTGCACTTTTCTTATGGCACTTGATTTTATCATAGATAAAGATCTTCACAGTTTTAACCAAGTGCAAATTTTGAAATGAAATAAAACTGCTCCCTTCATCTTCCTGAGATGGTTAGCTGTGAGAAATGCGAACATACTGAAAGTACGGAGATGACAACTGATTGATGCCCAAATTATTAAATTGTGGAGGTTGCTGTCAAATGAAAATTCAACCCACTTTCATAGAAATTGTTAATATTGATGTTAAGTCATCTATCTCCTTAAACGGTTCCAGAACTCGTAAAAAGTTCTCACTGTGTGTAGGTGTATATCCTGTAAGGGAGATACGGTGAGAACCAGAACCTCACACCATGAATTGTAAATACCATGCTCACAGTATGCAAGCATGATTCATTGATCTATCTGCATAGATGAATTGCACCACTACTGAAATGAGATGGAACATTATAGATCCTTAAAAGCACATAGCAACGTCAATCATCACTTTAAAACAGGAAATGCTTACCCAAGCAATGTAGAACCTAATTATAGCATAATCTGACCCATGTGTCACGCCAGGATATTTATCCCAATGTTCTTGACTTCCTAGCAATTAAAACTGGTGCTTCATCCTGATCCTCACTGATATTCAACATAGTTGTATTTGCTTTAGGAATTGCCTATGTGAACACAAAGCAATATAAACTCTCTTTAGTTTTTGAAAGCTACCAAGATCACAGACAGGCATACTGTAGACAGTTTCTACAGCTGAACATACATTTTGGTGTGATACGGAAGAGACAAACACAAGAACAGAGCACATAAGCAGTACTTGCTCTGAACAATTGTCATCTGTGACAGAGCGGCTTCTTCGGTATCTTCAATGCACAGAAAGATGGGGTTTCTCTCCTACCTAAGATTCAGACATCTGTTCAAAGGTAGTTCCCTAGAATCCTTCTATACCCAGTAGCGAACAGCAGCACTTTACAAATGAGTCAGCCCATTTATCTTGGTGGCACGGTCTGCTCACTGCCTATCCCTCTTCACTGGCTATAAATAGAACCCAGAAAACACCACTGGGCTAAAACACATAAGATCTCTGATAGCTGAGGATGTGTAAGCTGAATCTCACATTATGAGTGAATTGGTTTTCTTTCCAAGCTCTTTCCCATTATCTCTATCCTCTGACTCTATACCAAATGATGTGTTAAAATCCAGCAAGTCTTTTGGTCCACTGTTTTTAAGGAAGATGTGATATATCAAAACATATCTACTGGAGGTATCCTTTGCTAACAAATAATGTTGCTTGCTGACTTCAAGGGGCACCAGCCACAGGCTTTCAAGTAATTATTTTAATTAGTGTATTTGCCTCTACTTTTGATAACCATCTCAAATACAGAAGTGTTTAGCTTTTTAATAAATAAATGATTATGCCAATAACACTGAAATTAAGATGGCCAGGCTAAACTTGTTGGGAACTATAAAGCACCCTAGTGAAATGGCAGAACTCTGAGTAAAAGCAAGGTGGCTAAGACACAGGTATTATTTCCTAGCAAACAAGTCTTTGAATCTATTGTGTGCCACCTCCACCCTCCATAAACAGCCATTACCACACTTTCCTATTTTATCTTATTCAAAACACTAGAACAGAAAGATAACAACTTTGTAGAGTATTATTACTGAAATATTTCCCTGTGTTTATTTTTTCAAATCCTAGTTTCCATGTATTGCTTTCTCATTAGATTTTGATGCAGTCAGCATCAAATTCTAAATGGCAATAGTAAATCTCATGAATTGTTTTAGAAAAACCTTCCTTGAAGTGACTTTGAAAAGGCGAGATAACTTTTGCTGGCTTTATCTTTGTCTTTTCCTGACTTTGAAAACTGGCACCATCACACTTAGCTAGGTCCTCCCCCACTTGTAAATGGAAACATACTTACAGTGAACTTCCTACCTCTTGCAGTTGGAAACTTCAAAAAATCACCTTCTTAATATGTGCTTCTAATTAAATTTCAGTCCCTAACCACAGCTGCTGTGATTCATGCATACCCTGCAAGGTTCAGTGTTAATTAATGAGGGCTCTTTAAATTCTCTGAGCCAGGGTGTGGGAGGGAAATAGGGTGTATGCAAGACATGAGGATTTCTCACTGTTGGTTGTGGGGTGTTGTGATGCCCCTCTGGGAGGCAGCTCAATTACAGTATGCATCCAAACAAGAATGAAAAAGGAGGCGGAGAACTGGGAACAAAAACCCACACAGTGTATTATTCATAAGCAAATATATAATTATGCAGTCTCATGAATTAGCGATCTGCACTTTTAAAGATAGGCAGAAAAAAAATGTGTCAGAATGTTGCTTTGCAGCGTATTGGTTTGATATTCCCTTCTTCCTATGAAGATTTAGAGAAAAAGTGGGACATAATCAATAGAACTCAGGGGCCTCCAGGCAATCCAGGGATGATCTCTAGCAGGTACAAGCTGAGGTATTAACAAATTTCATGGAGTGTGGATTACTACAATCCTTCTTGGGGTTGCAATTCTAGACTGCAAATGAGAAGACCCAGCATCTCTGTAGATAAGAAATTTCAAGGTAGGATTCTAGAGCTTTGCTAAATAAGTAAAGAAGTCAGTCTAGCTCTCAGGCATGTGAGTTCGTAAATAATCGCATTTATTAGTACGCATTTGTGTTACATACAGGCATGCTGCAGGAGACACCACAACTCTATCTTCAGCTAAAGGGCTGCCAGTGTAGAAAATACCAGATTCTTACAGTTTGGACAAATACACTGATTTGAGGAGGCTATAAATTGGTGGGAGATGAGGAAGAGAGCATTTGACATTTGCTATTTGTACTTCAGTTTTGGTTTTGTTTTTTTTTTTTTTTTCCCTAATTGCAATACCTTGCATGTCCAGAGCACGTTTCATTCTTCATTTGTGCTCTCAGCCATGCAGCACAGCAACAGTGCAGTATTAGGAGCTGAACTTAAATAGCCTATAGCTAAATGAAACCTCAGATGGGAAGTTTAGAAGAACAGTGTGGAAATACATGAGGAGGGAATTGGCCTAGAAGTTTACACTTCTGCCTCTTATGAAATATTCTTTGGGATATTTAACTGTTCTGAGTACTCATAGCCTCAGTCTCTGCATTGGATAAAAGAAAAAAATGGAAAAAAAAATATCATTCTGTGCTGGTTTCAGCTGGGATAGTTAATTTTCTTACTAGGAGCTGGTATACTGCTAAGTTTTGGATTTAGGATGAGAATAAGGGTGATAACACATTAATATTTTAGTTCAGTCAAGGACTTTTCAGCTTCTCATACTGGCCTGACAATAAGAAGCTGGGAGGGGACACAGCTGGGACAGCTAACCCAAACCGGCCAAAGGGATACTCCATACCACGTGATGCCACGCTCAGCATATAAACCTGGGAAAAGAAGAAGGGGAGTTCAGAGATATGGTGTTTTGTCTTCCCAAGTGACCGTTGCACATGATAGAGCCTTGTTTTCCCAGAGATGGCTGAACACCTTCCTGCCGATGGGAAGCAGTGATTGAATTTCTTGTCTGCTTTACTTGCATGCACGGCTTTTGCTTTACTTATTAAACAGTCTTTATCTCAACCCACAAGGTTATTTCTCCTTTTTCTCTCTTCCTACCCTACAGGAGGTGTGTATGTGGAACGAGTGGCTGTGTGGTGCTTAGCTGCTGGCTGGTGTTAAACCACAACAAATATCTATCCCAACCCAGTGCTTTCTGTTCCCTTGTTTCTGGCTTGGAAATCACTACCCAGGGATACTCATTTAAAAAAAAAATGCATTTAGTAAGTACCAGATAATTCAACCATGACTTTTTCAAGCCAAGGGTTGGCTCTGCCTCTGCTGGGCTAGTCTGATCTATGTACTGCCTTTGTAGAGGGCACACTGCAGCTTCTCACAGCATAAAAAAATACCCTGACAGACAAGAAGTCTTAAAGCAAAGCTGGCATGTTGTCACAGTCTAAGCAAAATTTATTCACTGCTTTGATCCAGACCTGAGCCACCTTCACAAGAAGCCTCCAAAATTTCCCCTAAGCTGAGGTGATCACTCCATAAATATCCTCAAACAACTGGTTTTCCTTTCTGTGGACAATGTTTCAGGCTACAGGTTCTCAGCTCCGGCTGATATCTTTAGGATTGTAACACTTAGGTCTTGACTAATTAATTCAGAAACTGCACATATACTGCCTGTAGACGTTTTTTGATTATTAAGGATGGCAAGTTGAAGCCAGTGTGGTGTAAGGACTGATATAAGGACAGCATGCTATCTTCTTCTGGCTATTTCTGTGTCTCTGATAGATGACAGCTGTCACGAATTCCTTCTCAGGAAGGCAACCCCTTCCTTGTCCCAGAAGCAATTATAAACAGGCAACACTGGTTTCTTTAAGATACAAATTATTTATTGATGATTAGAGTTTAAAAGATGGGAGAAAAAGATTTAACACTTCTCCCCAGTTTCCTCATAACAAGATGCTCTCAGTCTGACCTCCTAGGAGAGCAGGATTTTTCTTTCCACTAGATTGAAGAAAGAGTCCAAAATCGGCATCACCACTAGTGATTCACGAAACTGCAGTCTACACTGATGAGCCGTAAACATTATAGCAAGAAACACTGGTTTTACCTGAAGTAGCAGTGGAGGCCTGGATTTACAGAGCTAAATGAGAATGGCTCCAGTCCAATTCAGCTCCGTAATCTCTCTTGCTAGATTTGTCATGAAAATTTGATTCTGTTCTGATTTAACCCAGACTATAGGCGCATTACAAGATGGGGCTGCTAGTCTCCCGAATCTCTCTCTAAATCCTTAGCTGCTACTTTTATTGGATTGTGACAAGACTAAGTTCTTGTACCAGTCCCTATGTCCACCCTGCCTTTTTGCCATTACAGATGCACTGCCTTTCTAGCATTTGCTTCTGAAAATATGATCTTTTAATCCAGTCATCTGTTTCAGAGCTACAAAGATTCTGGAAAGAAGATGACGGTTACACAGAGAGAAAACCAGATTCAAACCATTAGAAAAAATACAGATGAGAAAACCTGCATAGGTTGGAGGTTTTGCTTCATCTTCACGCTCCTAATTCTCTAAAATACTCTCGAGTTTAAGCAGTTCAGGAAACACAATGGAGAAAATGACTTGTGGCTTCATCTAAGTCAGTTTTAGTTTTCTATACAAAGGCAAACATTTTGCTCATCACATCACATAGGAGGCAATGTCCTCAGAAATGATTCTGAGAACTTACAAGACTGTGATGGAAGCAGCATAACCCCTTGTAATACTCGCACAGAGTAATACTGGTAACCGCTCCAGAAAATTACCCAACAGATTTGACGTTTATCATAAAATGCTAAAACCTTTGGCCAGAGGTGGAGAAAGTTGCTCTACCATAAACTGCAAAGTACTCATTCTGCTACTTCATTGAGGGCCACAATATAGCATTTCACAGTGCTGGCATTTGATTCTAATAAAATTGAAAACCCATTTAAAATAAACTTTAGCACCCACAGACCTGAGTATATAACTTTGCCTTCTTATATGCTGGTCTACAGCACTCAGCAGCAAGACACAGAGAACTTTCCCCGCTCCTCTCACAGTTTTTTTCACATGGAGGGGAAGTAACATCAACGCTGGTAGGTTTTTCTTCTGAGGCAATGAAGCTGCTGAACAGACGGAATCCCCAGGAAAAAGCCCCCAGGCAAATGCTCTATTATGCCCCAAGACAAAGACAACAAAGAACTGACAACTCCTTATCTAATGCAATTATTTCCACCTTTAAAGCCACGTTAGTGTATCATATTCCACATTTCACCCGGCCATGAAATTTTCAGGATGCCAGACTGTTCTCTATTCTTCCCTGGGGATACGCCCCTCTAGCGGTGTTATGTGATCAATGGCCACTACACTCACAGAGGGAGACAAAAGCATCTCAGATTAGAGAGTGTTCAGAAAATCCTGGAAACTTGTCGAATTTGTTTGAGGACAACTGTTGAAAAGGATGTTTACAGTTCTTTCAACATTCTCCCCAATGTTGAAAAGAATTAAAAAAAAAGAATAACTTCACGCCTGAAAAATTCAGGGAGCAAAGTCGATGTGTAACAAGTGAATCAAAACCTTGGCCTCCTCACCAGTTTGGTTTTCTTTCTCGTATACTATTCTCATAATTTTCACATTTGGAGAAGGGACTGCAGAAACAGCATATAGACTACCCAGGGAACAGAACAGTTGAGGTGCTACCCCTTCTTTATTCAGACTTGAGACTGTAACTCTTAGAAGATCCTTATGTCAAAGCAGGATTAGGATTTAACACAGAAAATCTGCTTTCTTGATCTCAGAATGAACATGACCATACTACCATACACAAAGACATTATTATAAGCAGAAGAAGGGTAAACTCTTCTAAAGCTTTAGTCTTAATGATATGTTAATGAATGCAGAATCGAGTGGAGTTACGGCTTCATCCCATTACCATTACATTTTTTTCCTGTCAAACTGTAATGATTTGTAGTTTTACAGAATTACCACTTTCAGAACACCAAACAAATGTATATGCAAGAAATATAATTGCATGATCCCTAACTTACTAGAAAGTTTTAGTTCTGTAATCTGTATTTCATAAAGAGAATGTACACTACCTTCAGTACAACACCCTTTATGAACTTAATATTGCCTGTTTATAATCTTTATCCATAAGGATGTGCAAGACAACACAATACAATCTCTGCAGCTGATGATGACTATAATGATAATGCAGCCTTTTTTCCCCGTACAAGTTTTAAAGGCACCAAATAATGAAGTTATTTGTGCTTCCTCCATTAGAACACTGGTCCATAAACATTCAAAAAAATTTGCTTCTCATTTGCCAGTGACTTGGAAAGAAATATATATACAGATACACACACATACATATATATATTATGTAACTGATAAATTTTTTTACAGCACCATTCCCCTCTCTTTTAGTTCACACATACAATCCTCAAGAGGTTGAAAACCACTGGTTTTATGTTCCAAACTCAGCTCTTTCTAGTATGTTTCCATATCTTCAAGCAAGTCATATTATGTGATAAATGAGCAATTAAAAATCCTCTCGCTTATTACTCAGGCCCCTAACATCTAGGTACAGATTGTTAAAAAATAAATTCCTTTCAGAGCCTTTGTTGAGAACAAAATTAATCAAAGCAATAACTAGATTTTGGCTGAAATGAATGTTGATTTACTTTACTGAAAGCTATGCGAGGCTTGCAATCTCCTCACCCCTTATTTATAAGATCATTATTCCACCAAACCTTTTACAAAACGAGCTGCTTCATTCACAAGACAGGAAAATAATCAACAAAAATAATTTGAACTTTCTTCCTCCTCAGCTAATCAGAGTTCTTTCTGTGTAGAATGAAGAGTTTTGGCATGAAACAACATTTTAACACCTACTTTTGTAACTGTCAGTGAGCTTTTGCCCAGCAGTACCTGGAGAGGATGGAAAAGTCATATATTGCTTCTCAGGTTCTGGAAAACAATGCACTCTTCTATTGTTTTTCTATCAGTTTAAAACCTTTTTTTCCCCCATTCTTTTTAATATAGTTACCTGAAATTATTGTATCTGTCTGTCTTCACAAGTCAGTTTTTTCTCTAAGTGGGCTGGAGAGCCATGCACAGAAATCTCGTCTAAATTTTTGTTCTATTTAACTGGATGAATTTTTAAAGTGTTGTGCAATAGTCACTTTGAGAATATAATAGGTAACTGCCTTCTGTTGTATTAAATCTTTGCAATCCTCTTCAGTCTTGTAGTTATAGTTTGCCCACTTTCTTGGTCTTCCAGCTATCTAAAGGACTGTCTGGTATATTTTTTTTTAATCTTGCACTGTGGAAAATCTTTTCTAGTTTCTATTCTCTCTGGTTGTTTCATAGTATTTTGCATTTCTGTTGAATATTGTCCATGCTATTCATCTAGAGATATAGATTTCTCTTACCTAATGTACTGGGAGCCTTGCAGAAGACACTGTATTTGAGGAGTCAATGATCTTGACCAGGCCAAATCTGCATTGTACAATGTGCTGTGGGAAAATGCATCTGATGCCTACTCAAGTGCTGCATGAAAATGGAGTTCCCCAGGAGCTGAAGGAATGTCAGATTTACCCACTATACATATTCCTCTTTCTACTCTATCTCATTGAAACAGCTATTTTATCAAGCCATTTGTTGTCTGGCCTTCCTATTGAGATCCAGAAAGAGCCCTGCTTCTCTGACCTCACCCCCCTTCCCAGTGCAGAATCTCTAGCCAGTACATGGCCCAAAAACCTCGCTGGAATAAAACACATACTTCATCAAGTACTTTTACCTTCACCCACAAGGTCAGAAAATATTTCTCTAAAAGACGTATTTGTTCCTCATTAAGAATATTTCATTAATTGACACGACGAATACTTAGAAATATGGTCTAGGAAAACACACCATTAATCAATAAGTGTTGGAATGATTGATATAAGTTGAAAGCTTTGCAGCATCAACGGGCATTTATTTCATAGTTATGTTATTTGTCTTCTGTGTTTGTTCAGCTAAGGGATTTCAGGCAGTAACTATATATATAATGTATGTTACTGCCGAAGTGTCAGAGGGTCCCTTGACACAAATGGCCTGTGATGTGTCCTGGTGGAAGATTGGGTGCTCAAAAGTGTGGAGGGGTTCAAAGCCACACCCTTACTTGTTCATTCACTTTCAGCATATTTTGACATATTGCCGTTTACATGTGCCTGCCTAAATGGATTTATGGATTAATTTATCTAATTTTAACTAAACTAACCCTCACAAAATGGATAAGTGGCTTAAAAAGATTCCTGCAAAGAAATGACAGACTGAGGATAAGACTGATAATGCGAGCACAAGTGAACAACAAGAAAATGGCGGAGCTGACATTTTTATTCCTAGTACAACCTCCTCATCAGCCACTTTATGAGGTAAAACCAGTGACAATCTAATCAGCTCTGACAAGAACTTGGCCAAAAAAAATTGAAATTATCAAGAAGATTATTTGAAATCCGGATTTTCATCCACGTTCTTAACAATAAACCTTGCCCTAAATGTATGCTGAGCCTTGGGATATTAACTAATGATAGCACAAAGCCACCACAATTAACAAGACATTTAAAAACGAAGCATCCAGAACAAGAAGACAAACTTCTAACTTTTTTTTCAGCAGTTTAAACTCATGCAATATTCAAACCAGCACTTTACAGGACTTAGCGATAACCTTAAGATGTTTCTTACTTAAAAGCAGAAGGAAACAAAAAAAACCCACACACCACCAGGGAAACACTTGTTCCTCCTGCCATGGTGAAAATGGCTGGAATAATACATGCAAAACAACATGGCAATGAACTGAAATGCTTTCCTTTGTCAGCAAATGGTGTTGGTAGATGCATAGGAAACAGTGCTGAAGATTTGAAAAAACAAGTACTCAACCAAATTACACGGTGTGGGAGGTTTGCTCTGCAGTTAGATGAAAGTGCAGATGTTCCTAACATGTCTCAGCTTACAGTATTTCTTAGATTCTATTTCAATAATGAGATAGAGGAAGAACTGGGGTTTTTTTATGAGCCACTAGAGGGAAGATATGCTGGGTAATATGTATTTTCAACAGTAAACGTCTGCTTTAACAAAACCAATATTTTATGGAAAAAACTGGGCAAGTGTCATCACTCATGAGGTGGATGCTTT
Source organism: Nycticryphes semicollaris (assembly GCA_013400055.1). Taxonomy (NCBI): domain Eukaryota; kingdom Metazoa; phylum Chordata; class Aves; order Charadriiformes; family Rostratulidae; genus Nycticryphes; species Nycticryphes semicollaris. The sequence continues at coordinate 1,364,560 of VXBJ01000037.1, forward strand.
GACTAGAATAAGGTAAAAATACATTCCAGGGTAAGGTTGCAGAGATAGCACCACATATGAAATTCATGCACCACAACACTCACAGGCTAACTACTGCAGCAAAGAAGTCGGAGCCAGAAGTGCCACAGGATGTCATTGATATGGTTCCTTTTCACAAAACAAGAGTTTAAGACAGTAAAATCTTTACAACACTTTGTAATGAGATGGGGAGTGACCGTGAAAATCTTTTGTACCACACAGTAGTTTGCTGCTTGTCTTGTGGCAAAGTGCTTAAGCTGTCTAACTTAAGGATGAGTTACATATTTTTCTTTTACAAAAGGAGGTCTGTTCCAAATTTGCTGACCTTTTCTTGGATGACAAGTGGCTGTCAGTAGTATGCTACCTAGCAGATATGTTCGAATAAATAAGCACACTTAATCTGTCCCTTCAAAGTAAAGCAAAGTAAAGGTGACATTTTAAGGGTGAGTGCAAAAAAAAAGCTTACTATTCTGTAAGTAAATAAAATTATTATTTTAAAATATTGTCATCCTTATATCATCTTTTTTTAAATTCTATTTTTATGCACATTTTGTAATACATTGTATTAGTACAAAAGTACATGTATATGACTTATGAATAAATAAACAAACATATATAGGGAGTGCAAGCTCAACATTTTTTTACTGATAAGGTTGCGAGATCATAACATTTTGGAGACCACTGCTTCTAGTGTAGTAGGTCAGCAGTTAGAGAGTACCTATGATCTGCAGCAGGGTAGAGGAGAAAGAGTGGTTAATAGAGTAAGTGGAAATGGCATATAACAACGCCAAAAAAGGGAGAACTAGGGAACAGTGCCTTGCAGACAGCCTGCAAGGAACAGGTGATTGAGTTAGTATGAGCAGCTGGCAAAGAGTTAAAGAGTTAAAAGGCAGCAGGGACTGGCAGAGCAGAGGGAGTAGCCTATGGTACGCGTTTTATGCACTTGGAATCACAGACACTCATACATCAGCTGTGAAATGCAGCTAAAGCTGTGCTGCTTGTGATGAGATGCTGCTGAAGGGCATTTCTATGAATGTCCTTTGCTTATGTGACACAATGGCTTTATCTCTGCATATAAACATTGCAGCTGCTGAAGGGGAAATTAAAAGAAGCTTCTTCTTTCTCAGCAGTTGGAATCATATTTTTAAAACGTATTATTCCCTCTTTGGTAGGTCCTTGCAAGAGAGATGAGGAATGATGACTGAGTTTAAAATACTTCCTTGTAAACTGCAGATTTTCATCATTAAATCTATCAATCAAAGTTCCACTCATCACCCATCCTGCACTTGTAGAAATACTTATTACCAGAGATGGAAAGCTGCCACATTCCTGCCTCACAGAATCCTCATTGTTAAGAATCACAACAGCTATTTGCACACAATTGATCCCCTTATTCACCTTGCCATCATCAGGCTAAAGACTAAAAGAAATCAAGGACTGAGTATCCTAAAAGACTGGAAGGTAGTAGAGTTAGGGAGCATTTGTAAGAATGATTCTCAAGAGTCTTACCTGAATGTGCCACCATCTATATAAAGAATATGGGAGGGTGGTTGGTTTTCCGCCCCCCCCCTTTTGAATAGTCTTTGAATATTTTTGGTTAAACAACAAACTCAGTTACACCACAGCAAATTCAGAATGCAGTGCATGCTTTGTATGGCAGGAGGTATGAAGTAAGATCCAAAACTGGCCACATGTATTTTAGTAAAGCTTTTCTATGTGGCAAAAAAGATTATTAAACCCAAAAGTACAAAACGTGAAATAGGAATATATTTGGAGACAATGCTTGGAAGCTGCTGTAGTATTAGATTCTGTTTGAGGTTGCTAAGAGCAACACAGAGAAAGTGTAAGAACCATTGTATTCATGGCAAAGTAAATTGAAAATACTAGCCAAATACAGTGATTGGATGGATGAAGCAGTGAGGTGTTTCTTTCCTTATTGCTGTCTTTCACCAGCTACCTGCTTGTATACTCCTTTTTGGCTGACTAGGACAGCACCTTTCTCTTTGGAATTAAAGTTGCTTTTCCTTTGGCGGTATTACTACACAGCATGAAAAATTTGACAAAAATAGTTTTCCTTGATTTGTGCTGCCATGACAGTTTCCTCCCTTCCAGCTTGTTGCAATCACTACTGTAACACTGAACACCACCAAAATAGGGGTAAAAAATCCACAGCGCTGGACAGGTGAAACTGCTTTCATCTCCTCTTAAGTGTTTCCACTGGGGGGTGTTACTAGTTCATGCTTTGTCTGGCTGTGACCCTGCTCTTTGTTTTTATGGTAACACAGGCATGGCTATCCGAAGTCTTCTTGCTCATCACTTTGCACGTCAGCTATTTAGACCTGGGTTGAACATGAATAAACTTCAGACTTTCTTCTCCCTTCCCACTGGAGCTAAAAGATCACTCCCATCAGCAGCAAAGGGCCTGTGACTCATGGCAGTCCCATCATTCTAGTCAGAAAGGAGTAGCACAGTATCATGCCCAACATTATCTTCGAGGTCTTTTAAAGACACTGTACTAAGCCTGTGACACGCCTCTCATTAGTTCCTTGTTTTTCAAAGCATTCTAGAAGCATATTCTAGAAGCAGAAAGGACTCACATAGTTACATGTGGTCCAATTCCAATTCTCTCCCTGTTACAAGTTTCCCCCTTTGGTATTTGGTATTGAGTATTCAAACATAAAATCAACACTGGCTTGCTCAGAGATCTACTGCACCTCTTAATGCATCCCAGGGACAGTGGAGAGGACATTTGCCCCTGAAACCAAACTGAAAGCATGATACCATGCTTGCATCCTTAATCCTTTCCTCATGGTTAAATCTATTTTACCTACTCTATGCAATTTTTCTTCCATGTTTGCGCTCTTCAGAGAACTCAAATGCAAGTTAAGAGGTTCTTAGAGCTTTCTGAAGGATGACACCCTCCCTCTTGGAATAGGAAACAACACATCTCAAATACCATGAGGGCATAGATGTAGATAAATCTGACATTAGGTAGATATTAGAGTGACATGAGATTGACAAGCGTCTACCGGACACGTAGTTATGTTGCCACCATACTCCCTTAACTTTTTTCTAACACACACCTTTGTGAACACCACACAAACTTATCAGTTGAATTATGTAAATTCATCTCTTGTAAACGCCTAATAGCTATTTGAAGTGACTCTAATAGTTAAATTTCCCTGTTCAGTATTCAGCACATTAAAATTTCTGTTTTATGATTTGTTCATTAATGGCATTATAATAACTCAGCACCTCATCAGCTGCCCTAAACAAGCATTTTTTTGTACTAAATAATAAATAATTCATAAATATTTATAATTAATAAATTAGAGAGCAGAAAGATCAATTGTTGCTTATGCTATATGAAAAGGATGTTCCATTAAGGCATCAACGCTGCTGTTGGCTGCAATATTAAAGAAGAGAGAGGAGCTGCATATTGGTAGAAATGTAATGCCTTCAGTACAGTCATCTTCTGGTACAAGATTCTGCCTCAGTTTTTTACATTATCTATAATGATTCAAACCTATGTTTCTACTACATTTTGGCTACTTACATTTCTATCTGACCTAGTGTTCCTAGCTTTCTAGAAGCAGAAGCCAGCTTGTACATGATCTGCCTTACTGCAGATCTCCAAGCAAAAGGTTTCTGGACTGTATGTTAATAGGTTTGAAATGGAGCTACTCAACTTACACTCCCAAGTCTTTATTTTTTTTTCACTAGCACTTATATAATTCTTCCTAAGTCCTTTCCTATCACTTACAGGATTGTAAGAAACAGAAGGAAGTGTTTCTCCTGCACTCCCTGGTTATGCCAAAATCTGGCTGCTTCCTTCTCTTTTCCTCCTTTGGAAATACACCCCGCTACTTCCCTTTGGACCAGTATTAAAATGGCCTTCCCTTCTCAGTTAACACCTGTTCTCTTCCCAGAATAATATTTGAGGGTTTTTTCCCCCCAGATTATCTTTGTGGAGCACATCCCAGCCATAGTCTCCTGTAAAGTTTCTCTGCCAAGTTCTCCTTTCTTTCTGGAAAAACAAATAAAACCAGCCACACCCCTGCAGGTGTTTCACATCTCTGGGCTTCTGTAGCTTGTCCCATTTATTCCATCTATACACTACTGCTGCTCTATTCTACTCCTCCACTTTCAATGCCACTTCCTACTGGTTTATTATGTGCTTCTCCTACACGGAGCTTTGTCTTCTCAGACACCCTGAAAACCAAAGAACATAGCTAATTGCTTTTGGCAGGGGTCCTGCTGGTAGAACCAGGTCATTATCTGATTATTTCACCTTCTCAATCTCCATAAGCCTCCCATCCAATATGACAATAAACTGTATTAAATTCTGAATGTACAGAATACTGTATAAAATGTTAAGCAAAAAGCCAAGATTCTTCTGCTATGGGAGTTCAATTTTACCATCCTGCTCCAAAAGGAAACTACTTGGCTAAAGTTTTCTACTTCACTAACCAGTACCTAAATATTCTCAGAGTGTGCAGCGGTGTAACTCTTTACACTCCCCAAATCCTCAGCTATTTGCATGCTACAGATACAAGAGTCTAGCACTAAAATGTAGGTATCTCATGGGTAATACATGACAGTTTTTCAATAAACTGCAACACAACATGCCGTAATTCAGGGCAGGAAGTGAAGAAAATTCCTTTAACTGAATTCAGAGAGATGATGATATTACTTCCAGGCATAGATGTACTGGGATACCTAAAGTAGTATCTTTTTATCTTGTCTATCATGTTTGGATGACAACATGTGGGCAAGTAGTTCATTTGAAGCAGCAGTGCCTGTATCCTACATTTCCTTTTCCTTACATCTCACCTCCCTTTTTGATTCTTCTGTCCTCTCTGCTATTAAGGGGGGAGGGGAGGGGTGGGAGAGAAGGGCGAAGGATTTCTTGAAGCAATTCTGAAAGACTGAAGTTAATAAACTTCAGAAAAAAATAATATTTTTCCAATTATTATTGTCATCGGGGAAACTTCCTAAAAAAACCCCACAAAAGCTAAGATATGCCTCCAATGTGTGAACAATCACCTGCTGTCACTCACTGCCATGGATTCTCTTCTGTTCTTGATTCTTCTGACTGATTGCACTAGACTAACCTATTAATGTTTAATTCCTATCTTTCTTGGCTTCTGTACTCTCCTTGAGGCCACCTAGTTTTGTATCATGGTGAGATTAAGTCCCTATGATTGCTCATTTTCTCATCTATCATTTCTGAAATTATGTGGTCTTAAAGTTTGGTGGGTTTTTTTTTTTCGTGGTACAGTGGGTAACGAATTTGCTGAACAGCAGGGCTCAAAGGGCTGCAGTGAATGGAGCTGGATCTGGCTGGCAATCAGTCACCAGTGGTGTCCCCCAGAGCTCAGTCCTAGGGCCAGTTCTGTTCAGTATTTCAAACATCCGACATTCGTGGCACAACTGTCATTCTGCATAACTTATTTATTCTTATTTCTGGTTTAATTAACCATTAACTCTCCTATCCTTCTGATTTGTTATAAAACTAGTTCTCTGTAACCCCTTAACAGCACATGGAGTTTTTAAAATCCTTAGAAATATCATTACTTACTAGTCTCGTTTGTTTAGTTTTCCCTTAGAACCTGAGAAAGTAAGCTCATTATGCCTCTGTCATACATATCTGTTTCCCTCTTTGCAACTCTTCTTTCATGTTGTCACAGTTCCAGCAGACATCTGCACTTTTCTTATCTTTGCTGTATCTACATTAGATTGTAAAAGTCTTCAGGCTGCAAAGGCAGCTGATTCATTGCTAAAAGCTTGTCTATGGCTCAGTTTCTTTTCAACAGTATGTGCCTTTCAATAGTATTTTGAAGAAAATACACACTACATAAATAAATGACAATCCATGGGGGGAAAAAAAAAAAAAAAAGGAAAAAACCAAAAGGAACAAGCCAGCTAGATAGGAGTTATATTTGAGAGTTTTCCTTTAAAATCTCTTCAGGAGAGTATGAAAACAGATGGGATACAAGTAATTGTAGTTCCTGGTCAAGTATTGACAACTCCTGGGTGTTTCAAGTGATGCCTATTGGAAATGGAGGGAGAAGAACATACCATGAGGTCTGTTAATTCCTGTTCCATCTGAGACACAGAATCTCTTCCCAAAGAGGGAGACATCAGCCTTCTGCTTTCTTCCTTCAGTCCTTAAACTGTGACACTTGTTATTCGTTCATTTGGGTTTTGGATTGTTGTTTTGTTTTTTTCCTCTTCCTGCTTTCGTACGTATTTATTAAATTTGTTATCGACTTCCTGTTTACAAACACCGGATTGAAATAACAATAGTCTAATTAAGCATTTATGTAAATGGCTTCATGCCTTCTATTGGCTGCATTGAGAACAGTCCACCTGTTGCATGCTGTGCACAGCTAAACAACTCAGCACAATCTCCTTTTGATGCACAGCCTTTAGAGTGAAAGGTTCACAGAGATTCTGAGTGACACTCCGTAACAGTATGGTAACAGGAAGGTGGCAACTGCGTAATACTAAGAATATCTTTGCTGTAATTTTTGACTGAGTCTTTCCACACCTTATAGTAACATACAAATTCAATTTCGTAGCATTTATGAAATAATGAATTGGTAATAATAACAAAAGTTAATAACATATAATCGCAGAATGCTCAGAGTAGGAAGGGATGTTGAAAACCATCTAGTTCCAACCCCCCTCCCATGGGCAGGGACACCTCCCACTAGAGCAGGTTTCTCAAAGCCCCATCCAGCCTGGTCTTGAACACTTCCGGGGATGAGGCAACCACAGCTTCCCTGGGCAACCCACTCCAGTGCCTCACCACCCTCACAGGAAAGAATTTCTTCCTAATATCTAATCTAAATCTACCTTCTTTCAATTTAAAACTGTTACTCCTCATCCTGTCACTACACTCCCTGATAAAGAGTCCCTCTCCATCTTTCCTGTAGGCTCCCTTTATGTACTGGAAAGGAGGGGCTATAAGGTCTTCCTGGAGCCTTCTCTGTTCCAGGCTGAACAGCCCCAACTTTCTCAGCCTGTCTTCACTGGAGAATCCAGAACATTCAGAAGTGCACTGTATTTACACAGCTCTCAGTATATAATCAGTATAAACTTCTTGCAGCAGTAAACATTGCTTCTAATCCTGTCCCCAGTATGTACTGCTTGCAGGAGTATGTGTGATAAATGGTAATCACTGAGAAGCAGGTATTTTACAGCATGGTGATGGACCCAGTGTTCTCATAAGCAAATGTCACCTATAGGTTTCTAAGACTTGTCTAGATAAAGTCAGAGTTGAGTTGACTCAGTGTTGGTGACAGCCCTGCTCTGATTATGAGGTTGGAATAGAGAATTCCACAGTCCCTTCTGTCCACTGTTTCAACCGCTCTACTTCATTATCTCTGTTGAGTTTAAAGGATTCCATAACAATTTACAACTAGGAACAATTTTATTACGTCAAAGTAGCCTTCTTTACCTGACTAGTTGCTGCTTCCCACCCCAAAACATCACAACACTACAGCAGATTTATGGATGGAACCCATCTTCAGAGGGAAGTGAAATAGTATTTTTAGGGATGGACAAATTTTGCTTACTGGAAAAACAGCGCTCTATGCCTATGGCTAAAAAAATAATTTCATAGACTGAGATAGCAAGGACCTCTACTCATTTTTACTGTTTAAAAAATATTCTATTCTCCTACAAGAAAATGGCATGGTATGTATAATATTTAATCTGAAGGAAAGAAGATCAAGTACTGGAGTCAAACTAATGGCTGCAGTGTCTCGGTGACTGCCAAAGGAAAAGTACAAGAACAGCAACCAGTTTCAGTGTTGGGTGGCTCTTGGGACAAGACCTTATCATTATTTCTGACAATAATGTCAAAAAGATCAAGTGGAAGAGCTAGGTTTTATCATTTTCTTTGGCCTAAGCCAGTATGCACCAATTTAGCCAACACGTCATTCTCAACCAATTATCACCTCTTCCTGTCCTTACACCATAGTGGTGATAGGATGCTTCACACTTCATTTACAGTTATAGGACCCTTACTGATAAACAATGCCTCATTACTTTAGATGTAGTCAACACACTACACATTTCCTGTATCACGTTTCCTTAGTCATCACCATATTCTATCCATTTTTCCTCCTGCAGCCCATTATGCACCAGATAGTACTTATTAGGATTTTGCCCTGGACAAAATGATTCAGATGCAACATGTAGACAGAGATAGAGTCACATGACTAAGTCCTAGAGACTTTAGTAATGAAATCCCACCAATGCATTTGGTTGCTATTTAATGTAACGTTTCACTAGGTACAGTAGAAGCAATTAGACTCTGGAAAATTGTGCCAACTTCCCCCATAATTCAACATTGACCACCACCAGCAATGCAATATGTGATGAGACTGATAATTTTTTTTTTTTTTTCTGTAATAAAACAGAAAAGAACCAAAAAAGAGATTGGAGAAAGGAGAGGTGTGAGTTGGTGGTGTTGTGGGCTTGTTTGCCTAAAAAACAACAGTGGTCCACAGAACTGACCAGCTGCATCTGTCCTTTAGTCCTTATCACAAAATAGTTCCAGTTTTGATAAAATATCATTGGCATATTTAGTGACAACTTCATCCACAATTGGTCTAATACTAACATCTTCCAAAACTGAAAAGAATATGGTCTCACCATTACTCCCAGTAAAATTCCCAGGACAGGGATTCTGCGCATTACAAAATGTGTGGGAATGTGTCATGAGATGGAGTTGAGAGGGCTATGAAAGAAAACGAAGCAGTTACATTTGCAGCTTCTATTTCAACATTATACACCCTTTCTGCATCAGCTTAATTAAGTCAAACCAAACCAGAAGCCTTGACCCAGGCACTACATCAATAAACATATAACATCTGAATAACAAAGGTGCCAGAAATAACAACAGAAGGTCATCACTATGTACACAAGACAAGTAAAAGTCAAGGTCTTCCAAGCAGCAATCCCTTGAGGTAATACCAGATTCCCTGTAAATCATAAAGTCTCTTACTATTGAAAGGTTTTGGAACGGTCTATGTAGTACAAGCAGTGGAATTTTCACTTAAGTATTTCAAAATTAAAGTGAATATAAGACAAACAGAATTGAAAAAAAAAAAAAAAACCAAAAAACAAACCTTTAAAAGTTTGGGTTTTTTAAATTTTTTTTTTGAGTTGCAAGAAAGAGACAAAAATACTAAGAGTAATTTCTAAAGAAACTAGAAAACAACAGGAAAAACAATTTGCTTAAGCTTTATCCAGGATGTTTGCAGCAGTGGACATAAGTGGATGACATAACTAGGAAGGATTAAGATCCCTAGTGAAGACGAGATGCCCAGGCTGGGAAAAACATCTGTCAAAGACTATCTATGGCTACTCTGTACTCTAAACCTTTCTAAAGGTCTCTGCATTAATTGGTCTTTCTGTTTACACTCATAAATAAGTGAGTAGCAGTCCTTCCGCAGCCGGATCTTGTATACACACTTTCTCTCTGTGGCTTGTGTTGGAGTGAAATATTTATTTCAAACAGCTTCACTGCATTTCTTTCATCTGAAAGAAATATGAGCAACTTTGAAAGGTGAAAGTTTGAAAGCTTCAAACAGGATTTGTTCAGTGACATAAGACAAAGTTCTACTAGATTATGAGGCACAATTTGCAAAGCATCTAAGAATGCCAGTCAAGCTAGTTATGGGAGAGCTAACTGGTGATTTCATAAATACATACAGATACCCAAGAAACAATGAAGCATGGGAGGGCACATGCATATAAACATCTGTTCATACCCTTTGCCTCCAGAACAAAACATCAGGGCTTTTCCTGGAAGATTTTTCAAAATAAAAAAGCAACTACTTGTATCTCTGTTGGTGGACAGTGTTGGATGCATGTTACTACACAGTTATTTATCTTGCGCCCAGGAAAGGTGCACACAAATGTTAGTGAAAATTTAGCCCTGGGGGGACAGCCATACAGTTCCTATTTCATCACTTCTAGACCACTCTGTTCTGAAGAAGGAGCAAGAAAACCACAGTCAGTTATCCCTCCCTTGGGAATGCCAGTTTCTAACTGATCTCTAGATTTTAGGGTAAGTTACCTTTTCTCATGGTCCTCTCAGACTTGGCTAAGATGAATAACTATGCAGAAAAGCTGTCCAAAAAAAGTTAACATTTGTGGTCATGATTTTCTAAGCATACTGCATACATCCTATTGGCAGCTGTAGCCATTTAGGTCTCCTACACGCCCTACACAGATCCAGGACCTCAGTGTCACTAACCACAGAATGAACGCTAGGAACAGGAACTGGGAATTGGAAACATATTAACCACCACAGATTTTCTTTCATCCTTAACCAGAGCTTTGTATCATTCCCGCTGTAGCTACTAGCAAAGCTGACACTGACTTCAAAAGACAGGAGTTTGGACTGTTACTGGTATCTATGAGCACCAGGAATTGGAAAACAAAGAAGGATGAAGCCCCCTGAGACCTCCGAGGTGACTTTCTTACATGTGATTTACTCTGCATTCTCTGCTTGTGTTTAATATTTCTTTCGGTGTGCTTTGTAAGGCTGACAGAAATATAAAATTATTAACCTTTCCCCTGACAGCAGGTGGCTCCCAAATTCCCTGAGCTTTCCCGTTCCTATACACTACGAATGAAAGAACACAGCTTTTGGTTTCAATGTTTGTTTCAAGAATATGCTCTTTTAGGGATGTCTGTGTACATTTTGTGGTTTAATGATTAAATTTGCTGACAAAAGTGTAATAGAAGTGTAGCAATTCCTTGTATTTACAGATTGTCTTTTGCCAAATATCTCAAAGCACTCTATGAATATTCATGACATGAGCTTTTAATTGTGTTTTGAAGGAGGTATCAGGACTATTTTGCAGAGGAAAACTGCAGCACAGAAAAAAATAAATTAGACCTTTCCAGGCAGCATGTTCAAAACTAAAAACAAATCTTTCAATTCCTAAATCTTGTGTTTAATTACCAACTCATTGTTCAGCGACACATCAAATAGTTATGCTCCTGTGTCACCTCTTCTTAGAAAGGTTGCACTGCAGTAATTCAACCAAGTAGCACTGAAGCATTATAATGTCCCCTTCTTAACCTTTCCCTTCTCCCTGCCTGTCACTGATTCATACATAGTCTACTGATGTCTCTTTCTGCCTTTTGGCCTCCTGCTTGACGAGCTGGTGTAACCCATGATTTTTAGCAGACAGACTGACAAGAAACAATGGGAAAGATCAAATATGCTCACCCACATTTAATTAGCCTTCAACATGACCGCTTCATGTGAGAGTGAGCAAGGTTCAGAAACATCAGACAGAACTAGAGCCTCAAAATAGATCCATATGCTTAATTTACTGCTGCCATTTGCACAAAAGGCATGGTAGTGAGGACCAGCCCTGCACTTATGGGTCAGAATTGAATCTCAGAAGTTAGAAACGAGCAGATGTACATAGTCCATTATTCTAAAAGACCAAGCCATATCATTCCCCCAGGTCATTGCTTTTTTGCAGCTTTGTATGTTATAGCTTTAAATAACTTTACTTCTCAGACCATACCTCTCAAGAGCTAAATTCGCATTTAGAGATGAGGAAACTAAGGCCGGAGAGCAGCCAGCTGTGACAGATGCCCAGAAAAAACATACTGCGAAGCAGTGGCAAAGATGGGTCAAGTTCAGGAGTGCTCATTCATGATCCTTGAACCCCAGTGGATTCCTCAAGTTAAAAAATAGCAGAACTCATATACTACACTAGGTCACTGAAATAAACACTAAAAAAAAGACTTGTCAGTGAAAACTCCAGCTCTTGATGAACACATACCCTATTTCTAAGCTGGTCTAGGGGACAGATCAATACCAAAAATCTTTCTGTGTTAAGGCTCCTGTTTAGTTTTCTGTGGATTCTGGTAGCACACAAGAATTCCACTAGTCAGTTTTTGCATTAGGAATAGATTTCTAGAATGACTGGGATGGAGATTTGCCTGATGTTTGCAGCCGTAGGACCCACTGCTTAGAAAAAACTTTGGATAATTTTCAAACCACTTTTCCTCCTCCCCCTTCAATTAGTCTTAATTTACCTCCCTCTTTCTTCCCTATACTCCCACTCTTTTCGTTCCCCCACCACAACCACTTTGGTTTTGATTAGGTGGTGATGATGGAGAGAGTACGTCTCTGCATTTCAGCAAGACAATTTCGCTTCAGGTAACAAAAAGACATTTGCTAATTTCTCTCTTGAGTGGGTCTTGGAGACTTTCCAAGGCTCAAACAAAGAAAGTCTCGTTAACTACTTCTAAAGCATACAACTGTTACAAAGCTTCAGCTTAGAGTTCAAGGCATTTTTATTACCCAAATTAGGCAATTCTTCCATCCGTTCAGAATGATCTGCCAGTAAGAACTCCAGAGCACGTTTCTTCTGCACACCTCTTGTTCCAAGGTTTGATGTAATAGCTGGCACCCTCTCCTCTTTCATGCCTGCCAGCAATAAAGATGGTGTACACATGGTACCCTTCCCCCACCATCACAGTCCACCTGCCACAGAGCAAGGCTACTGCGGAGCACCGAGACCAACCTTGACAAAGCAGGGCCAGTGTGTGCACTGGTGTCCAGAAGCATCCGCTCTTCTGAGGACAAGGCAGAAGCAAGCAAACAAGCCAGCTGCTTCCCAAAGCATCCTCCAGGCCACAGCTGCATCCATGCATGTACCTGAGGTGTTGTATTTGGAGGAGCCGCAGTACGGGCCCCAACAGCGCTGCCGGAACGCACGTCACCAAGGGCTGTTCTATATTTGCATGTCCTCAACTCGCTGAAGTCATGCATAGCATTCAGGAAGCCAGCTGGATATTTCCTACTGACTTCAGTTGGATCCGAATCGTGTCCCTGCTGAGCGGTATTGCGGTGGCAGCCTTAGGGAAGAGCAGTGCCTGGGACAGCTTTTAGCAGAGATGGTGAAGCCTCCCGTATGACACGGAAGGATGAGCTGGGAGTATGCTGGGAGCCCAAGCGCTATGTCTGCTTGTGAGGACTGTCACACTGAGTGATGTGCTACAGCTGCCAGCCTGCAAACAGCTCACATGCTTAAGCCATCAAGAAATGTTTATCTATTTAAATAATAACTGCCACCCAAGGATATTCCTTAGCAAGGGCAAATACATCCTTACTGGCAAGTTCGAGATAGGCAAACTGATGCACTATGAAGACAGGAGCCAACTCACTGCTTGCACAAGGCAAGGTCATTGTGTCATTAGTCCAGACAGATACAGCTTTCATAGCCTTTAAGTATCATTAAAGACTAAATTGGAAGAGATAGTGATCTAACTTGGATTCTCCAAGGGATAATACAGTGGTCAGAGGAGCTTATTGCTATTTCTAATGGAAAATATTTACCTGTGTATATAAACTTATTTCGTAGCATCATTAGATGCACCTGTCTCTATTAAAATGATTTTTTTCAACCCTCTAATCCTACTTCAGGCTTTCACAGAGCGCTGAGGAATAAGAATTTTTACTTTAGCCTTTACTACTCCTTCACAACTGGACGCCCCTCCCCTCGTCCTTTCCTTCCTAGTGTTTGTGTTACTGTGCATCAGGCAACAATAAATCTGCCAGTTTTCCTGTGTACGTTACATAGTGCATGTGTGTGGTTTGCCTAGAGTTTTTTCCACTATAGAGTAGGAATTTCCCAGCTTGTTGAAGAGGTCCCTGGTAGTGCAGCAGAGAGGGAAGACTACTAACAAAGACTACTAACAAATAGGCAAGTCCTTGGACAGAGGAAGATGGTTCCATGACGTGACAGTCCCTTTACTAATAATTTGGCCTCCAATTTGCATTGAGGCAGAAGTAATGTGCTGTGTCTTTTTGTTCTCTGCAGTAAAGTCCTGCTTGAGGAGTCAAATGAGGAGCTGTCAAAACTCTTCAAATACCTTCCATACTTGGTAATCACCATCCTCAATTGTTGACACCAGTCTTGCTCATCCACACTCATAAACAAAACTTACCTAAAGTATCTACTTTCTCCTGTGATGCTCTATGGCTAGAGGGAAAAGAAGAATATTACAGGAGGAGGAAACACTTGCACAAAAGGGAAGCAGGCCAGAATTTTTCAGTTCTGCTTTCCACATGAGAATTACATGGGAATCCTTTAGCTGTACCTCCCAGAGAAACAAGAAACATTCAGACATTCCCTTGGCATTACAGAGGTATCAGAGTAGAGCTGAATGTTCCATCTCAGACCCAGGCCATTATCAAACACAGTGCACATCATTGTAATCACATTTTTACTCTACTGCTTTGTAATGAAAAACTATCAAGCTATTCTACATAGTAGCTTCTATTCACAATTTATTTTCTAAATGCGTGTTTTTTTCTTGTTTGATTCTGCCACTGGATTATTTAGCAGCATCACTAACTGCCTTAACAAAGACATGCCCTTTCAACCACAGCATCACGCCGAGGACTGAAAATTCAAATACCTCTCCTACACGCACTAGCTCCTACCAAACTGCCACACATGGCCTCCAGTTGCAGAACAAATGAAAATAAACATCTATTTTCCCCTCAGCTTCACTCTCAAAGCTGGGTGGCTTATTTTGACTGGATTTTTTAAAGATAATTTATCATTGAAAATTCTCCCTCTAATACCAAAATTCACTGAAAGTATACAAGACTGAAAACAGGACCTTAAAGCAGTGATGTCACAACTTCATCTAGAAATGCTACACTTCTCCCCTACCTTCGATATGTCTCAAAGCCTGATAAACCAATGAACATTTATTTACATATGAAGAAGTTATCTTCACATTCCCATCAGCTTCAGCAAAAGCTGAAAAGTGACCTTGCAGATCAATTCCTTAGGTCTTCTCTTTCCTCAGACCAAACCAGTATCTCTCACGATTAGCTGCAAATGCATTTGCCAAAATGTAAGCGATTCCCTTTAAGATTATCACAGTTGTACAATGATTGTTTCTTGAGCACAATTACTTGCTGTTGCTAAGAGTTCTCAGCAATCCTGAGTCAGAGATCAGCACTGCAAAAGATTTCAGGTTACTAACGTATTGAAAGAACATTGAATGTATGGAGAAATTCAAGTTATCTTTGTCAGGACAAGAGCAAGTTTGCAAAAAAGAACTAGAGGCAAGACAAGATCAAGCAGCATTTACTGATATGCGAGATGACAGAAATACAACTATGGCATCTATGCCTGTATCTCCCACCAGCAGTTCAGCATTCTCTGGCAGCAGCAAAATAACAGTAACTGCATCTTACGCTTTCAGTGGAATTTTAGCCACAAAAAAATTGATCGTTTTCTTTGCTCCCCTGAATAGGAAGGAATGAAGCCTGAGTCTCCCAGAGGAAAAACTTGAATGCACAAATACTAATGTAAGCCATTTATCAACACTCTGATGGCCTTTCCTAATGAATGTTCTTCGGGTACTGAAAAATAAGATGATAATGTAACATATATTTTGCTACCTTAGTAAAGTACCTCTGACATCTCTTTACTTTAACTATGGAATACAGAACAATGAAGATTAAACCACGTAGTACCTCCTCTGTAGTGAAGCAGATTTATTTCTACAAGGTTCTCCAACAAAAAAATATGTTATTTGAGCTAAAATGCTGAAGGGAACAAAATATTAGATGCCTATAAGGAAAGCACTGAAACTTCTAGCCTCTGGCTTACCAGTTCCAATTTGATCTATATAAGAGGAGGCTGAAATCCACTACTATCTATCAGATGTTCAGTGGACTGCATGAAACCAGTAGGTGGAATTTAGTTCAATTGCCAGTGGGCAGATATGTCCATCTTACAGAATCAGTGAAGTGAGCAATAATCACTTTCCCTTGCTTTTGACAATTTCACCAAAAAAATCCCTGCTCCTAGACACTGACTGTCTCATAGACCCCCAAGAAGCCACCCAATCAGGTGTGGAAGGTTGGCTATACAAGAACTTTTCCACAGATCATGCCTGTGATGTAACTGCTAATCAAATGAAGAGACCATCATTAACTTTTAACCTATTCGGAACCATCATTAGCACTAAATTCAGTTAAAATACTGAGCATAAAATAAAATCATAACACCACCACAAACTGAAAAAAACTAACAAGCCCACCCAGCCCAAAACTTCCTAAAACTTTTCCATTAATAATGTTTCTAAAAAGCGCACTGGTATTTAATAATGATCTATGAACATGGAAAACTACCTATTAGTAATTATTCTGGGAAAGGTTCATAGGGTTTGGTTTCTGCTATTATTTTGTTTATTACTACATTAATTATTTGCATGCAAGTTTAGTCCAGAATTGCACATTCACATGCTCAGCCACTCAAAGAGTTTGATTTCTGCTGCAATCCCCCACTTCCTGGCTGTTTTGAGCAATGAAGTTGTCCAGCCGTTCGGTGGTGCCAAAACAGTGATTCAGTAAGGAGCTGATGGCATCAGATTTGATTTGTTAGCTTGTAGCATGGTTTCTAGAACCCATGAATACTTCTCATTAAATAACCATCCATCATGTTGGAGATGATTAACTTCTGAAGTCAGAATTAAATCAGCATTGAATCTGCACTGCTATTAGTACAGTTAATTTTCTGTTTGATGGCTGATATGCCAGGTGTCCATTGTTCAATGTAACTTGAAAAGTGAAAAAAATAATTGTGTGCACATGCTCTTCTTATTTCAATAATATACTGGATTCAATTTTGTTTTAAAGAGTGGGTGAGAGCAGTGGGAGTTATAATGGTATTGACCTTCCCCTCTGTGGAGGATGCTAATGCTGCAAAACAATCAATATACTAAGAAGACAACCTAAAAAAAATGAGGCCACATTTTTCCCTTTCCTCCTTTAAGATTTTTATACTGATGATGTGCCAGGAAACTCATTTTACGTTAGACCAATAATTCCTTCTATACAAAGAGAGTGCTACATTAGCAGCTGACAATCCATTGGGGTCAAGAGAGCCCTCCTGAGAATAAACTGGAAAGAGACAGGTTGCAAAATGGAGATTTTCACTGATTTCATGAATACAAGAAATAAAATTCTACGAACAATAGTTACCTGTTACAAATACCTAGGTCACACAGTGATACTACCCATCTTTCGCTGAACCCACAGCTAGAAACCTATAGGTTGCTTTGAAAGGAATTAAAAAATCCACCAGCTTGCTAGACAAGTGTTCTTTCTACTGTTGCCAATGCTTTCTGAGTAGAGTTTACCCTTCTGTGTATTAGGCAACAAGGTCTCTGCAAGACATATAGTCAGAGCCAAACTTTTCATAGTCAGGATTTAGGAACAAGAACAGGAGATGGAGATGATGACTGTATTGTGGACTTTTCTTCTAAGAAAAAATACTGAAGCAGCTGGACTTCCTGTTAATGTTTTGGTGTTGGGTAGAAGGATGGTGTATCCATCAAGTTACCTGCAGGTGGTACGGATAGTAAAAGAAGATACTCTGTGCAAACTCCTAGAGTCTTTTACTTCACGTTCAGCAGATTTTGATGATGTTACTCAAGTTTGTCTGCCTCGTTTTACTGCTAGGTAAACTGATGTAAGTTTGCTCCTTTAGGGGTCTACTTCAACCAGTTATATCACTGTCAAGCGATCACCACAATTACTGATGTCAAATGGGCACCTTCAAGCCAATGAGATGAGAATGGATGTCAGACAGAAGACAAGAGAAGCAACATGTGAGAATTAGCCTGTTTCCCACAGCTTTCCTCTCTCTTGCAGTGCCTGAGCACAGGAACACTTGCCTTATATCCCTCTGCATACACAGTACAAAACAGGTTGAAGGATAGACTGGACAGAGGTGCAAAAAAGACACAGCTGAGAAAAGGGTCATATCATTGGCGTACACCTTCAGAGCTACAGCCTGCTGCATTAGAACGTACCACCCAGCTATCTGACCTGTGGATGAATGTCACCCACTGAAGACATCCTTGTCATCTTGGCAGCAAGCATCAGAAAGTTAAGAAAACCCAACCAATCTGCAGCATGAAATTGCCATCACAAGGGATAAGGGCATCTTACAGAGACCAAACAGCCTTCCTGGAATTTAGAGATACTGTTGTTTTAAAAACAGATAATTAAAAAGGCAAGAATACATGTATAAAAAAAATTGCAGGAGCAAGTTGATGGGACAGCAAGCATTAGTGTAAGCCATTAGACTCTATTTTAGTAGGTGTGTTTTTATCATGAAGACACTTTATTAATTCAGTATTTAACCATTTAGAACTTACGAGCTGTACACATCTTTGAGTACTTAACCACACAATTATTTTAACTCCTTCCTTCTACTTGTTTACTTAATTTGTCAGATTGGGCATTGGTAAGTTGTCAGGGCTAAGGACTAAGTCTTACTGTGTTTTAGTTAGACACCTGGCATAACTTAGCCTTTCTACTGAGCGTGTCCTGTAGTCATTGCAGTATTAGAAATGGTGACTTTTCTCCCAGTCTTCCATCTGAAAAATCTCAGTTTATTCAAAGAGATCATAAAAGATCATACAGAAGAGGAAGGACTTTGGCAAACAGACTCCTTGGCATTACTGCTTCCACCCCTGCCAATTTCCTGGGACTTAACAAGGAAAGCAGTGTAACAATTTGTATACATATAGTATCTGTCCCCTTAACCACTTTCAACAGCCCAAACCAAATTAAATACCTTTCCTGAGCACAAACCCAGTTTTATAGCCTTACAGCCATTGTACCAACTCAGCTACATTAATGGAACCACTTCTCGAACCCAGCCTGGCATCCACACACCAAACATTCAATAGCATTTACTTGATTTTATTACAGCCTTCTGCCATGCCATTGTTGTTATTTTACTGTACAGTTGTAGGCAGCTCGTTTTCACCATCAGGGGCTCATTAAGAGTAAGCAATTTGGTGCTTAATGAGTTGTTAACCCTCAGTAAATATATTAAAATAATAGAGTGATAAATTCAAATTGAATAGCATTGGGCTTGTTTTTTTCTTCAATAGTGTCTTCTGTAGCAAGAGAAAGTACCATTTAAAAAGCAATTTTTGATAAAATATATTCCAGATTGCTCACACTTAACTTTCAACATACTATTCATCTGTCTTCTCTACGACTTTCATTCTTTCATTTCCTGGGATTTCCTTTTTCATTTATATAGTTTCTTCAGCCATGGTGTAAGCTCTGCTCTAGAGACATTTGGCCTATTATTAGATTCAACTGCAAAATATTTGAATTCCATGAGCCAGCAATGTGCCCTCGTGTCCAAGAAGGCCAATCGACTCCTGAGGTACATTAAAAAGAGCATAGCCAGCAGGTGAAGGGAGGCCATCCACCCCCTCTACTCTGCCCTGGTGAGGCCACATCTGGAGTACTGGGTCCAGTTCCAGATTCCCCAATCCAAGAAGGTCAGGGAACTATTGGAAAGAGTCCATCAGATGGTTAAAAGATGATCAACAGAATGAAGCACCTCTCTTATAAGGAAAGGCTGAGAGACCTGCATCTGCAGAAGAGAGGACTGAGAGGGGACCTTATCAATGCTTATAAATATCTAAAGGGCAGGTGTCAAGTGGATGAGGACAGACTCTTCTCAGTGGTGCCTGGTGACATGACAAGGGGGAACAGGCACAAGCTGGAACACAGGAAATTCCACCTCAGCACGACAGGGCCATGGAGCAGACTTCCCAGACAGGCTGTGGAGTCTCCTTCTCTGGAGATACTCAAAACCTGCCTGGATGTGTTCCTGTCCAACCTGCTCTGGGTGAAATTGCTTTGGTAGGAGGGTTGGACTTGACAATCTCTGAAGGTCCCTTCCAACCTCTACCATTCTGTGAATAATGATCTCCCCTGTGTTGCAGTTTCACTCCATTCCAAATGCAATCTATACAGGTTTAGATAGGATCTGCTCCTGTTCTTTCATGGGATTTGGATTTATAAGCAAAGTCATGTGAAATAAAAATACCAACACCAAGACCGCTCTTCTACTTGGATTTGTCTATGCCCTAAGGACTGCTTAGTCACAGGTGTTCCTATACCACTGCCTTTTCACTCATGCCCAATGAAGAGGCAGTTACCACACTAGCTTGTTTAACTACGTCAACAGAAGAACAAAATCCAGAACTGCTGGACACCAGAAAGTCTTAGTCTTGGTCCACTGGGTAAATCATTTAAGTGTCTGAAGATTTAAAAGGAGATGTTTGTAAACAGTTTGTATTTTTTCCTGTTACAAAGCTCCTATGGACAAATCAAAACTACCTGTGGGCAATTGGGAATGAGGTATGACTGTTCTACACCATCAGCTTTCAGGCGTTGTCTGCAGGCACAGAAGTTTGAAAGGTAGAAGACTTCCATGTTATACTATTCTAATTACTACCTTACTTTTTGCTCTCCACTGCACTGTTCTGAGTTATACTGCTACTCTCTCAAGAAGTATGAGCAAATATCAGATGCTTTGTTGTTTCAGTGAACAGGACTATCCATGCTCAACAAAGTACAGTTGGTGTATTGCATGCTTCAGAAGAGGCTCTCAGAGTTGAAAAGGAATATACTACAATATATCTACTGAATTTACTGATAAAACTGCTATTGAAATCATTGAGAGTCATCAAAACTGCAAAAATATGAGCTGGGTTTTACTTTTCTTGTACCCTGGATAAATTCTGAGTATGATGTCAGCTGGGCCAAATGTTGACATCCTGACCCCAGGGCAATCTTCGCTACTGTTACTGGGGTCATCAACTGAATGGGTCTTCAGGGTTTAAAGGAAATCCATGCTGTAAAAGTTATAAGAAAAGGTTAGGAGTAGAGAGGCTGAAATGTGAAATCAAACATTACAGATAAACTGAAGATGAAATAATTTAAACTATTTTTATTCCCTAATATTCTTTGTTAGACTCTCATATTTACAGAAGCTGTTATTTATTTGGAACCTTAAAAAGGCTTTTTATTTATTTATCCAAAATTCTAGCATTTTACCCAGTAAGTTCATATACAACCTTCAATAATAAAAAGCAGAGGAGTACTGATACAGATAGTCTTGAGTGGAAGAGCTTGAGTAAGATTTGTAATGGTTTTTTCCTACAGTTTTACTTGACAGATGTCACATAAAAGACAAAAAACTGTCACTAAACACAACACAAGCAGAAAGATGCTTTCTTGAAGTCAAAGAGCAGTGCTTAATTTAGTGGTTGCTTGTTGGTCAAAAATAATTTCCACAAAATAAATGAGATTTCAGAAGGAAGCAAAGCGGGTCTCTTTTGGTTCTATTGTGAACCATGGGCTGAGCTCAGTTAAGCGTTCTACTACCCTTATGTAAAAGAAGCAAAAGCACTCTGGCATGAAGATGGAACAAAAAATTAAAATGAAAAACAACCAAACCAAACAAACAAAAAAAAGGAGACAGATAACAGCAAATTTTTACAGGTGGAATTATGCACTATTTCTTAAAGAAAACACTTTGATACTGTGCACATTTTAATTTGATTCTACATATATATTTAGTATTGAGAGAGAATTCAAAGCACTTCATACAGTCTTGTAATAGTGCTGTTTCTTGGATAGAGCACAGCAGTTCTTGAGTTCAGAAAAAGAGCAAATGCCAATTTAAGTTGTCCTGCGGAATTAAGGGAAGCAGACACTACATACCCAAGCCAGAACTTGATGTCATCCAAGACTAATATCACTGCCTTTGGAAAGAGCTTACAGTGATCTGACCAAATGCAAAAGACTTGAGGCTGCTGCTTTGCTTCCATAGAGAGCTGAACCAGGAACTATTGCTTCAGTTTGTTAAAAAGCCTCCTGTTAGAAGATTCCGGTATTTACATTCACGGTTTTGACCATTTGTAATTTTAAAGTTCCCTAAAAAACTAAAAAAACAGGCATGCTATCTTAATTGTGGCTTCTCTTTGCAAAAGTATGACTGAGAGGATGCTCAAACATGCCAGATAATTGACACATGCATTTCCTCAGAGTGAAAAATAGAGAAAAAAAATAGTTCCTTCATACTGTGGTAAATAATAAAATACAGATAGAGTAATAAGAAGGGAGTACAGCATCATATGTTAAACAGAGTGTTCTGACCCAATCACTCGTTTATGAGGACAGGTGAGTAAAGAACAAGAAGAGGTACATCCCGCTGTGGCACATCCTTGCAACAAAGACCACAAAAATACACTCTCTTCTCCCCAAATGGTGTGCCAAATAGACAAATCAATGAAATGCAATCTCCTCAAACTGCGCTGGGTTGGCGTAGGCTGTATGACAGAGAATTGGCTGACCTAGTCTCATCTGATGCAATGCAATGAGAAGCTTGTGCTGACCCAGAGACAAAGCAGAGAAAAGAGCACAGAAATCGTGCAGTTTCTGCTAGAATACAGCTATCTTTCCACTGTTATGTTCGTTTAAGGAACCCTGCTAATCTTAGAAGAGGTTATGGCATGTTCTAGATTGCTTTTATGAACAACAGGGCCTTTCATCTCTACATATCAGAAATTATTTCAGGCTTTCTTGTTCATTATTTTGTATCATTACAAAACCAGTTTAACTCTAAAGAATTTGGCTATCTACTTCTGAGGTAATTCTTTTTCTTGAAGAAAAAAAGATTAGCTTATTCCAATGCTCTGTCATAATAACAAAAGGTCTGTACCTTTTCCTTTTCTTCTGTACAAAACCAGGTAATGATGTTTTAATACGTCATAGTAGGCAAGATATAGACTGATAAAATATTAGGTACTATAGGTTAAAAACTATTGATTCCTTTATTAAACAGATTTAGGACAGTATTTAATGATGTTACTCACAGAAAAAGAACCCGATAGAGCAGAAGGTTGTTTACATCTTATAAAGCAAAATAAATCCAATGACAAGAAAATCAGAAAAAAGGTAATGTGACAGCAGCAAGTTTTACTTGAAATCTTACTTGTATGTTCTTGAGAACAAAGTATGATAAATACTATAGTCATTTATTTCATCTACATCTGTCCCAGTGCAAGACTGCCTAACTTCCACTAGTACCTTAGCTTCTCCGTTACTAAGACAGCTTATTATTTCCTCAGGGAAGATAACGATCTTCAAGTAATTGCTTATAAAGTACTTGAAAGTCCTCAGGTTAAAGAGATCCAGAACGCTTTAATTATTTACTGCATTTCCTAACACTTTGTCCTGTTTTGGTTTATAGTATTTAAATCACTAGCAACACAAAGCAAAGCGGCAAAAATCCCAAATCTATAAGACAAACACAAAAGAAACCACTGTAGCGTTTAAGCTTTTAGTTTCCCCAATTTGCTGAATCTCAACAGCAGGAAGGTTCCTCCTCCTAAGCAGTATCTGCATTTTCCTTTTCTTTAATTGCCATCCTTTCCTCCTTTTTATAACCTTTTGTTTACCAATTCTTTTCCTTTCTTGGTGGTTACACTCAGAATGGTTTTTGAGAAAGGAGATTGGATGAATTCACATCTCCAACAGAGTTTTACTTGCAGAGACTAATAAGTACGGATATTGCAGTTATTTCCTTTCCTATTTCAAAGACACGTCGATATCTGTTTTTGCCTAAAATTTGTTCCAAATTCACTTTTGCATACTAAGCCATTAGAATGATAAGGAATTAATTTCTGAGCAGCCAGCCTTCCCCATCTAGCCTGCTTCTCCTGTAATATTGTTGGCATTATGCCACAGCACACAAAAGAAAAATTAAATGCCTAAAAAAATCAGAGTCTAAGCAGAAAGTAACTCTCTAATGACAACAAACAGTATTTGGACATCCATATATTTTCCCAGGTAATTGATTGCCTCTTGATGATAGCTTTAGAAACTGGTGGCTGACACTGCTTACAGTACGCAGCACTACAAAGATGTAACCAGCTTAATCCTTTCATTTTGCAGCCATCATCACTGAAACAGCAGCTGTCTCTCTGCAAACACAAACAGCCAGTAAGTTCCAGGAAAGCTGCACAACACACGCAGCTAGTTGCCAGAACAGTTTATAGGCAAAGTCAAGTTCAAAGCAAAGTAAGTGCAGGGGAATCGGCATTTTGAGACTGACACTGAGGTGAGGAAGCCAGGCTGCGGTATTTTTTTCACTGATTACTATATTCTCTTCCAAAGCAGCTTTCACCTACCTTTTTTTTTTTTGGTTTTTAAAAGGATGGGGAGTAATAGTTTTCTTTGCAGGTGAAAAAGGGTTGTTCAGACAAGTTACAGCTGGATAGGGCTAGCTATAGACAGACACAAGGCACATAAGCAATGTGGCAATACTCCTAGCGTAAGCTGCAACTGAATTACAGCATCTTCTGTTTTTCAGCTCAGTTTTACTCTTCAACATTGCCCATCTAGCTTTTCTCCACTTAACAACTATTGCTATTACTTGCATTGTAATATCACTACACCCTTACAGCATTGCTGCACTGTAGTACTCCTAGCTGAGCATGCCAACTGAGCAGGCTGTTAATGCACAGGAGACCTGACCTGCCCTTCCAGTACCTGATCATTCTTGCCTCAGTTCTGCCAAACCATTTCTGCTGTTTCAAACCTTCCTGCTAGCTTTGGAAATGTACCTCAGCCTTGCACCATCCCTGCTCCTTCCTTAGTCATAATTTTCACTATGAGTTTTGTTTGAAAAGTTACTAACTTTATCAAACTGCCTTTTTTCTAGCCAGGTGCACTCTTCCTTGACTTCCAGTCCAAGACCTTTGTATGTTCCAACTCAAATCCCTGAAGTTTAAATACTCCCTGAGAGTTCACAGAGATTATCCATCTATCTTCAGGCAATGACTGCTACTGCCAAGGTGTGAAGTCTATTGCATGCTCTGAGGCTACTGGACCTCCCTCAGCCTCATTGCCTCCCAAGTGCAAGAATCTCTCACGTTAATTCATAAGCATAAACCCTGGCCACTTTAAAGGAAAAAAAATGGACCTCTTACACTTCTCTGATCCCATCTGCCCTCCCACAGATGCACCACACAGGTACCATTACATGCTCTGCTTCCTGAAGATTCTGATGTTGGTTGTTGCTGAGTATGTACGGATGCATCTGTTTCTCACAGACATAAGCATGTGATTCATAATGGACAGGAAAAAACTGTAAGGGTGGATTGCACAAAATACAGCTTCTTTCCTTTGTTTCCTTCTTTCCCCCACAAATAACCAAGCAAAAATTATCTTCTTTCAAGCCAAGAAGAAACACAAAATACAATCACTAAACCAAGCTGTCCTCTGAGTAAACCATCTACAAAAGATAAGCTTAGAGATGTTCCCACCTAATAGGGAAGCATACAAAGGGGCTGTGTATTTATATTATTATTATTGTTTTTAATACCTTTACTAGAAACAAGAATTTATGCAAACAACTAAGCTGAAACTGCAGTTATATGAGGGGGATATAGTGCACTGCCAACAAGGTGATACTGAAGAACCATGGGGTTCAGGGATGTAAGGAGGACAGGTGAATTCTGCAGGTGAAAATTTCTTGATTCTAAAATGCACATAGAAGGTATGCAAAGAGAAGAGAGTCACAGCTTAGTTATCTAGAAGCAGAAAATTAACTTATGTGATAAGGGTAAAAAATGATGAATAAACAATAGAGAAATGGTCAGTACCTTTGAAAATCAGCTCTCTTTACATAAAACGGGAAAAAGACTGATCTGGCAAGCACAGAGTTGTGAAGCTTACTTCAAGGATGATTACAAAGCTTTTTCAAACAGTTCAAAAATGTTGAGACCTATAAATACTAAGACCTAACCCACCACTTAGATGACATAGCATACTAACCAACCCAGCAGCTGTAATGTAGGTTCAAAACAAGCTGTTTCCTTGTAGATCAACTAGGACACAAAATGCTTCTAACCAAATAATTCAGCTCTTTGACAGACCATATATTGATCTCTGACTGCTTTCTGGCTGGGGGCATACCAGACAATAATTTGTTATTACCTATGTTCTGATCAGAAAAAGACAAGTGTGTGGTAAGGTTATATACAGAAAAAGATTTTCTTCTTCATATAGTTGTGTTGAAGTCTCTGCCTTGCCATCATTTTGGAGAATATTCACAGTGGAATGAAATCCAAATAAAGGAAGAGTTTGCTTCTTGTACTATCAGAGGACCGCAGTGGACTGTGAGAAGTATCTAGTCTAGTCAGAATGGCCATGGTCACAATATGGCCTACAGATTAGGATATAAATGGGCTGACTACATGGGAAATGGATATACACCTTCCAAGGATCTTCACAGCCTTTGTCAGGTTGCTCTTTTCGTATCTAAACATTGTCTCTACATCAGTAAGTCCACATACATTACTCTGCATCATATGTTCATCTCTTTATGGCTGCCTATTTTTATCTGTAGGACTCCCCATTTGTGAAAAGTCTGATCATATGTCTGCAACAGCCAACATGAGTACTATTCAAATGTAACTACAACTCATGAGCTTTTAAATTCACTTGTTTGAATAACTCCTCCAAAGCCCTGAGGAAAGTGAGTTTTTAGATTAACTACCTTTCTCTTTCCTTTCCCCCTTTGGTCCAGATCAAAAGTTATAACGTAGTACCAGAGTGGAACAAGTCTTTTTCCAACATTCCCAAACTGAAACAATCCTACGTGCCTTTGCTCTTCTCCTTAAAACTGGCCAGAAAAGAATAAAATTGTCTTTGGACAATTTCTTTCTGTGTAAGTTTTTTTTCTCTTCCTCCTTTCTGGGAATAAAGGTAAGTCTGTTGAAAAAAAAAAAAAAAAAAGAAGAATGAAAAAAGGCAGCTTTGCAGAATAATCAGTTTCCCAGCAGACACAGCCTACTGTATCTGAATCACATCTTCTACTTGGACTGCGAGTGGGTGATTGACTGAAAGCATTTGTTTGTGACTGCGAATGGGAAGTCTGTCTTCTCTTGTTTTGAATAGTCAAGAAGCAGAATTTTTTCCAAAGGCATATTTATTCAAAGTTTTATGCAGCTGGGTCTGCTAGGGATGAGACTCAGAGGTGCTTTGTGGGTGGAAAAGATCAAGGATATTAACAGCTTTCCTAGATGACGGAAAGAGACAAGCAAAGTCCTGAAAAGATCGGCACTCACCATCTCCCCTCTCCCAGCCTAGTTATTTTCTTTTCCTGACATTTTCTTTTCATATCTGTTCAGGAACATCCTCTCTCACCACCTTCAATTCATTGCCCTATGCTGAAGTGTAGTGCCTCTGTGCATTGTTAACTTGGTTTTTCAGAGGTGACCAAATTGTACAGATGGGTGAGATGATTCATGCCAATACAAAATCTTAATGTTCTTTCTGAATCTATCAGGATGACAGGATCCAATGAGTAATGCTGTTACAAGAGTATCAGTAGCACAGAATCATAGAATTGCCTGGGTTAGAAGAGACCTTTCAGCTCAAGTCCAACCATCAACTTAACACTGACAAAAAACATCACTAAACCATATCCTTAGCACTATGTCTACTCATCTTTTCAATACTTCCAGGTCTGGTGACTCAACCACTTCCCTGGGCAGCCTGCTCCAATGCTTTATAACCCTTTCAGTGTAAAATTGTTTCCTAATATCCATCCTAAACCTCCCCTGATGCAACTTGAGGCTGTTTCTTCATGTTCTATCCTCCCTTGTTACTTGGGAGAAGAGACCAACCCACACATGACTACAACCTTCTTTCAGGTATTTTATAGAGAGTGAAAAGGTCTCCCCTCAGCCTCCTTTTCCCTAGACTAAACAATCCCAGTTCCCTCAGCCACTCCTCGTAAGACATTCTCCAGAATCCGCTCAAACACCTCAATGCCTTTTTTGTAGTTTTTGCATGTTTGTGAGCATAAGGTTACTTGAAACCCTGGACTTGGCTGCAGCACTTCAGAGTAGCAGAGAAACATTTGTTTGGTAATTCTGCAGGAGCTGAGAGCTGCTACCTACCAATGAGTTCAGGTACCTCTGTGATTAGCAGATGATTACCTGATTATGACCAGCTGATAGTCCCTGCCCTACAGGAATGTGTTATGGAGCTCGAAATCCCAAGGCAACAAGCCTTGTACTCTTTCTAAGTGGAAGCAATGCTTGAACAAATCTGACCAACATTACTTGTAGATGCACAACAGGGACAGATACCACCAGTCAGTTACAAATTGCTTTTACACAAGGAAGTAGAGGCCCACTGAGGCCCTGGGAACCTGAATGCCCTACACAATGATGGCACTGCAGTGTTCAACAGAAATACCACAGTGGACTACCTGGACAGAAGAAAGCATCCAGCCTGGTGAGAAAGTGACAAAGGATTACAAGTCAGGAGGGTGCCTGTAGAGGGCTTCCAGGCCAACCTGATTAGCCTGGATTTAACCCACAGCCCTGGTCCCAAAGCAACAACAGCAGATGAAAACACTGAAACTTCTTCATGATCTGCTTCAAAAAGCGATTAGCAGAATGCAGCAGGAAGGGTGCCCTTGTGTCACTCTAAGTCCATGGTGCAAGAGAGAGGGGTTCAGTCATACAAAAATCATTTCTGCTTCTCCTGCACATGCTGTGATACAGAGGACATAAGATGCCTTACTGAGCATCTGGGAACTGGGAAGAGCAGTTTACATAAACCTAGCAGAGCCAAAAGGAAACATGCAGAAACTATTCAAAGGAATCTTCTCAAGGAATTTTAAACAGAACAAATGGAGAAAAACACAGAGCAGGGAGAAGTTCTATAATGTTTACTATACTCGGGCTCAATGGCTGAAGATAGACAAGGGAAGTGTCTGTCACCCAAACACTTTGAATTTTTCCTTCAGAATATTAGCTGATCCTGGATTTAAACTTTTTGCTTATGTTTAAGATGGCTGTGCTTGACCTCAAATTCCTGGTCTCTGCTTTCAGTGGAAGAAAGAGGCAGCATAAGAGCCAAGTAGTTACTAGAAAGCAGAAGAGGGAGGAATTTACTATTCCAGTCCTTTTTTTCCCCCGCTGTCACTCACCTACAACCTAGTCCTCACTATTCCCCCTCAAAACTACTAACCATTTTTAAGAAGAAGCTGGAGGAAAATGTCTGTGTGATTTGGTATAACTGTATATGTACATCCTCCTCTTAATGATGATCTTTCATCGCGAGGTCAGCTTACTGTAAGTGAGAAATTTAGACAAAGTTCTGTGAGATTTTTTTACAGTGATGAGGTGTTATTTTCTGTAGCCGTTCACAACGTGAAATAGTGAGGAATACAAGACTTCTTGAAGGAAGGTCTACTGTAAGACTTTCAGCCCTGGTTATACTCTCACCTGAACAAGAGAATTCAAGTCTACTCTTCAGGCACCTCCACTGAATGTTGTAATGCATTTGGCAGCATTAAAACTTGGTTAACACTGCATTATGGGCAGTTGGCTAACTTTATCTGTATTTAATACTCTTCAGTTTTTGCTATCCCGAATTCGCCAATTTCCACAGCAGTCAGTCACCTGCACTCTGACAATCTGTCAGCTTATTTAAATGTTGAAGCATGACAGGTTTCTTACTAAGGATAGAAATGCAGGTCCATAACCCTAAAAAATACTCTTGGTGATATTAATATTGGAATTTGATCTGTGCAAAAGTTCCCATTATAATGGCATGCCCATTCTGAGAGACAGAGTTGACAAAAGTAAAATTTAAATCAAAGATAAAGGGTTGAAAACAACGTGTGAAGATCTAAATACGGTGGGGAACAGAATCCATACACAGGCTCAGCTACTGTAAGGCAAGCCAGAATTAGCATACATCAAGATAAAGAAATGAACTATGGATGCTTACGACACATTTTGCAGTTCTATGTTCTGTTGTCTTTTTTTCCCCTTGGGCAGGAGGAGGGAGCTATGCCAATTGTTACCAGTTATAACTTTTGAGACTTCAGTTAATTTGAAATGGTACATCATGAACTGTGACACTTTTGCTTCAGACCTGACCACAGTACTGTGGAAATTGTGTTCTTTTTCCATTGCGCTTACAGTGATGCAAAGTCTTTATTTATATTGGTTTAAGAAGCAGGAGGATCAGCTCTAAGACTTCAGTGATCTCTGCGTAAACCTGAATTCATTCTTTTTTAATGAAAACCTTTGAGTTATTCTGTTTTAAACAGGGTAACAGCAAGAAACAAAGTCTTACTGTAACTGTTGTGCTGAGGATACAGTCATTGCAAGGGATAAGCATTTGCTCAGCTTGAGATGTACGCAAATGTAAATCCAAAATGAAAACAGTTACAGGGGTTATTTCATTGTGCAATTCCTTCTTCCCTCCTAACACTTTGAAAACACCAAGGCTAGCTGAAAAAAATCACTGGCATAGACAGGATCACAGCTCCTGTGATAGCAGTAAGGTCTCCCTAATATCTTTTCCACTTTAAATTGTGGTGCAAACATTAACTTTTCATTAATAGGAAAGAAAAGAAACATTTTTAAATCTTTTTGCTTTGGAAAGAAATAGCTGACAAAATACAACAAGGTCTGATGATGGTGTCCTGTTAACCCAATTGTACAGGAAACTCTCTGCAGCCAGACAAAAGCAGCCTGCAAGATAGAATTCAGCCTCCATCTACTTTCCATTATGGACCCTTTAAAAGTTAATATAACCAAAGAGAAACTTGGACTAAAAAAAAAAAAAAAAGAATGAAAGAAAAGCAGTACAATTAAATGCAACCCCCCCCAACATTTATGCAGTAAAAATGACAAAGAGAGAGGTGGTGGTTGGAGGGTTGTGCACATTTTTCTGAAGTGTTATTTCACATTAGTCTGTACCTGAAGTAAGCCAATTCAATTTCCCCTACAGAGCAAGTCTTTTGGTTTTCAAGGCATAGCAGTTTCTATCCATACTAAGAGAAAGAGTGGGTGTTGTGAAAATCAGAAACAGTTGCACAACAGGAGGTCTTATGTTCCATCTATGTTACCCTAAATATTTAGCTAACAAAACGAAGATTAAAAAACTGTGCCTTTTCCTCATTTCCCAGAAGTGAAGAGGGGGAGAAGAAGAGAGAAAGAAAACTAAAGCTAAAGGATAACACTAGCCCAAAAGAAATGGCTCTACATGGGCTACAAATACACTATGGGATGAGAATTAGACTCCATGACTCCCCATTACAAGACTCGGGTCCTGTAGCAACTTTTCAATAACACAGTAGAAAAAGAAATCCACTGAGTTAAGAGATAGAATAGTATTACTATTGGAAGGAATTAAATGACACAGCCACTCGCTATAGCAACGTCTTGTGCTCGGTGACCCACAGGTCTTTTCCAGCCTCAAAGCCTATATTCTTAAGGACAGAAATTAACCTATGTTGGTAAGAAAGGCCATTTAGCCTACCACCATCTAGATCACAGTGACAATGCTGTACTTGTGCATTGCTGCAGCCTTGGGGAGCACTCGGGCAAGGAGCTCCCACCCGAAGCTAGGCCCTCACAGAACAGGACTATGCTCAGTGATAACACCAGGGTTCATTCCTGTGAGCTAATAGTGATGCCAAACGCAGTCAGGGAATGAACTGGGAAGATTTACTGGAAAATGGGAAACAGATACTATGCTGTGCCATTTATTTACTATGAGAACTCATCAGCTGGCCTGGCAAGGTATAATCTTCCTAGACAACCCAAAGTAACAGCAGCCTGACAATACAGATTCCCCATCAGAATAATTGCTATCACGCTATTATGTAGCAGGCCCTGTGAACCCAGCTGTATTTTAGCGGTGGCAGCTCAAGATCTTGCTGTGGGAAACCCATTCTCTCTCTCACTCCCACCCATGCTAAATGCCATTATAAGCCAACATTCCCCCATTAATATCACTCCACTTCTACATTACAAATGATGCTTATATGCAAATAACACCCTCAGATACAGTGGGAGCAATCTGAGCTTTCTGATGAGACTGAAAACTGGCTGCAGATTTCACATTTTTCATGTAACAACTTGTTTCCCCCAGTCTCTGTTGTACACAGCATTTCTGGGAGATGGGCTTCAAATTTTATGTTTTAGTTTAACAAAAAATACCATTTTGAGCTTTAATATATTACCCTCCTGGAAAAGAATCATCTCCCAAGCACACAAATATCCCCTCTACGTAGCAAATCCTACTAATTTTTCAGACTGTGTGTGAGGAAGAAGCAAGAATGTGAGGACGAGGTGTTGCACAGCAGGACCAGCAAGGTTGCAGGACAGTTTGAATGTGAACGTCTAGGAAGAAGGAGATTCTGAAACTGTTTTGTTGCAAAGGCACTGGAGAAACAGACACTGCACTTAGTGAAACTTCTCACTTCTTTCTACCACACACTGCCAGTACAAGTCACTAAAAATAAACAAATCAGAGGATGCAGAGCTCCCCACCTGGCACCTTTTCCCCCTTAAAACTTATCGAATTTTTCCCACCTGAAAGGTTTCAGTTCCATTTTGGTTCAGGCTGGATACTACCTTGTCCAAATGAAACTGTAGCAAGAAGCGCCTGCTAAACGCTCAGAAAAGGTTAGTGTTCTAGACTGGCAGTTGCTTACATTCCTGTAAATCATTTGTGGCATGTAGACAAATGAAATCGTGCAAAGAAACAGAAAAACCACTTTTGTCTAATTTAGTGTTTCATGTAGAAAATTACTTTTTACTCTGTCCATTTACATTGGAGCGTGCATTACCTCACAGGGAGCACCGAGACAGTTTCCCTTCTACCGGTTGTCTACAACACAGGAAGGAAATATTATAGGAAGGTGCTCTGGTTGGAGAATGACATCTCAAAGTCCACCCAAGCCAATGCATGAACACCACGATAAGACACTCCTCATGCTGCACAGAATGTTCCCTTAACAGCAAACCTTAATATACAGAGTGGGACAGTACCAAAAAAAGTACTTTGAAAAGCTTTGCTTTCATCATAAATAAATCTTGCAAATCCTGTATAGCACCAGATCCAATGACTTTTGTAGAGTCCAAAAACATCCTAAGAGAAGGATGTGTCAAAGGAACATCCGTTATAGCATTTGTTACTAAATTACATCTAAAACTTGAGAATAATAGCCTCTATTATGCAAGGCTTATAATTCAAGTTTTCATTTGACATCTCCTTTGTATTATACCTCTGAACCAAACAGGCTGCCTTTTCTGAATGGAACAACAGTTCTCATTTCATATATCTCATTGAAGCAACACCTCTATAGAAGAAATGGGTCTCCTTTGCACTACACTCTGTGAAAAGGAGTGTCATTTGAACACGAGGCCTTTATCACAACTGCAAATGGAAAAATAACCAGTGTGGCTTTCTGATCCCAGCAGAATCTTTGTCTGTTTGCTTGTACTTGTATGCAGTTGCAGGATGAAAGCCTGGGGAAGAATAAAGAAATAAGGATAATCTTAGAAAAGCTAAAAGGCAATACTTATTCCCCCAGCTTGTCACTTCTTCCCCCTGATACTGGTGGGAAATAGTGATGGGTTGTGTACATGCGCACCTGTGCATATAAATCCCTTGCACAACTGCAGAAGAAAACCTAATTTCAGGCGTGCGGCCAGCTGCACAGAAGAACTCAACAGATTATATCTGTATGTAACCCCACAGTGCTCTCAACGACTCCAACAGTGTTTATCAGACATCTGCCCTAGTAGCATAACACTGCAACCTTTACAATCTCCAACCCTCTTTCTACTGCACAATACAAGAAGAAACCAACATGCTACTTAAGCAGTTGGTTTTTATCTGGCTGCTGCATGATGCCATCTGGGCTACAATTTTCTTTCCCCAAGCTATGAAGTCAGGGTGGCACAGAGCTATTTTGGAGGATGGCAACAGCGTACCACTCACAACTTGAAGCCACTTTCTTCCAGTGATAGAAAAGAGAAGGACACTCAAGTAATGCAGATTGTTTGTGAAATTGACTTTAGCTACCAAGCTCCAAGTGACAACAGTTTGCCTTCCAGTTAGAAAAAAGAAAGGCACTATGAAATGATGATGTTAGCATGTATATGACAGCTGGAAAAAATCCTGTGTGATAAGAATGAGGCACTTTCTAGGTTCACAAAGGTAGAAATGCATAGCACTGATAACTGGTGTAATACCAAGAATATGGTTCCGCCTCTCTGCTCTGAAGAAAACAACAAATACACAGTTTAATTCAAAACATAACCTCACACTCCCCAAAAAGTTCAACACACACATTGTGCAAGTTATCCCTATTCCAACAAAAGGAATCATCCACAAAACCAGACATTCTGTCACACAAACCAAACAGGTAACTACTGAGAAACAGGGCTGAATTGCCAAGCATACCAAGATCTTGAAGTTTTTCATGTCAGCTGTCCTCCAAGGAAATATCCTGGAGTACACACAGTTCACTGTGCCCCGTATTTACCCCTTCTTCAAGGGTAAAAGTGGTGGTGCTCAAACTGTGCCAGCTTCTGCAACTGCATTGACCATAAATGCTTTGGCTGTTGGACCATTTCCATGGGTATGCAAGACTGGCAAAAAGATGAGTGGCCAATTTTGACAAGCTAAAGAACACGCTATATTTTCAAATAAAGCTTAAAGAAAAAAAAAAGTTTTGCTTTTTCTTAATAGAAATAAGAAATTCCTGAATTAGGACAATGCTGGAGGTAAAAGTCTGCAAAAAGATTTGCCAGACTAAATAACCCCAAGTTCATGTGGTAGTATGTCTGTTGAGAGAAGGAGTATGTAAAGGAATAGACAGATCAAATCCAAATTAGATTACAATGACTACTTCCTGAGGGAAATACATTCCGGTGAGATTTCCAGCCCATCGATCTCTTACAGATCTTTATAAGAGAACTGTTAAAAGAGCTTCATATCAAGCTCAGTACCCTGGAGTCTTCTCAGTTGTCACTGTTACAGGAAGATGGGTTGCAGCCGTAAATCAGCCAGGGAGGAGAGGCTGTTTGTTGCTAGCACATGACTATGCTGGGACTGTCATCTTTGCTCCCTGGCAGCTGTGTCAGCTTTCCTACACTATGCAGTACCCATATTCACATAAGACAACCTGTCTTAGCTCACACTGTGCTAAACGCTACCAAGATCAATGGCACGAGTGACCTTTTTATTTCAATGAGATCAGCAACACTGCTGAACAGACACCCACAGTTGAGACACTTTGGTTTGTTTAAAGGACACGAGCCCCTGTGCTCAGCAATGTTTGATACAGGCACATGTATCTATGAAGAATAACTGGCTTAGATCTAATGATCTAATGAGACTGTAACACTTAGCCTCTCAGGCACTTTTATTACATCTCGGAAGTGAGCAGGTTGTAACAAGCATGGAATGCATGGAGTGCATCCTGCACGTGCTATAACCAGCAAAATGGTTCCTTCCATTACTGTTTTATTTCCCTTACAATGGGAACTATACTGGATAAGAGGTATTTGTCAGTGGAAGAGCACACAATAATGCTATTTTGTCACACTTTGCGTCTAGGTATCCTCCACTTTTCTCACTGCCCCAGGTAGCTCAGATCCCATTCTCTACCTTTATTTCCCCAAAACATACAAGAGTTTGTCTCTTTTCTTCCTACTACTCTTCTCCACACTGAACACTCCTTTTCTTGTTTTATTTAAAACTAGTAAAGCTGTTATTTAGCAGCTGGGAGAAAAGAGATTTTATGAGACTCATCTTGTTGAGACCATGCTGACCTGGATCTTTCACTCTTCTCTTTCTCTCCCCAGTGAGCTCCAGTAATAAGAGCTCAGCAGCTCTAAAAGCAATCGATACAGAGATGACGCAGGCAATTACCAGCTGGGACAACTAAGAGGGCTTCCGGTAAATAAATAAAGAAAAGACAAATAAGTTTTTTGAAGCCAAAGTATTCCACCAGAAGCCTTTGTTGGGGTAGAAGGGCACAAGGGGTGGTGGGGAAATAAATCAAGGTCTACGGCACATGAGGAAGGCTGCAATGAGGGCAAGAGAAATAGTAAGCAAACTGGCACAACAGAAAGACAAGGATCCAGAGACACAAGGATCAAACCTGAGTCTGTTCCAGCAACTTGTCTGCACCATTATAACCCGACTGACTGCAGCAGTACAATGAAAGACTCAGAGTATCTTCAGAGGAACTAGCAGGGTGCAACAGCAGTGGCAGCATACGGAGTAAGAAAACTGACAATTCAAAAATCATAGAAGTGCAGAGTAAAACACAAGTAATTTTGTATTTATTATGGGAATTCAAAGAGGACAAGGAATGCCACTCTGACAGTACTTTCCCACATAAAATTGTGTTTCACAATATAGGTACACCACAGCAAGACTTTTAGCGCACCTTATTCCCCACCTGTTGGGCAAAAATGGCTTGTCTGCTGCTAAGTTCAACTGCAGAGCAAGCCAGAAGAGAAGACAGCCAGGCAGGCTGAGAGCTGCCTCAACACCTTGCAGCTATTCTATCCACAGGTACAAAGAAGTACCTTTAATTAGCTGAGACATTTTCATAATACAATTAATCCAGGAAACCTAGTGAATACAGATAAATTCATACATGGGTGTTAAGATATCTCCATGTGCAGCAAACCTCAGGTGTAGTGATAACCGAACTCATTGCTGGAGCAACTCCACTGAAGTTACTCCATCTCCTCACTTGAAACGCAGATTTTGAGGGACTGAAAACAGACGGTCTGCAAACCAGTGACAGCTGAGAACATGATTTGGGTTCCTAGTGTCACTGCTGTAGGCAACAGAGAACATCATGTTCCCAACTGAGATTATTGTTTCAGACCTCACCATCAGGAAAAGTATTTTTAAAAATGAAGACCAAGCTCTTTCTACCAACCAGTTACCCCTTTTGGACCCTTCGAGAACTGGAGCTGAAAAACAAGTAAGTCTTTGAGATCACTACTTGGTACTCAGAGCAAGAGGAGGTGAAGTGTTGCCCCTTGGCCCAAGCTGTGCTACTCCCACTGCTGGAATCAAATGCCATCATTAACTTGGTATGTTAACAAACTCAGAGCCATACTAAAGTATACCTTGAGGGCATATTAACACAGCCATTCCCACTTCTCCTCTCCATTTCAACCTCCACTCAGAAAGCAGATGTGCAGCATCACAGCAAGCAGCTCATACTTCAACACTTCCCTTTCTCCAGGGCCAAGACTAAATCCATTTCCTTGAGGAATGCTGAGGGAGAGCACTACAATTACAGCAGCATCCCAGGTTCTCCCATCACTCTTTAAGACACTAATATAATCCTGAAGTGCCAGAAAGCTCAAAACTCTCATATTCATCATCTCACTAATGCTGTACTTCCACCAGTCCCATTAACGTAAAATAGTGCTTATCGAAAAGAATTTTTAATGGTTCCCATCTCACACATTGGTTGAAAGAAAAATTCCCCCAGATCAAACTGTTTGCATTTGCTTTGCTTGACTGGTTTCTTTTGCTTTCCAATCTCCCCCTTTTTATTTATATAGGCGTCCCTTACTCCTTCAACTATCTAATTTCCTTCCCTCCTTTTACCCCTCCATCTCTGCCACAGTGTTTGAGAAATCTGAAGCCTCTTTCTCCCCTATCAAAACCGTGCCAGAGGCAGCAAACAAGATGTCCTGAGACTGCTGTGCAGCCCAGTGGAACTGTCTACCATGGCTCGCAGAGCCACACGGCCAGCAAACAGCTCTCTACCAGCCTCCTGCACCCTCAGGGTGTTCGACTCAGGCTTCAGTGGCAGCAGATGGGTGGTCTGGACAATGCCTGACTCTGCCGGTACTTACTGTAGGGCTGGAGGTGGGAGGGAAGGAGTACAAATATTTCTTGTCTGTCAGTGACAACAAAAAAGCGAAAAACAAGTGGCACCTGCTGCTAATGACAAACCATGAGCTCAGTGTCAGAAAGGCTCTTTCACACTGTAAGCAGGTAGGATAAATGTGGACTCTGAGACTCTGAGCAGCGTAAGACGCAGGCAAAATCTGGATGAGGAAAAAAAGGAAGATGATCAGGATAAAGCAGAGGGAGCTGCAGCCAGTGCTCATCCAGGACCTTCACCCTGGCATGTTTTTCCCCTCTCATAACTTCTCTGAACTAAAATTCTGGCTGCGTACAAACACTAGGTGCTCAGCTGTTGGTAAGAGATCTCAGTGTTGTGTAAGACCTGTAAAGTTCAGGAGGCAGCAACTAAAAGTGCAGACTGTTATGCTATTAACTGAAGGGCAGAGGCTGGGTCAGGATTAATCCAGGACAACAGAGATAAGCAGGGTTTTAGCCATGGGAGTTCTAGTATCAACCTCCCCATACGGGGTTTCTGCCGTCCACATCATTCTGACATCCATCTGATCATCCACCTATGACCCTGGCACCTCTGCTACAATGGAGTCCCCAGCATCCATCACTGTTTCTGTGAAGATGTTGTGCCCATGTGCCTGTGCTGTGCCAGGAGCAGACACATCTGCCCCAAGTCTAAAAAGGGAGACAGGTCACCATGGTTCCTATAGTAATGAGATTCTCTAAGGGGGCAACTATTGCATCCATTTTTACAACATCAACCCTTCTCTAGAAGCAACTGGACTTGCTCACTCACTTGTTTGTCTCTTTTTTTTCAAAGGGATGGCCATTAAACAGATGGCAGTGAGAGGGAAATACTACAGCTCACTACCCACTAGGGTTTAGCTGGCAGCCTTTGGAGGCTGTGCATCATTACATAGATCATCTCCAATGCTTCTTGGAGACCATTCAATGGAAAGCAGTTCCTCATACCTATGTTCCTTCTGTTTTGCTAAATCTGAGGCAAAACCAGCAGGAATGCTCTTGTGGGTTTTTTTTTTTTAGAGGTGAATCATAAAAGTGTAGCTTGCCGACTTAGGCTTGGATTATCGACAGAAAGGTTGATGAATAGTCCTGGCTTGAGTGATAAACTCGGATATCAGAGAGTAAATCTAGTGGAAAAGAAAATCTATCTGTCATTCTTGGTCACAGCTGCAGTGCCTGAATTGGCAACTGGGATTTATTTTGTTAATTCTGAGCAACTCGGAGCTCTCCTGTGACCCCCTTTATCACCCTTTAGGCCCCACAAATAACACACAGCATGTTTCATTTTAAGGCAAAAAAAATTCACCTTGAATCACTCTCCCTCCCTGTTTGTTTGTTTTTTTTCCTCCGCTCCCCACCCCCTTGTCTACATTTATCTCATGTATTGAGAGTGCCACGTGCATAACCTACATCCTTTGGCCAAAGTCAGAGAGAAAGGCAGCTGAAGATGAAATCAGAAAACAGCCAAGCCAACTAACACTGTGTACTGGAAACTCCAAACCAGGTTCCACTAAAAGTCTGTACAAACACAGCTGGATCACTGCAAGTTTTATCACAGTATAGACTGTAGCATCAGCACCAGAGTATCTACTGACATCTTAAAACCTTAACCCTTCTGCTATGGGGGCATCTTGAATTGTACTTGTTTATTAGACTTAGAAAAATATCCTTCAACAGCAGGCACTTGTGGCAATAACTAAGCAGCCTAACTTCAGGCATCTGAAAAACAAACAGCCTAGCAGAGTTGGCCTTCCTCCAGTGATTTATGGACACTTAACACTATTCCAATTTACCAACAGCATGCAAATACATTGTACTTTCTTTCACAACTTGCTAGCTCTCCCCTGGAAACCATCATCCTCAAGACATTTGCTATAAAGACTGACTTCAGGTCAGATGACCTGAAGTAAAGTCACATTGACCCTACAGAACCTTAAAGATGAGTACAAGGTAAGTATCTCCAGGATGCATGCTATATAATGGCCTAGTGTAAAATTGGATTTGCCATGTCTGTGCTTACATTTACCATTTAATCTAAAACTAACAATCAGAAATGTTCTATCGCACAAGGAATTTTGTGTGGTCTTAATTTTGCAACAGCAAACAATTTTACAATGCCATACCGAAGTGAGCGTTCATACATACAGTGTAGGGAATGAGTGACCAAGCCATAAAGTAACAATCAGAATAAAAGTACTGGTTAAGGAATAAGAGCCCCAAATCTCTTCTGAAACCAGAATTTTCATGCATAATAGTTCCACAGTATAATCTAATTGTGACTACTGACTGCATGAAAACTTGCTGACTGGTAGTTAGTAGTTCCTCTAGAGAGAGAGAAGCAAAGCCTTTCAAAAAAGTTATCACATCAACATGAAACATTTAGTTCAGCCAAGGAAGTAAAGCAGTGAAAAAAGGGCATCTTGAAGCAAATCATCCAACTGTCCCCACTTGTGAGGATTTGCTTCACACCACAGAACAAGTGAGCTGACAGACAAGTTCCAGCACACCCAACATACTCCTATGATGAACAGCGATTTGCTCCCCAGCCCCGTGTTAGAATTAGTCTAGAAGCAGTCCATGTGGACACTGTATTCTTAGAAATAACGAGTCCTTTAGACGTGGTGTTGGGAGATTTGGTGTAGGGGAGGAATTTGTAGAGTAGGGCTGGTAGTTGGGCTCGATGATCCCAAGGGTCTCTTCCAACCTGAATGATTCTATGATTCTATGATTGATTTTACAGATATTCTTCCATTCTGCCATCCAACATTGTCCCTTATTCTTTTACACCAAGAACTTGTCGCAATTATTCTGACATGAGCCTCCCTAGTCTCTTGCACTAACTTTAGCAGTTTGGCACCCTTTCCCAGGGAAAGCCCTTTTCTTCAGTATGCTATAACCCTCATGCCCTGTAACTACTGTTGTAGGCTTTTTCCCTCACCCTCCATAACAGGCCTATCTCTAATATGACACAGTTGTGCAAGCGTGGATCAAACTGCTAAGAAAGGTAGAAGAAAGAATACAGGAAGGCAGAAAAGGTAAAAGTTACAGTGAGAAGTAAGGCTAGCAAGTCCAAATAATTTTGAAATTAAAATCTAAGGATTCAAGAGGGAAAACACCAACATGGAAATCTAAGAAATCCTAAATTAAAACCAATAGAACAGTCAGGCTTGTTGCTCTAACTGCAGATCAGTCAAGAATACGTCCTGAGATCAAACATGCTAAACATCACCTTCCCCAGTCTGCTCCCTACAGACCCTGGACTTTACTTGCTCTGCTTCTAGAGTACGTTCAGCATTTCCAGGAGACTGGGAGCTCTCATAGCACTGATGCCCAAACAGGTATCAGTCACTTAATGATAGAAGCAACAAAGAACTCATTATCTTCCAAAAACATTGCCTATTTACTCTCATAATGGCCATTACCATCTCAGTGTCTCTGTGCACCCTGACACACACTCATTCACGCACACGAAGCCTACGCTTCATTTGTTTCCTGCCTCTTACCTTATGCTTACATCATAAGTGCACTGAGGCAGGGAATAACTCCTGGTGCCTTTCCAAGGTGGACGATGAACTCTTAGTTTCATTATTAGGGTTCCATCACATTACAGTGCTATTGATAAAAATGAATAAAATTATCCATGTGGCTCAGGTGAGTTAGTGCTGTCTCATCACAAATTTTCCAATAAAAAAAAAGTTAGGGCACCTTCACTGAAACATAAAAACTGGTGCGGAAAAAATACTTCCAAGTGTCTAATGATGGTTCTGAATGTCTTGCCAAGTGTAGAAACCCAAAGCTAAACATTCTCTGCTAGATTGCACCCAACCCATGGATTATTCAGGCTGTATCCATCCTAAATGATGTTTAAATTTGATTCTGTGCTTGCAAATGTAATTTCACCTTCTCCGATCATCTTCTATTTCCTCTATGACCTTTATGATCTGCTAAAATTCTTCAGTCCCAGCATAAAAAGTGTTTTCTTCATGTCTCCTCATACAACAAACCCTCAACGGTCATTTACATAAACTGCTTGTAATGTTCTCTGCCCTCTACAGACCTTTTTTATTTCAGCCATTTCTTTGTGATCAAACCCCCATCACCCAACCTTTTGTTCTAGTCTTGCCAGTAATGCATTTAATAATTTTTAAGAGCAGAAGCATGTTGGTACTGTTTATGGCCTGCAGTCCCAGCACCTGGACTGAAGTGGGAAAAGTGAGACACAGTAGAGCATGTACCCTTTGGAGGTACAAAGACATCCAAGGCGTTTCTACCATGGGGTAGAAGGTAAAGGGAAAGAAAATCCTTGGAGAAATCACAAACATTTGAACAAACATTAACTGTTAATAATGACATTTCTGTAACATGTGGACAGGCTAATGGGGGAGAGTATGACAACATTAAGAAGCTGAAAACGCGGGTGACAGCAGGGAATAAGCAAATCTGTTCTGATATAGCAAGATTGGATCTGAACTTCTGCTGTATTAATGATAACTAGAAATAGTTTGGTAATTGGTTGTTGTTGGTTTTGTTCCTTTTTTTTTTTTTGGTTGCAGCAAAGGAGAGGTAGGGTACATAATATGGAAAATATGACTGTTGTTTGTTGCCTGTAGTCCTCTTGGCAAGACAGATAGATCTGCTGAAATAATACAATTTTTAGCTATATGTTTCCCAAATATCAAGGGATAAGCATGCTCTCTGTTGTTATTGTCGTTAAATATTTATACTGCTGCAACACAGAAAAGACCACAGGTCAGAATACAACTGCGCTGTGCAAATATTACAAAGGATAGCCCAGATCCAAGGACATAACAATAAAACAAAAACAAAAATCAAAAGACATAGAAAGAAGAAGCAAATACAAGGGTCAGGTAAGAGACTGCACTTAAAGATCATTCTGTTCTCTCCCTTTTAATCAGCTCCATCTTCTCCCCACCACTGAAGAACCTGATTAGTTTCCTAGTATATCTAGAGTTCACAACTCCACTGAGGGGAAAAAATTCAAAATCCCACCTCTTCCACAAATTTGGAACACTTGCACTTTGTGCGTATGGACCTAAATTCCACTCTCCAACCCAGCCTTCAGTGTCTTCTGCCACCAGAATGATCAAGAGTCAGAACTGTCTGGGGGACAAAACAGGTGTGTGAAAGGAATGTGTTGAGAACAGAGGAGAAGAGTCCTGTTTCGTAGTCCTAGCTACTGCACTCTTCCTCTCTGGCACTCCTCTGATTTGCATCCCAGGGACTACTGTGTTCAGATTGAAGTTAAACACCTTAGGACTCTTTACATTCCAACAGCAGACAAATATTCGGACATTCATTTGAAACAAATGCACTGCTACATCAGAATATATCCTGAAATCAGAGGAAAAGTTATTTCATCTTTGCAGGGAGGGATGACGGGGGGGGGACGGGGGGAGGACGGGGAGGGGAAATCAAGGTGAGGGGAAATCAAGGCGAGGGGAAAAGAAAGATTGGAAAAAAAAAACCACCCCAACGTTGGTACCACTTGTATGAGAGTTTTTGTAGAAATTAAAAGGTATTTTGCTTTAAAAGAACAAACACCTTACTGGTGCAAAATTTATCTTTGCTCCCTAAATGAAATATACTTCTCATTTTCCCTCGATGCCTAAAAAATTGTAGAAGCCTTTTCCAAGCATCTCTTTATGTGATCCTTTTGTATTTCATGGCACCAGAAATATCAGCCATAAAGAAATCAGGAACTTAAGAGTCAGTAGATCTCCATGGCCCAAGTTCCCAACCAGGCAGGTTGTCAAGAAGCAATCATTATCCTGTACTTCCAGAACCTCTCCAAGCAGTTTTCTTAGAATACCAGAAGAAAAAAAGAGATGATATGCAGGCACCTGGACAGATGCCCTTTAGGAGGCTAGACAAATTTCCATTCAAAATCCACTTCCTTTCTTTCAACGGTGTCTCCAGAACAAAGCACTCATCTGGATTTTTTTTGTTTTTTGAGGAAATTAACATTTCCAATTAGAAAATTCTTGATCCAGATCCAGTGCTCATTAATCAGTGTATATTACTGACCACAGAGGACTAATACATCTGTGCATATACAGACATGCACTTCCTTCCCTGGAGCACTTTGATGTCCAGAACAGTGGGCTTCAATATTTCAGAGATGTATGTGTGGCACAGCCTCAGGCATTACTGCACCTGCTGAAGAGGTTGGAGACCTGCCAAACATCTTTTGGAAAAAGCATTTGCTTTAATATCTGCTAATTCCAGGAAGGGGGCTGTGCTCCTCTTGTTTAGCTATGTCTTTGCA
This sequence comes from Nycticryphes semicollaris, assembly GCA_013400055.1. Classification (NCBI taxonomy): domain Eukaryota; kingdom Metazoa; phylum Chordata; class Aves; order Charadriiformes; family Rostratulidae; genus Nycticryphes; species Nycticryphes semicollaris. Next base: position 1,408,530 of record VXBJ01000037.1, read on the forward strand.
TTCACAATGAACAAAAGGAAGGGACAAGGCAACCATCTGTAGGTGCTTCATAGAAAAAGAAAACCCCAGTGGGCTTCCTATTACAGTGAAGAAAAGAGAAAGGATAAGAGATAAAACAAGCTGAATGCAACAAGCTGAAACCTTGAGCTCACTTCTCTACAGCAGACTTGTTAAGCGTTCCTGGCCAGACAACCTGGAAAACCTTTGAAATAAAATTTCAAATCAAAAGCTTTCCTCAACACACATATTTTTCTTTACAACACTCTTGTCCTATCTAGTTCAGGGAAAGGGGATCCTATCACCCCCTACACATTTCCATGGTCCTACTTGGAACAGAGCCTGGCCATGTGCCAAACATCAATGGTCAGATATATTAAATGCATTTGCATTTGGCAACTGAAGATGCTGATGAGCATGCGGTGAGATTTTTAAATAGTACATATGCACCTAATTAGAAACACTTAATTGCTATTCTGTGATCAGATTCACCCAGCATCAACCCTAGAATTCATAACGTGCAGGAAACTGAATTTTGTAAGTCCTCTCCCTTCCCTCCATGTGTTATGCTATGTCTGTTCACATAAATAACACAGTAAATATTAGGAAAAAAATAGCACAGCCTGTCTCCAAATATGGTCTCACATCTCATAACTTTATCAGAATTTTAAAATTATTACTAGCATAAGCCAAAATGCAATGCTTTTAATATAAAAACTAAGGCTTCACACTAAAACAAGAGAGTGAATCAGCAAAAGAAAATGCAGCCTCCTCCCCATACTGAACAGTGAAGTAACAGCCTTCTCTCTGGAGGTTTCCAGTAATGAATTCCTGTTTTAATTGAAGCTGCAACCAATGTGTGAGCTCCAAATGGGCCTCCCTCTCATTCTCTCTCTAGGTGATGCTGAGCAGGAAAGAGCTTTTAAATCAGTCAGTGAACATAATGAACTTCAATTTCCCTTCGACAAGGGCAAAATTACAAACATACACTTCACTTCCAGACAATTAATTAATTTGTTTACACGATTTCTTTGCTTTGTTTTACTTTCATGATTTTTTCCCCCTTCTACTTCTTTAGGCTCTTTAACTCTCTAAGGTGTAGGATTAGCTTTTCACAACTCATCCTCTCTCAGGCATGGAGGAGGGAGACTACAACAGAGCTGTTTGCAGTAGAGCGAAGAAGTCTGTGCAATTACCGTCAGGATCGCTGCTAACGCCCAGTGACCATGTTAAAGCACACTCGGCCATTCTGTAGCTGACAGCATTTGCATTTGCCCATCATTTGCAAGGCAGAAATAGTTGTTTCCACTTGGAAAATGTTTGCCTGCTTACCAGCATGAAAAGACCTCTTCTCAAACTGCTGGCGTCTGAAAAGACCAGAACCTGACTTTCAGAGATTAATGGAAATAACTTGTAGGCACAACATTCTCTGACACCAAAGTAGCCAGCCCGAGCCAGCAACCGCCAATACTGTATGTACAGCTTTGCTTCCCAATGCTGCTCCCCCTCCCACGGGGTAAGAAAACCAACCTCCAAAGCACTCGAGAGAAGTAGCAGTGGGGAAAAGGTAAAAAGCAGGGTAGGCTCAGTGAGGATAAAAGGATTGATAGATTTAAGACAGTGGATATAATTTATTTTTTCTTGTAGGAAGACTGTTTATTCTAGGTAATGCCACAGATTAAATCCCCCTAGCGGTATCAATACTGTCTACATTACCACAGTGGTGCATGTTTAATTTCATTTCTCCTGCTACAAATATAGGCCAACAAATTTGACAACACATCTGTTATTTACTTGCACTCAACACTGAAGCATATTCATGACATTTACTTTGCCAGTTTCAAATTTAACAGCTTTTCTTTTATTTATATCTACTTAGTGTTAGTGAAAAGTGCTCTGGTGACATTCCATATACATGCAGTAAGTGCAGCACACGTAGCAACAGTAAAAGATTTCCTTGGCTATGTATCATTACTGTACACATTTCTCATTACATAGAGCTAAAATATGTGGTACAAGATCATTGCATCCACTCATTTTGAATATAACTAGTAACTTCGTGCAGCTAAAACATCCTGCAGTTGTCTCGACAACACACACCCAGGAATTCATTTCATGCAAAATGAAATGTCAGCGTCCACCGAGGTGCTGACACACAGTGAGGTCCTTCACAGATATTGACTTTCACACAAACAAGCCACACCACGAAATACCAGCTCATGCCTACCCTCCCCACCCTTTCATTATTCTGTTAGATCTTTTATTAGAGTAAAACACGGGTAAGGGCTTAAAAAGTGGTAACCACAGGTAAAGGAAACACCACTCAAAAATATTAAAGAGCAGATGGTCCTGAGCAGTGTGAATGCTTTGCAAAGGCAGCACAGAGAGGCGGGGAGTGCATCTAAGTCAAGAAGGACAATCTTGGCACAGGAGAACCAACAGAGATTAGCACCTCACACACACTCATGCTGCTGACACAGGAGGAACCGAGGAGGGGGACTGTGAAGAGAGAGCACAGCTAGATTGCCTTGCTCTTACACTGCCCCTGAGATAACTTATCTCTCCCCTGTGGTTGTCAGTCTTCTGCCTCCAATACCATAAATCCAGTAGTACAATGGTTAAGGCCATATATGTTTGTGAGTGGAGTTAGACAAATTGCAGAAGACCGAGGAGGAAGATGAAAATTCATAAAGCAGCACAGAGTGTGGACATGTGAAATTGCAGCAGAAAGATGACTTTTCCTCTCTGACCTCCACCTTGGCATTCCCTGCATTTTGATTGCACCACGACTGCAACAAACACGCTCATTGACATTTGAAAAGCCTGTACAACTACTGTATGTTCTTGTAGAGTGGCCTTTTTCTTTTGGTATTATTTACAGCCGTTAATTTTACAGAGCTGACCCCTTAAATAAAAGCTAACAAAGGCGTTAGAACACTGAATAATTGTGCTGTGCTAAACAACAAGGCCCTTGGCCCATGTCAGACCTTAAAGCTCCCTTAGACTCAAGTACGGTCTGTTGCAACAAAAACATGCTTGCAAATTGAAGACCATACTACAATAATCTGCTTTTCTAAAATGAGGTGTATACAGAACCACGCACATCGATACACTTCCTAACAGTAGGTCTACCATACACACAGTATGGGGTCTTTTACAAGCTGTTTTGCAGCTTTGTAGATAAAACAGCTTTGCAGAGAGAAAGAATAAACAGTGTAGGGAAACCAAGTATTTATCTATCGAGTGGATACAGATACCACAGCTACATGAAGTGTGTGTGTGTGTCTCTGTGGGGGAGGATGATAGGGGAAGACAGGATGGGAAAAGACCAGACAAGATAAGACACTCCTCACTTACCCCCCAATCTTTCTGTCCTGCACTGATCAGGTACCTGTTTGCTAACCCAGAGAAACCTTGTTAGCTCCGGTGGGGACACTCTGTTCCCAGCCCCATGTTTCCACCACTAGCAGTGGGATTTCTGCTGCTCCAAGCTCCAGTTCCACCAAGTTTGAGACAACAGTTACCTCCATCCTGCCCTACAGCTTGGCGATTACGCTGCTAATTCTGTCAGACTGATAAATGTCCTCTACAGTCTAAATCATGACTCTATCAGTCTCATTTAGCTTGCTCTCTTTTACTAGGTCACAACAATTAAATGCATCTTTTACGAAGAACACTGCGGTTTATATAGTGTTGTGTGCTTTGCACACATTTGGGAGCACAGGCACTCTAGGAGTGGAACTCATATGAACTATTAATTATTTTGTTGCTGCACACATGCTTTTGGCCTTGCACCTTTGCTGACTGTGGCAGATACTTGATAAGAACTTTATTGGTTAAGCAAAACACGCAAGGTGTCATTTAACCTCCACCTTCAACATCCTTTCATAGATAAGGCTTTAAAAACTACTCTTTTTTAAGAAATGAAGATGCTTTAAAAGAATGGAACTCATTTAAGAGTGACTCTCCCATATGACAAAACTGCCAAAATGATAAAGCAGTTTTATGCAGTGAAGAACTCTGTGAACTGTGACATCGACATAAGCTCCCCCTTTCCCTCCCCACCCAAACCCCGTTTCCCCACCATCTCCTCCTACCTGTCACTTAATGCGCTTTCACATTCTAGGAAGAGAGCAAGCTGGACAGACAGGAATCTATGGTTTCCAAATGGTTACAAACAGACTTTCAAGGACTTCCCAAAAATCAAGTAAAGCCATCATCCCACAAGCTTACATCAGTATGTATGGAAGTGAGAGAGGATCTCTCACTAAATGTTTTCTAGGTGCTTATCACCACAGAAGTAACAGGTGGCCTTGCATATAAGGAACACATTTTTGATTTGTGGCAGAACAGAAAGAACATTTTCTGACCACAGAAACTGTATTTCCTCTATTGGTCAGTATTCTATCTACTGGCCTAAAAAGAAAGCATGATGAACTGTAGTTGGGGGGTTTTTTTGGGGTGGTGGTGGTGTATTTCCTTCCCTTTCGCATTGATAAGATGAAATTCCAACAGCCCATTTCTTATCGCTTTGTACAATGGCACTGCAGAAAAGCCTGTAAAACTCAGCACCAGCAGAGGTGAGGCGGGGAGAAAGCACCATTGCCTGTGCAGGCAACGTGCTAGAAAAAGAGAAATTTGCTCCCTGGCTAACCACCCAAGAGCAATTTTCAAGAGGAGTTGAGGGACACTTGGAAAGAGAAATGCAAAAATACAAAAAAGTAGTTTAAATATCTGTCACTAGCCGAATGTCATTCACACACAAAGGGCTATTTTATTTAAATAATCTACCATTTTTAATTTCCCTTTCAAACTCAAACCCATTTTTCAGTTAAAGTTGGATTCTGGCAGGATGGAAGCAGTCAGGGAGTGTATCATAGAGGGCATATGCAATCCGGTATCAGACATCATTACCAGTTCAGCCTGTTCTCTGTGCCTTTCCACTACTTCTGTTCTGGCCATCTTTAACCACCCTCAGCAGCAAATCAAAACTCTCAAGCTTAGTTTGCTGCTTACACAGCAAACCTACTCAAAAGCTTTCTTGAACAAATACAATTGTTTTAACTGAGTGTTTACATCACAGATTATTCATTTTATTTTCTTGCAATCATGCCATTTTTGAGCCAGATCTTTGAAATGGAAAAAAACCTGAAGGCATTCATTGCATCACCCGATCCTTTTCTAGAAACAGTTTCTGGGGGAAGTATTATCAAAGCCTTAATCCTGGAGATAGCTGTAATTCACTCTTGTTTCTAATAGCATCCTAGTATGATCCTCCTGAAGTTTCAATGAAAAAGGTGTAAGGCAACTACACTATGAATCAGCACCTTAAGGGCACAGACCACTATACCCCATAGTATTTGTGGTATACCATAGAAACTGCCATCAGGACAGAAAAACTCTGTTATGATCGTTACCTCCAAAATAGATAAATTGGACACAGCTTTTTTCAGTTCATTGCAAACTGTGTCTCTCCTAAGGCTCTGTAAGAGATAGTGAACCAGAAAGACATACAGCCTTGGCAGCAAGAGCAACTAGCAGTCTTTTATTGAGCCTCATCTAATGTTGCTGGCCAAAGACAGCCACACTAGATTCTGTTCTCATTTTCACTGGTGTAAATCCAGGCTAAGTTCTACGATTTCAATGGAATTACTACAGGTTTACACTAAGCAAAACTCCAGGCCTACATCTCTAAATAACCACATTCAAGAGTCAAGGCAGTTTACGTATTTAAAGTTCACAAAACTTAGAGTAAGCAATAACAAGCAAGATTGTCAGAGTTACATGACAGATCCATTTTTCTTGCAGAGCATCTTTGAAAGGAGTATAAGATCATCCTTCACAGCAATAGAACAAAGCTGGTTGTTTTGAAGTTTTTCAGTAATATTAATGCTTGACCAGTGCTATTTCTGAGCAGGCAAAAGCCCAATGCTAGGGCATGTTTCTCTGTATAACCACAAGACCATATATAAGACCACATTCAGCTCATTTCATTGAATCATAGAATGGTTAGAGTTGGAAGGGACATTGAAGATCATCGAGTTCCAACATCCCCCCTGCCATGGGCAGGGACACCTCCCACTAGAGCAGGTTGTTCAAAACCCCATCCGCCCTGATCTTGAACACTTCCAGGGATGGGGCATCCACAATTTGCCTGGGCAATCTGTTCCAGCATCTCACCACCCTCACAGTAAAGAATTTCTTTCTAGTATCTAATCTACATCTCCTCTCTTCCAATTTAAAACTATTACCACTTGGTCCTATTGCTACACTCCCTGATAAAGAGTCCCCCTCCATTCTTCCTGTGAGAGATTTCATGAGGGGCTCTTGGTGTTGTGCACAAAAGAGCAACCAAGTCAGGTCGCTCAGAAGCAGGATGACTGTAACAATTTATTTTCCGAAAGACTGATATTTATTCTACCAGTAGAGTATTTTAACAACAGTTGGTTACGTGCCTCCTAAAACTCCTATTAAGTGTCTGACCTAGTTTGCAGATGAAAGATGCATGTCTTCCTGTTCCAAACAGGTAACTGTGTACACTACAAGAAATGACAGTCAGACTGCCTTCACCTTGCTATGCACATAAAACTACTACCTATACTTGAGAGAAACCAGAACTCATCCAAATTCTGTGGTACGTATTCAGCCAATCAACACAGAATGAACAGCCAGCAGAAATTAAGACCATCAGGGACAATTAAAAGCTCTTTAGACATCAATAAAGTTTAGAGACATTTGAGAGACACTCCCAAGAAGAATTTTGATTATACTACTGAAACAACAAGATTCATGTTGGAAGATGTTTCAGCTTTGGGAAACCATGGGAGCTGGTGTGGCTTTAGGACTAGGGTAAATCTTGACACTTTGCGGCTGAGTTCTCTGAGAGATTCCCCTGAGATTCCATAAGGTTTCTACCCCCTGGAGATGAGGCTGCAGAACTTCCTCCCACATGAAAAAAATAATGATAACAGAAGCAAAGAAGAAGTAGATTAAAGACACTGATTCCCTGTCCTAGTAACCCAGTTGGAAACATTCAGATTTATTCTTACTAGATTTTGGGTGAGGCAGAACACAAACAATTAAGTTCTTCTACAGAGACCTGCAAATGTACAGAAGCAATATACATGTACTAATTATCAAGATGCATGACATGGCGCATCACAAACAAATGCAGCTGCTCTTGGCAATATATCTTGATCAATCTGGACAGCCTGGATGGATGGGCCAAGGCCAGTTGTATGAGATTCAACTAGGCCAAGTGCTGGGTCGTGTACTTGGGTCTCAGCAACCAACATGCAGTGCTACAGGCTTGGGGAAGAGCGCCTGGAAAGCTGCCTGGTGGAAATAGACCTGGGGTTGTTGGTTGACAGCTGGATGAATATGAGCCAGCAGTGTGCCCAGGTGGCCAAAAAGGCCAACAGCACCCTGGTCTGTCTCAAGAATAGAGAGGCTAGCAGGACTAGGGAGGTACTCAGCTCTAGTAGGGCTTCACATTGAATACTGTGTTCAGTTTTGGACCCCTCACTATAGGAGAGACATTGAGGTTTCGGAGTGTGTCCAAAGAAGAGCAATGAAGCTGGTGAAAGGCTCAGAGAATAAGCCTTATGAGGAGCAGCTGAAGAAAGTGGGGTTGTTTAGGCTGGAGGAGGCTGAAGGGAGACCTTCGTGCTCTCTACAGCTACCTGAAAGGAGGTTGTTCCGAGATGGAGGTTGGTGTCTTCTCCCAAGTAACAAGTGACAGAATGAGAAGAAACATCCTCAAGCTGCATCAGTGGAGGTTTAGATTTAGATATTAGGAACATTTTCTTCAATAAAAGAACAATCAGATATTGAAAGCAGCTGCCCAGGGAAGTGATTGAATCCCTGGACATATTTCAAAGATGTATAGATGCAGTGCCTAGGGACAGTGGTGGACTTGACAGTGTTGGGTTAATAGTTGGACTTAATGATCTTAAAGGTCCTTTCCAACCTAAATGATTCTATGATTTTACTTAAGGAAAGATACTTATTACAGGAGGGCAGAAGAAGTTAATGCAGGCAAGTGTAAAACAAAACATGAAATTTCCGCCATCTGCAATTTCTACAATAACCATGACATTCAACATATCTCACAACCCTTGCTCACAGCCATTAAATCAATTTATTCTTCTTTGCCTATCCCATGCAGAGAGCACAAGAAAAGTTGAGCTGAGGCTAACCTCTATCTTGCTGAAAAAAACCCATCACCATTTCAGACTCTCACAATGAACCTTGACACAAAAGTTTACATCAGATAACACCACACTCCATCTGATTTACTTCCCTAGTCAGCCAATATTAGCATCACATCTTTGTGGCAATTCAAAACTCCACCTTCCCCCAGACCACTGCCTGGCCCCACATTTAAATCTCCAACTGACAGCCTCTCTCAAGTCAGGGAAAAATCTGAGCAATCCCAGCTTTTGCTTTTGATGTGGCTTGGGTAGACGGACAAGATCTGATGCAAGACTATTTCAGGAAACCTGGCCCTGGAGATCCAATCTTACCCTAAGCTTCCCCCACCTCTGCCCATAATGTAAACAGAATTTACACTTACAAGCATAGAGCATTCTCACTTTCTCTGCCCTCACCCCCATGCACATGCAGAAACACGCTACACACATATCCATGAATAAATACACATATAAATATGTGTATTGGTTTAACACAAATTTCAAAGGTCATTTCTGTGACAGGTATGGAAACGAGCCATGAGCCTTGCTACTGAGACGCTCTTCATTGCTCTAAAGAAGAAAGATGCTCCAAACAGTCCCAGAGAAAACAAGCTATTGTTAAGGACTGCTGAAGCGCTAAGGTTTCCTAGTTAGACATCACTGTTATCAAAAAGTCCATCTCCCCACAAAGATGTTCCAGTTGAAAGACTATGCACATCAAAGGCTTTTCCCCTTCTACTTATCTGCAGCCAGCACTTATGACAATGTCAGGTGATTTTAGTGGCTTTTGCCCCATTGTTCCTTTTTAAACTATAAATTATCTGGGTTTCTACCTTTGACCAATGCATTGTGCTGCTGGCACAGCATGACTGCCTAAGTCACTCCTACTCATGATCTGATGTTGATTTTACTGACACTGAAAGGGAAACAGTAATATCTCAAGGGACTGCATTTGTGCTGTGTAAGGCATAAAAATTTGGTTTTATATCAAGCCTTTTAAACTCCAGATATTCCAAAGCATTTTACAGAAGAATAAATTTGTTGTCTGAAGTGCAGTGGCACCTGGATAAGGCAAAAAAAAAGGAGCAGCCACTGTGTATTTCAGAAAAGCTTCCTCAGTCTTGGAATAAAATCTTTTCATACAAGTTGCACCAACACCTGTTTTGATACTGGTTAAAGCACCAAGATTTATCTGGTATGCCAAGTGGGACTTGATGCCATATTTGGCTACCAAGTAATTGATATTGCAGCGTAGCCTCAGCAATGGGAGCTACAACTAGAGAGTCTCTCACTTACTTGTCTGTTGGTACGATCAATTATTTTGTGAGGTTGTGAAGACCTCAAGTAGGAAGAAATAGAAAGTATTTCAGATAACAGATTTCAAGAGAAAAGGAGAAGTGGGATACTTATTTTTAACAATACAGAAACCCAGTAAGTGCTGCAATCCCACAGCTGCCTGTGAGTTTATCAAACAAATATAGTTTGAGACTGACCTTTACTTGAGTGCCTAAAAAAAGCAGAACAGAAAGAATTCTTCATCTAGCCTTCTAAGTCCACTGAAAAGTACAGACAGTTATTGTAGTATTTGATTTTGCTTCCGCTGATGATGTCATCAGCAGTGAAAGTGCTAGTGAAAATCTGGACTGAGTATCCTCACCTGTGAGGTTGTCTTGTTGGCATGTATGGTCTGCATCATTAGGGATAATGCCTATATTCCGTATAATGCTACTGTATAACTTTTAGTGCACATATAATGGTATTCTTTAGAGCCACGAAGACTCAGAGTTATTCACACCTGCATGATTCATCCATATCAGTAAGATCTGCCTAAGATTCCTCTTTTCCCAAAATGGTAATGGCTGGCTTTTTCAGAGACATCAGTCTTAACACTTACCAAAATACCATTGTCAGCATAGGCACCCATGATGTGTAGCAAAGATACAAAACACGGGTAGTCATAGAACTGCTGACATGTAGGGGTTTCACAGTCAATTCCTTATCTTGGTATCTATAGGAGAATAAATTCACTAAGCCCAAACTGGTTTCTTGTGCTTTGTAAAAGCTGGATGACCTTGATTTTGCTTGACACTATTCTATACTTTGTTTCAAGATCTCATATACCTCTGTAAACAAAAAGATAAAATGCAGAATAAGACTAAAAGAAATCAGTTGATGAAATTCATCTGAATTTAAGAGTTCTTATTACAAAAGTTTAACAAGCCACTAACTTTTATGGTCTTCAGACAGCTGCAGATACAACACTCATCTCTGCTAGTACTTCATAGCCATCTATAATTCTGCCATAAAGATTATTTTCCTAATCTGTCACTGCGACACTGTCACATGTCACAGTCACCCTAGCGCTTTGCTGCTCTACAGATGGCCCCTCTCTGTCCAACATACATGGCCTGTCTTTATTTGACAGCCTAGCCTGTAAAAAATCTCTCTTTTAATAAAAGGTCACCTCTGATCCTGCAATGATCAGTCTCCACTCAAATTTACATGCAGGCATCTTTTTGTCAGTCCTGTTCATCATACTTGGGAGAAGCCCCCAATTAAATACGCATGAAGTACTCCACTGCTCTCCTTCAGTTTCCCATTAAACTTCTTAATCGCTCATGAAGTGTGGAGATCAGACCCGTAGCTGCCTCACTGTTATTCCTGTCTTACTACTCATTCCCTTCACCTGTCTATGAAGGTATACCTCTTGTCTCTCCTGTTTCCCTATGTTACTAGAGTAACACTATTTGTAGGATAAAATACGCTTTTACACATAAATTCAGCTACTTAGAGAATACCTGACACTCAGCTCTGAGTTCTGCAGCTCAATATTTTTCAATTGTTTTCTTTCAAACCATATCTTCAGTGTTTTCTTCTGGGTAAATAACAGGTGATAACCACAGAAAGGTAAGCAAGAAACTGCTAGAGCAAATGTGAAAAGAAATGCATGAGACAGACATTTTTGAGCCAAGCTGAACTTCCTACCAGTTGTGATAAGGAATAACTTCAAACCACTAAATCCTCTTCCTCAAAGCCTACAGCCAGCTAGGTTGAGCAGACTTGACATCCTCACCAGTGAACAAACACATACAGCACAAATACCCCTGTTCAACTCTTAAAACTTGAGAAACCTCACTTTTCTGCAAGCTAAGATTTCCCTCCACCCTCTTCCTGTGTGCGTGTACTCGTAGCCAGCCACCCTTATCAAAGAGCAGAACTGCATCCTCTGCTAGCGATGAACTGTTCCTGCAGCTGTTGGCACAGCAGCTCCCTTGGGAGTGCTCTGAAGTGCTAACAGTTCACAGCAAATTCCACACCACTTCTTCTCAAAGGGTTGGGTTGGGTTTTTTTTTCCAATTCTATTTAAAAAGAAAAGTGAACTATAATACAGGAAAAAAAAAAGACAAATATATTTTTCTACATTTGGATTTTTAGAGCTCCCTTTGGAGAAAAGAGCTTCCTCTTTATAGTTGCTTCTATCTTGGGAATCAAGCACATTGAGAAGCAGGCATCCAAACTTTTATTTACATACATATATAAAAAAGCCAAAAACCCAACCTTAAGATTGGCTGGATTACTTAAAACTGAATGCCTCTGAGTCCCCAACTGCTAAGAGCCATCAGGAACATACAAACAAAAACATGCAGGGAAACAGTCTCTCTGCTGTTGCCTGCATTTAATTACTCCTCACCACTCCTCCATCATACTGCATTATCTCAGTACATAAGAAAAGGCAACACCATCCTTAGCTGGACCACCAGAACAAGCCTCAAGGGTTTTAGTACAGGTTTTCAAACTCCCTCCAAGCTGGCAGAGAAGAGAAGACTGGTGAGCTTTGCTGGCTGACCCAAGCTACACAAACACAATTTTCCTGGAAACCATTTAGCAGTAGCATTTTTCAAGCACACAGCAGGGTGGGTTCAGATAAAGCACAGCAGTCCAGTGGTTCAGGTGCTACTGTTGGATATCGTGGGCCTCCTGGATTCCCTACAAACAACTCCCTGTGTGGCCTTGTTTCAAATAGTTCATGCATATGAGATTAATTTGCTGTATCTGTAAAAAGGTATAATATTATCATCTAGTTATTTTCCTATCACCTCCTGTCAAAACATTTTCTGAGGATTATTTTTGGGTTTTTTTTGCACACAGCCCAGCCCCTGAATTCACCCAGTTGGACCATCTCTCCCAGTGAAAAGCACCAATTTGTGAAACTTGTGTGGTTTCCAGGTGGATGTTGTTGCCCAAATTGCATTCACCCCTTCTTTCACAGGCTACAACACCAGCTCCAAAGCTGAACACCATCCCTTCTAATTGTAGCGAGGGGTACTTCTCTTGGAAAACACCTTTATAAGTCAGAACTGCTGCATTCTACCTTGCTGGTGCCGTGCTGTCTAAAGTAACTCACTCACCCATCTGCAATATTTTGCCTGTATTTATTGAATAGAAGCAGTTGTGTTTTAGTTGCAATACCTGCAAGGCTGATTTTAGGGTCAGCCAAGTATAGCTTTTCATTGCCTCAAAACCCAAGCAATGCCAACACACTAAACAGCCAATTCCAATGGTACAGTGCCTTCTGCAAAAGTGGATGCGTGATTTCTTGCAAAAAAAGAAGTAGTGACACTATAAAGCATCAACTTTGGACGACCAGGTATCTGTTGCCAACTGCATATTTGAGGAAAAACTACTCGGAACTAACGAAGATCAGATGACAGAGACCATTTTTAAGTATATAAATAAAATCCCTATTAAACAATAAATTAAAAGGAATAGTTTTCGCTCATATACTCTTCTAGGCATATCACTGAAAGAAGAGAGGCAAACGAGTGATTATCAAAACTAATCAGACATACATTGTAGGGAACGATAGTTTGAGGTATAGTTTAAAAAATCAGCAAGGAAGAATACACCAGAAATAACTAGAGAGTCTCTCTATGTACCTATGGAATGACCTACAGAGCACTTGGAATTTCCCTTTATTACAGGGATCCTGTCTTCTTTAACAGGAAAAGGCAGCATTACAGAACTTTTGGTCAAGGGATATGACTAAAAGCATCCCTGCAGTATAGCAGAGACCTAAACTACTGCTCATCTGTTGGAAGCAGATCATGCACAGCATGGGGGCTTTAATGTTGACTAGAAACACCCTCTAAGTTTAAATATATTTGCACACTTTGATACCACAGCATGACTGTTGGTAGTAGCTGCCTTAAAACTAACTCCTAACTGTTTATCCTAGAACTGACAGTCACAGTGTTCATTGTAGGATAAGGTGATCAATCAGGATGGTGGAGATGCCACACAAGGCATAAAATTATGGGTCATATTTTTTTAAAAAAACCTACAATGAAGTCTCCGAAGCCCCTGTGTATATGCCCTGGAAGTCCGTCTGGTAGAGGAACAGACAACTTCAAGACTCAAAAGGGAAAAAGAAGAATGTGTGCTTTTATCAGGGCTGGTTCTGGAAACAGATGAGATTGCTGGTGTTACTCTTGGGGGAATGGTGGTAGGGAACGGCATTAGGAGTTTTTCTGGTTTGGGTTTTATTTGAGGTGGGGGGCGGAGATATGGTAAGGTGTTAGTTACCAGAAAGCTTTGCTGTAAACTTCAGCTGAAGGATGGCAAGTCCAGTCCATCACATTGTTACAACGAACCACGGGCTCAAATCTGCCTGCAAACTACATGAATCCAGATGCTACCTTGCATTTTTACTACTGAAATATTTTTAAAGCAAAAAAACCCAACCCACTGAATCAGGAAACAAAGTGGTGGGATACGCTGTAAAAAAAAAAAAAAAAGTTCCCATGATTTCCATGATTTTAAAGGTATAGTGTTCACTTGCTCCTCCTTTGGTGATAATTCTCCATGCATTTTAGATAATGTTCATTAAAAGCTTCACCAATTACTACTTTTGCTTTTCAAGTCTGCATAGAAATGCATAACTGTACCAATGAGGGGTTATCTTTTTTTTTTTTTTTCCTTTCTCTTCAAAATACAGCTGATCTTTTTTCACTGTACTTTCAGTCTTTGTTAGATGGGAAAAATTCCCCTCATTGCTTCATTTTTTTCTCAACCCTACTGCCTGAGAGGCTATCATGCAGGAGCTCCTCTCAAAAAAGTCACAGTGAACAAGCCCATATCCAGGATTTCAAAATCCTGGATAGTTACAAATTAAAGACAAGGATTTCAAGCAGTTAACATGAAAATATAGATTTTCTATTGAAAATATAATTTTACCCAAAGTTGCAGGCCCTCTCTCCCCAAATCTCACCCCCACTCCTCTGCACATATACACTTTCTCTCCTCAAAAGCCTCTCCATAACAGCCACTGCAAGGTTTTAACTGTTTTCTTGTTAAAGTGATTAACTCCAAATTAATCTCAGGTGAATTACGTACCAGGAAAGGGATACATTTGAGTCTTTATGAAAGGCAGAAGAATGGGTCCCTTTGTGGTTTCTTGTACATAACATCTGCACCACCAAAAATCCATAAAAATTACCAAGAGGAATTGTTTCCTAAGTACAAATGTCTAATGTACCTGTCCCCACAGCAGAAAAACAAAATGGAAACATATTGGAGCAGACCAGAGATGACAGGAAGAAACCCTACCTACCTTTTCATACAACAACCTAGGTAATCAATGAGTATCTTTATCATTAATCACTTGATAGAGACTTAAATATATTTTTTTCCCTACAAATAGTTTGCTAGTGTATTCAGAAAGATGATACTTTGAATGAAAGGCTGAGGTATTGAAGAGAGGCAATGTATAGAACATAAAACGTTCTGGTTACAGCTACAGTTAGATTTCACATCCTTATGCACTTTTACAATACCCATAGAGCTACAGGGGAAAAAAAAAAGGACAGCAAAAAACTGCTTCATGCTATCTAATCTGCTTACTGACGATATAGGATGGCTTTCTCAAATATTTTTCAGGTATTCAACCCATTTTATGTCATCCAATGTATGCCATCTAACTTTGAAGCTGCTACGCTACATGTGCATGGGTGCACTCAAGCCAACACAAACAAGTTAAACCATTATGGTTTTGAGGGCAAACTGACTAGTCCTATGCCTTTTATTTGGACTAAGAGAACATTTGCAGTTATTAATAAAACTAGGATCATAAATTGAGTGCCTTGAAGCATCTAGCATAAGGCGGTCCAAATTCTGGTGAGGGCATCTATAATCTGAGTGTTAAGCATATATGGTTTTATACAAAATCACACACACTCCCCAATAAACTCTAGCCAAAGCTAGTCATTGCTCCTTGGCTGAGATACTTGCTTGGAGTCAGGATAACAGAGATACATTGTGGCCAATTCACTAATTCTATTTGTGCATTTCTAACATGCATTTCTGGCATATTTCCAAGTAGCTTTATTCATTTATTAACGATGTGAACTGGGATACACAGGTATTTTTCTCTGTAGTCCCCTGGACAGCAAGGGGCACAAACTTGCATAAAGTAAAAGCCAACAAATGAAGCAAATGAAATATAAAAATCCAACAGAGTAAATTAAAACTGTGAGAGAAGAGGGAAAAACCCAACAAATTGCCAGATATTGAAATTATTGTTACTGAAAAGAATACTTACACAACCTCAAGCAATAACATAGCAGTTTAGCTTCAAAAACATTCAACTAACCTCAGGCCTTCTGTAAATATGTTGCTATGAAAGCCTCATTTAACTACTTCTCGCCACTTCTCTGCCCCTTTTTGTAACACTGCTAATTAGCAATGGGAAGAAATATCCCCCTGCCTTTTTGTCATCATGCTGTTCAACTTGCCTGATTTATTTGATGGCACAATCCAGCGTTTGACATATGACAAATGCTTCTGCATCAAATTATGATGTAAAACAACATTATCAAGCAACTTCTGAAAGAGGTCTACATTAATGGGACTCAAAGCCTGAAACAGGGGATACACTGCATAGAAACAGTGGGTCCTTTTACTGCACTAAAGACTATTACACATAATTCTTGCTAATAAAGGTGCTTGACATCCCCTGTTATTTCCAGCTATCACAATTACAAAATAAAAAAAGGCTCAAGTTTCCAATACAATGTGTCTGCCTTAAGTCATTTGCTTCACTAAGTTTTAGACACAAAAGAATCTCTGCTCCTTCAATACTGTTCCTCTTTGGAACCAGGAAGAGCCCCCTAAACCACAACTTTTCTATACTCTAAACAAATACTTGTGAGTCACTGATCCAATTAATGATCTCAACTCACTTAAGTGATTTCTCAACACAAAGAGTAACAGCAACAACCTTGGGAAGGCTTATGGAGCGAGGTGACAGCTTTTATTAGAGCAAACTGATACAACTAGAAAAAAAATAATGAAGTTTTAGGGACATATAAGCCCTTTCTTCACATCCCAAAGAAGAAAAATGTTAGTTTAGTACAGCTTTCAAGAAGATAATCCCACTTTCCCCAAAGCTTGTTGGCATTCATCTGCTAGGTGGTCTAGTAAAAGCTGTTGTTATCACCGTAGAAATCCTGCTTTGGTCTTTAGGACACCTCAGCTACACTAAAAATAACAGTATTCCCATCAGTGTCTGTGTTAGCTCAAGTAGCAAAAGTAACTGCAGTTACAGCTAAAATTCCAGTTCTGTTATGACCTGGACATGTCCCATGGTAGAATCTCAGCTTTTATGTTTGCTTGTTTTGGTCAAAGCCAAGGAAGTACTACACACACAAAACTGTTAGAAGAGTATTTTGAGTATCTGACCATGAAAATAAGTAAACAGAATTGTTTTACTGTTCATTTTTACTTGCCAACTTTAGGCCCCAGGATATGATTTGCAGAACTTAGAACAGCAAGAACTATGGTTGAAAATGTGAAATATCATCCTGGACAAAAGCAATTCTCAAAGCATTTTCTCAAAAACAACTTAAAATGAGGATACTAACTTTCTCTCCAGGCCCATGGAAACTCTTGACTTTAAAATTTCTGATCCCTAATAACAATCTTCCACTATATCTGTGTGCATTGCTGCTGACAGTAGAGATGGAGATACACTGTCCACAGATGAGGGCGTGGCTCACTGGAGTAATGATGACTTTATATCCTTGGGAACATCAGTACATAATAATACTAAAGCATTACTCAATCTATAATGTTGTATTAATAATTTACAAGCAAGAACAAACTTTGCCCCAAACATCTAATAATCTCCATAAAGAGGTTAGCTAGACTGTAAAAACAGACAGTAGCATTGCATCAATAAGCAAAGAGAGTGGTACTCAACAGTGCTCTGTGATGTCTCAAAGAATGACTTTGTATCATGCTCCAGAGCCAATAATGATGGCAATGGCACAGTAGGCATGAGACTGAACCCTAATGTGGAATCAATAATCACTCTGCTGGGTCATGACAGTGCATCAGTCTGAAAGAGTTTTGCATTATGATGTTGCATCAACTTGCATGATGTTGCAAGGTCACCCTGCATCAGTTCAGTTGTACTATGCCATGACACTGCATGAATATACAGAGATACTTTCCTGTGACAGCAAATCAGTATAGAGGTATGCTAAGTTTTGACATGACCAGCATAGAATCATCATGCACGATATCAGTGTTGATGAGTGGCAACTCACATGTCACAAGGTCACTGAATTTTCTCTTTACAGGACAAATTCAGGTGAGTATGAGTCCTAACTTGGCAAAGTTTTTCTACTAGAGGCAAAGGTACCCTTTTACCCAAGGCTGTCCTTCCACATTTTCAGTCCAACCTGCACGGACAGCAGGTACTTTGTTCTAGTCCACTTTTTATCTGCTCAGCCATTTGACTGAATATGATTGACCTCACTGCAACCCGTGGAGAGTAACAAGATTCAAAAGGAAACCACTGTGACAGGGAAATGGCCCAATTATGCTGAGCCTAGCTTTTTCCCTGGCAAAACAGATTCAAAGCATAACACATCAAGACACAGAAGAAAGCAGGCACCCAGTGATTGCTGTCGAGGGAGAAGAACAAAAAGATGGCAATTATTTTAATCGTCTTCCAAAAGGTGGCAATAATGTTTCTTATAATTGCAAAGAGAAGCAGAAATGTCAATAGTTCCAACCAGCCTTTCTTTCTGAATGGAGCCTGAATCAGCTCTTCATTTAGGCTACTGAAGCATCAACTATTTTCCATTAAACTATACTCGGGTCAGTCTGCTCTCGTTGCACTCAGCTCAGATTGAAGTTGAGAGTGATAATTACTGTAAATTCACATCACGCTTCTGGGGTGAATTTGTTTCGATTTGTTGATAGTATTTTCCCAAGTAT
Organism: Nycticryphes semicollaris; assembly: GCA_013400055.1. Classification (NCBI taxonomy): domain Eukaryota; kingdom Metazoa; phylum Chordata; class Aves; order Charadriiformes; family Rostratulidae; genus Nycticryphes; species Nycticryphes semicollaris. The sequence continues at coordinate 1,427,000 of VXBJ01000037.1, forward strand.
GTTTCCATATATTTCCCTATCATTGCTACTATGATGATTGCTGTTGAAGCAGGTTTTTTGGGTCTCCATTCCATGGGTTTTTATCTTTAAACATAACAGAGGTTTATTTATACCAATACAATGAAATGTAACAACAGCGTTGTTTTTAAACAAATACAGAAACAGCCCAATAAGACTAAATGACAGATGGCACAGCAATTACTAGTCCTTTTGTCTTCAATTTCAATGGCACCTAGTGAGCAACAACCCCAGTTGGCAGCAGAGCTTGAACTCCTCTGCCTTTTCCTCTGTGTGTGTGTGCGTGGGCATGTACTGGGTTTGAACAGGGGTCTTATCTCTTAAGCATCAGTTTGAAACTTGCAGGCAACTTGATAAAACGTGTTTCAAAGTATACTGTCCTCAGCAGAAGAGCAAAAAGTACCAGTGAGGAAGAACGTATTTCTGTGCAATACTCTGCCTGGAGCTGGATACAGGGAGTTTATGGAAAGATTTGTGTACCCCAGCCCCTCTCATGCTGCATACCTCTTCCATAAAGGGTTCCAGGACCAGTAAGTATCCTCCATTCTATCCTTTTCATAAATCCTGTGGCATTATAGGTGGACTGAACCAAAAAGCTCATACAATACAACTGCATCTAGTGAAGTTGGCACACAACAGTGAATTTTAAACAGAGCTTTTCTCTGTCTCCCACAGTACTGTGTGTAGCCTGTTCTGGCACTCCCAGCACATCACTTCATATTTCATTTTGATAGTTCAGTGTATCCCAGCCTGAGTGCTTGACCTGAAAATGTAGACATGTTTCAGATGAAACAGAAGGTTAATTACAAAGGCTGAAACCATTAATGAAGGCTATCAATTATTAATCAGTTGGTCCACTATTCTCTTTTCACATATCCAGAAGAATTTATAAGCCAGTGACAGGTTTTTAGGGCTGATGACATCTCTTTGCAACAGTATTACTCTGGTTGTATGATTAGACCCCACAAGCAAAGTAGGAAAACATCGAATACATTTTAGACAGGAGAATTCTACGGGATGGAAGACACAGGATGAAACTGCTTCCCGCCACCAAACCCTTCCTGACCACTGTGTTGCTGGGGGCTCTGGTCTTGCATCGGAGTCACTGAGTGCTGCTAGCAACAAAGCACTGAATCATGGGGCACAGAAGGTTTTCACACAGGATTTCCATTATTTATAACAAAAAGTTATAGCAATACCTGACAAATTTTAAAGTAAATGTATCAGTCAAAGCAACGTATGCATCCTAAGACAGTAAAGGCCCTGCCAGGTGCTTGCCACAGACAGATATTTTTGAATAATCATAGACAACTTTGAAAAATGCCAGGTTATCCTCAGAAACAGAAAGCAGAGCTCCTATTAACTGTCCTCACATATAAAATTTATTTCCCTTGCAAAATATATCCATCAAACATATCCATTCTATTAATAGAAACATGCTTTTTTCAACAATTTATATTAAGATTTTATTACCACATTCAAGATGAAAGCCTACTCAGCTGTGAAATCATCACTTACACCAAGTAGTAAAATCCTCATCACTTGTTTATTGTAGAGTAAGGGAGAAAGACTTGGGGCATGCAACACAGAATCCACCTTGAGAGGAAATAATGAATATCTTTCTCTTTTCCTACTCCAGCATTCTTCATTATTGCAAGAAGCACAGTGTCTTTCAGTTACCATTTTCAAAACTTCAAGATGCTTTTAATCTTATTTGGGTTATTGTTTGAAGCATTATAGTTAAATTTTAACATGTAACTTGGATGATTATAAGTTTGTTATGCAGCATGAGATACTGTCACAGCCATTTTCCAATAAACCTGTAGATGAAAGTGTCATGAATTGGCAAAATGACATCATATTGCTCCCGCCCTGAGGTCACTTAAAAATAATCGAAGCCCACCCAATCAAGAAACCCTATTGTATGGCACTACTTATCTTTCTCCTTCTGAAAAATTTCCATTCCTTTTTACATCAGAAATCTAAAGAACAAACTTTATCTTTAATAATGCTCTGCATGTTCTAATCTTTAGCTTTTATCCTCACGAGACAACTTTCCCTGAGGTAATTCCACTGCTTGATTGTTCAGTGTAGTCTGTGGACCATTGTCCAAGGCAAAGGTTTAGAGAAATTTTACAGAAGATACCCAACCATCACATTCATCTTATATCCCTTTTTATCCTACATTCCACATTGAATAAGTTATTCCTTGCAGATACATCTCTGCACCCTTTGGGTCTGTTTTACACCTTAATTCTGCTTCATACAAAGTTTCAGGAAGGTCTGGACCATTTTAGATATTGACTTGCACTCCCTTCATCTATAATTTATATTTTTCCTCAGTTTGGCATCCCCCAATGATTCCACGTGCTGTGTGGCAGTTCTAGAAAGATTACATTCAGATACATGGACTAACAACGATATGGTATGCTTCTTCATGCTGTCTTATCCATGCTGAGGTAATTCTGTCAGTCAAACACAAAGAATGTAAGTAACAGAGAAATCTAACAACAAAAACTACCAGGGTAGTTAGTGAGACATTATTGTTACAAACCTTCAGACCTCATATTGATCTCGGGGAAAATTCTCAAAAGAATAGTCTGTTTCTATCAAGAATAATCAAAGCACTTTCAGAAAAGTCAGACAACAGAGCTATTTATATTGTTACAATAGAGCACCCTTTTACCTTTAAACAGTATTCCTTCCGTAACTTGTAAATTAATTCCAGGTCTTTTAAGGGTTTTAAAATTCTTTGAAACCATTAAATGAGTATAGTTATGTTCTATGGCCTTATTTAAATTTGCTTAAAATCTAAGAGTCAGTTTGCTATTCATTCTTATAAAGACACATTTCCATGCACACCATCCAGACTGTATTAACAAAGAGCTCTGACGTGGGAAAGGAGGCAGCATCACAAACCTGGCCAGCACGAGATGCAGGGCTGAACCTTTGAAGACTAAATTTACTGCCTTAAGGCAGACACCTTGACCCATTTCCACCCTTATGGTTTTGGTTTGGGTTTTTGTTGTTGTTGTTCTTTTTTAAAAAGAAAAAAAAAAAAGGAAACAAAAGCACTTTTAGATTCAAAGCCCTTTTAGATTCTCCTCCTTTCTGCTGAGGAAAATAGGAGCTAGAAAGCTCATGAGTCAAGATAAAGGCAGGGAGATCAGTTATCAATTATTTTTGTGGGCAAAACAGGCTCTTCTTGGGGAAACTGATTTATTACCAATTAAGATATTCTTATTTACTTATTTTGTTAGTGAGAAATAAAGAGAAAAACATTAAAACATCGGCAAAACACCTTCCCCTTTCTTAGGCCCAACTTCACTCCTTCTCCTTAGACTCTTCTCCTCCTCCTGCTACTGCCACAAGCTCAGCTCAGTCCCCTCAGTGAAGCACCAGATGTGCAAAAGGGGTGGGGGTTATGGCCAGTACACAGTGGTTTCTCTCTGCTGCTTCTTCCTTCTTACAGTGTTCCTCTGCTCCAGTGTGAGCTCCCCACAGGTCAGTTCCTTTGGGAATATCCATCTGCTCCAGCATAGGGTTTTCCACAGGCTGCAGTGGATATCTACTCTGCCAGGACAGGCCTCGTCCTTTCTTCTCCCACCTTGGTGTTACCTCTGCTATTTATCACCCTTTCTCTCCCAGCTCCTTTTCTTGGCAGTTTCTGCCCTTTCTTGAACATGCTTGCACTGAGATGCCATCAGTTTGGTTGATGGGCTCAGCTGTGTCCTGCAGTGCTTTTCGAGCCAGCTGAGTCTGGCATTGGGCAGCCCCGGGTCTTGTCCCACAGAGACCACCCTGCAGCTACCACCTTGCCATTTATGTCCAAAACATGGTTTTACATACAAATGACATGATACAACGAGATGGCTGCACAGCCCCCTCTCTTGCTTCTCCCAGTGGCATTTCAACAAGCTGCATTCACACCTGTGGATACACCATGCTTGCAGATTATTTTTGCAGAAAATTGCCTGTTGATGCTAGGGTTCATAAATGCTTCCTCTCATCCTTGGACCCTATTTATACACCCAAGACAGTGTAGTCTGACAGAGAAGTGGACCACGGGCTCTTTAGTCCAGGCAACATAAGCCAAAAGTCTCAAATTATGCAGTAAGCAATTTTTTTTTTCCTCATTTTGAGTTAGTGACAAGAACAACTATTCTTCCTTATCCTCTTCTATTTGGCACAAATAGAATTCCAGTGAAGACAGGCAATGTAACCAGGTATCACACTTGATAAATACAGAAAGCATCAATCCAATCAGAGAGCACAGCCCTGCAGATAAACCCATCCTGCCCCTTATTTGCCTGGTTTCAGGAACTTATCACCTATTCCAATAGACATGAGGCATAAAGCATTTGTTCTAGTAGCGCTGCTGTCCAAAAATCACATCAACATTAAAAATTATTAACTTTTGAAAAAGCACTGAACAATGCCCAGCAGCTAAAGCTTTGAGGTCTTTGACTAGCGCAAATGCATTCTTCAGACCCGTCCTTGCCCGGGTGATACGAATGACCTCCAAATCCCCAGAACACTTACTGTACCAGCAGTTCTGAGAAAGGAGCAATTCAACTCATCCTCCAGGTAAAAGAGTGGCTTTTGACACAGGATAACAAACGTAAAAGGCAAGAAGCTTCTGTAAGAAGCGAAATTATTTTTTTTTCTCCTTTGGCATCCAAGGAACCATTTGTGTCAGCAGCATCCCCTCAATCCCTCTGGGCTCTATCCAGTCAACTATCACCAGTACTGACTGCCACCTTCATGGGTAGCTCCAAATCAGGAATTTCTTTCAATGAGCATGGGGGAACACGTATCATGAGCCAAATTTTAGCACAACTCCATGAATGCTAGTAGAGGAATCATGAACTCTTAATACCACTATGGAAATCAAATTTTGCCTCAACAATATCAACCATGATATATTGAAATCATTTAAAAACTAGAATTTGCCACTTTTGCTCAAGACCATGTTTTATTCAAAGAAGAAAGCAATGAGAATCAGGCACCATGTACATCTCATTGTAGCAATATCAAGAAGTCTACTGGATTATTGTCACTTGGTCACAAGGACATGTGTTAGATTAAGACCAGACGTTTTGTGGAGAATAATGAATGAACTGGAGTCCCCTTCCCCTTCTCTGGAGATTTTCAAGACCCGCCTGGATGCCATCCTGAGTAATGTGCTCTGGGCAACCCTGTTTTAGCAGAGGAGTTGGACTAGATAAGCTCTATAGGTCCCTTCCAACTCTATTTGGTGATTCCGTGAAAAGAGCTCACACTCCTTTGCTTTACTTATTTTTACATTTTAAAAATAAAATACTCTTTCTCTATGACTCTATAAAGCTCTCATTTTCTTAGGTATGACTTATTATCACAGCCAGTTCTGCAGCCTAAGCTTTTCATTAAGGAATTTTAAATGAGTCTGCTCACAAATGGCTCTTGTGAGAGAAGTGGGATAGGAGTAGGGCAAGCAGGAAATGCATTGTGCAGCTGATCAAGGGATGCTAAGACATGGCCAAAGTAGATCTATATTGGGTGCACCGTTTCAAAACTGCGTGCAACGAGGTATTACCCTCTGTCCCCAAAGAGCCGTGATCATCCTTCAGTGCAGCTGCTCACATTACAAGTGATGTCTTTTCAATTATCTCAAAGGCCAGATTTACCATGCTCTATTCACTAGTTCACAAGCCCATTAATAACCATCTTGGGAATTACTGCAAGGCTCCAGACTACATATCACATGATGTCCTCTCTGATACAGGTTTTATTAACTGAGCCAACATGTCATCTAATGTGTCAAAATGCTTATTTCCTAGACTGATAATAGGAAATCAAGGACAGCCCCTCTCCCTTTTAACTCAGTGTTATCATTTAATACCAGCTGCAACCGCAAGCTGGAAAAATATCAGGGCTCAAAGAAAAGAATTACATACACAAAGTGTTGAAGTTATGATGAAGAACACCACATTGGATGGGAACTTAAAACCTTTGGTTGACAATATGTCCTTTAAACTGATCACACTAGTGCTGCAAAAGGGTTTTGAAACAAATGTGACTGGATAACATGTGCATGCAGATGCGCTGGGTCTACACAGCCAACCAAGCTCAGAACCAAAAGTAATGTACAAAGATACCCAGCAGAGCTTGCAAAGACCCAAAATGGGTCTAGGACAAAGTAGCAATGCTTACCTGGTGCCACAGCCCAGTGAATGAATCCTCCTGAACATAGCTGAACAATCAGGTGCAGAAGCAGTGAAATGTACCTGCAGCTGCAACTTGTGGACTTGTGTGTTTGAATTTACATTAGCCCTGGGATATCTTCATGATGTCCCATTGTGCTACTGAGATAGACCAGAAGAGCCCAGAGGGATTGAGGGGGAGCTGCTGACACAAAGCACAGGCAATAGAATTCCTCTCCGTAAATGCAGCTGACAGATAAAGATCAAAACCAGAAAGGAGCTGAAGGACAATATTGTCACAAAAAGAAGTTATACTGACATACATGAATACATATGGATTGAAAAATAAGTTAAACTTTAACTTCAAGAGAAATAGCAGAACGAGAAAACCAGAGCAATGAGGTAGATCCGATACAGCCAGAAAAGAAACAGCGAAAGTGCAACTGCCTATAAAGGCAGGGGACCAGGACTCAGATAGTCTCCTCACTGTCTCGTGCTCCTCAATAAGATGCACATCCAGCAACTCCGAAAACCTCATCCATTTGTGAAGGTCAAAAAGCAAACAATGGTTTTTTCCCCCCATCAGAAAGCCAGCATGTGTTTGCTACCCAGGAAGCATTTAACACATCACAGGAAAACCCTTTCCATGTAAGAGAAAAAAGAACTAAAATTCCTCTTGTAAAACCTTCCTGAAACTGTCAGGGTGCAAAATCAAGCCTTAGCGGTGACTGAGGGCAGAAAGCTGCCGACAATCTCACGCTCCCTGGATGCTGTGGAGTCCAAGCTTACACACTCAGCACGATCAGTCTTCCCCTTCTGGAAATGACCCATCCTGCCCCAACTCCTCAGTACACTTCTACACCACCACCCAGAGAACAGCACCCAAAGGGAACCTCTGCCTCTCCTTTGACATGCCCGTAGTTGCACGGCTTAATTACCTTTCAGCAAGTTCCAAGTGTTTTTCCCTATGTTGCCTGGCTCATTATATGAGCAGATCCAGTCACCACTACTGGTATGTAATATTAACCTTTCCGTGTGGAGATATGTTTTGCTTCGGTCTGCAATGCTGCAGCCTGTGTTACCCACTTCAGTTATGCCAAAAGATCATTGCCCATCGAGGGTCTAGTCTCTAAATATATTTGGGATACAATATACCGTCTACAAAAGGGTAACCTGCAGATCTTTACAGAGAATGTAAGAATTGTTTTAGCAATGCACAAAAAGATAGACTAGAGCCTTTTCCCTTAAACAAGTGGGAAATGCCTGCATAGTCAGAAGAGCTCATTCCTATCGCTAATTAAAATAGCATAGTAGAATCATAGAATCATTCAGGTTGGAATAGGATCATCAAGTCCAACCATCTTCCCTACTCTACAAAATTCTCCCCTACACTGTATCTCCCAAAACCACATCTAAACGATTCTTGACGTAGTTTTCTCCAGAACTGGTTAATCCCACCACCTCTTTAAGGCTGAGCAGTGTCATCCTAAAGAGTTTTACATGATGCAAAACCTGAAAACCGGTGTGTGGTACTGGCTTTCAGAGGAGATTCTCTAAAAATAATAGACTAAGATTGAGATGTGATAAGATGGCAAAGGAAGCCTGAGTCAGTATAAGATACTTTTCTTCGTCACACTTAATGATTTCTATTACCCATCTTCCAGAAACTGCACTCCTGACATTAGTAATTGACAAGAATAAAGAAGAACCTAAAACAGGGACTGCATGCAGTGAAAATAAATTTGGACAGTCAGAGCAAGTCATATACTTCGTTATCAGATATAGGCAAAAACATGCTCAGCTGATACTTTACACTGGCTCAAATTATACCAGTTACAGGAGGCAGGCAGTCTCTTTCTGTAGGCTGCAAATTGCTTAAACAAAGCACTGGGAATTTAAATGTGGCAGAAAAAAAAAATATACCAAGATATTTAAGAGAACTTTCACACTACATAAGCTTTACTTCAACTGTGTTTCAGACTATGTGTTTGCACTCTCCCCCATCCCACTACTTTTAGGTACAGAGATGGAATAGGAAAATGCCTGTAACATATTTAACATAAAAGCCTTTCAAATCAGCAGGAAGCCTTCAGTTCAATCACACTTTATGTACTTAAAGGTTAACTAACAGAAGAGGCTTATTAGCACAAATAATACTACCTCAGCCTGAGATCCCAACAACACAAGCTGAGTAAGTTCAGGCCCCAACAGCATTTAACTGGAGAGAAAAATCAAACAAAACCAAAACAGCCACACACCACCTGCTGCTATAAATTCAGCACACAGATGTTGCGGGCAACCACAGATGTTGCGGGCAATTGCAGCTCTCCAAGGGCATTATCCTTGCCCCAGCTGTTGGTTTTCAACCACTCCCTCGGGATGGAGACGGAGGCGCTGTAAAGCCTTCTGATTGAAGGAAAGACAAACATTCAGAACTAGCCAGCTCCAATTCTGAGATTGTAGCTCTACTTAAATCATTTAATCTCTAATGTTTCCTTTTTCTCATTCTATAAGATTGTCCTCTTCAAAGAGATATTGGGATGTATTGTGATTGTACACAATTATTATTGAGTTAAAATTAAATGGATGTGTATTTTTTAGGCATCATAACAACTAATAAGATAACGTTTCTGATAAAGAGTTGTGCTCCTTTCCTGAAAACTCATGGTCAGAGAAACTTGTACGAACTTACATGTTAGATTTCTAGCCAAACTCCAGTTTAGTGCAATTTCTCTGCAAAATTGTCTCTGCAGTGTCCTAGTAGAACACAAAAAGCAGCATATTCTTTCATTGCCTATGTAAAACTGTGCAAGACTAGCCTCATGTTCATTAGAAGAGCTGATTTTCATCCCAGAACCAGCTGCATATCAGTCATCAAGTTCAAGTTATCTTTTCCCTGCACTGCATTTTTTAATCCTCTGAAATTAAAGTCAGAGCATAAACAATGTGTAAAGTTTTTTGGATTAGATCAATCTTGTATTTTGCTGGTATGATTCAACAACGTGTTCCTGTTAAAGACGTTCTTCCTACAGGCTTAATAGAGAAACAATTAATTTTGCTGTAGCTCATGTCGTACCAAACAGTTGTTAACCTCTGATGAGAAGGTTACATCAGATACCAAGCCAAGGGTAAATTAAACTGACAATTGCCCTTGTTTAATTGCTTCTGAGTAGTACTCAGTATGTTTGAATGTGCAGTGAGTTATTATCATACCCCGCTGCTATCCATTAACACGAAGATCAAGAATTTTATTTTAGTTTTTTGATGCAACCATAGAGAAGGTGATAAAGGCTTTAATTACAAACAGATTTAATTTAGAATCTATTAGAGCAATTTATCCAAGCATACAGAAGTAAGACGGGTAAGTCTGAACAAGCGTGTATGTTTAATGTTTCCCGTAAAAGACAAATATATACTACCAATTATTACTAGAGTCTACAAATATAAAAGATTTTACCCTCTTTCAGTATGCACACTAAAAAAACCTCACACTTATCTCCTTCAGGTCTTATATATTTCATTGGAGATTGATCGTGGTTTTTCCTTTGACCTAGCTGGAAAAAAACCCAACCCACTCTGCTTCCCTCCTTTCTACGTAGGGGTTAGAAGAAAAACATTAAGAAGCCAAATCTCAATTTTCTCAGCATCAAAAAAAGTCCCAGAATTTCTTGGTTTGCTCACTCACTAACAAGACTGTGTGACAAAATCTAAAAATCCCAATTATTAGTTCTGAAATACTAACAGGAAGTACTGCGAAACAATAAAGGCCATTCAGTTCAAGTTTTACTGATATTATGATATGTAATATAGTCCTAGATGACATATTCTACATAAACATTATAGTCACAGGAGAGAGTAAAATAAATATTAAGCCAAACAGTATTTGTTTATGTAGTGTACAAGAATAAGCAATAATGTAATATTTATTGCCGTACAGGCTCTTTGGACAGATACTGTGAGATACTTTGAGCTTTGATTTTAACACCAAGTAGCAATTTATAGAATGACAAACCTTCACAAATTAAACAAGTTTTGAACTTCAAAATGTATTTTTAAACAGAGGCTACATATTTCGGGACAAACCTCTAGCAGAGCAAGCCCATTAAGATTTTTGTTTCTTGTTAGGAGAGTATTTTTTTATTCCCACACTTACCCTGTATTACTGGGGTCTTACTTTGCAAGACGTACAACACTAAAATGGGCAAATGTGTATTCTGAAAAGGTGCTGTTTGTTCTGTCTGCTATAGCAAACCATGCTCTTATTAGTAGAAGTCTGCTTCCTTGATGAAGCAGCAAAGCTCTCTTTTAATGGAAAAAATCAGGAAAAGTAGTGTATTTAGCTACTCGTATCTTTAAGCCAGGTTTCACAAAATTACCCATGCAACTTCCCATCGATTCTTCCTCCATCTCCTCCAAATCTGAATTTTCACTCTCCATTGCCCAGCTGAACTCAGCTGTTCTGCAGAGGCAAAGCCCCAAGATAATTTTCAGATTTGTGACTCTAATCAGGGTAACTCGTGACCCAACTGGCAATTTTACCATTCACGCTAACATCACCCTATCGGCTCTTTCTTCTGCATCTCTCATCAGCTTTGCAACCTTCAATAACAAGAGCAAAACCACTTGGATTATGCACAAACTGTCGCCGAGTGAGGAGCTAATGAATCCCTGTAACAAAGCTTCGTGATTCCACACTGCCGGAATAGGGCTAAAGATCTAAAATCCATCATCTTTAGCCACAGGACATCAAGTGCGCTATTTCCTGCACCGTTGCATTCAGCTACGTAGGTTCATTCATACACCTGGTACAGCCACTGGCAACAAAGCAAGGCTAGTTCCAAAGGTCACCAAGATAACTTGATGAGGCACAGTGCCAAATGGTGCCAGCCATAAACAGGCACGCTGGGGTGAGAAGCTCCTGAACCTTCCAAGTTTTAGTTTAAGCTCCTACCACAGACTCTTTCCCCAAGAGCCAGTAGATAAAAACAGATGGACCGCTCTTACACGTAATGTCAAAGAGCTCAAATTTATTAAAAATGAGTTTTTACCCACCTTTTCATAATAAAAACAGAAGTAACAATAATACATTTCAAAGCTCTTTTGAAAACTGAAGGTCCATTTTCTTTCTTTAAATTAGTTTTCCTTTACTAATTCTTCAGTGCTCTAGGGAACAATAAACACAGCATGCACAAACACATGGGACTTTGTAGATCCAAAGAGTTTAGAAAAGGACAGGAAAAAAACTGAGGGCATTCTGGGACAAGATTCTTCAGTGCTTAAACAGAGCACTTCAATTTAAAAAAAAAAAAAAAGTCGGGACCTTTGGCAATTTTACACCAGCGCTGACAGAACAGCCACTGACGTGCATACCTCAAATATGAGGTTCATTCAGATGTAGCCTTTCACAGGCAAGACAACGATGCTGAAGTCTTATACAATTGCCATGGTTTTTTTATTCTATAAAACCTGACAAAACTCGCAAGCAGTTATCTCACTCTCCATTTTCTGTGTGGACAATCTGCTTATAGCAACCTTTTTTGTACATTTAGGTATTTTCAAATTACTCAGTCAGGAACAGAGACCCTATTTCCAGGTAAAGATTATGCTTGAAGGGTTGACCCTGGCCAGTAATTAAGGACCAACCCAGCTAGTCATTCATTCACTCCCCCCTCAGTGGGACAGCAGAGAAAATCAGAAGGGCAAAAAGTGAGCAAACTTGTGGATTGAGATGAAGACAGTTCAAAAAGTGACATAAAAACACTTTCTGTTAAGGGCTGGGGGGGGGGGAGGGGGGGCCTCAGCACACATAATGCTCATAACCACCAGCATCCCCTCTTCCTTCCCATGCATTTTTGTTGCTGAGCACAACATTTTCTGGCATGGTACGTCCTTTGGCTGATTTGGGTTAGCTGTCCCGGGTGTATTCCTTTCAAAATTCTTGTGCACCTCCAGCCCACTCACTGACTTCTGAATTTATGGTGGTTAGACTTTTAACTTACAAGTTAGCCTTTTGGGAAATTTTACCTTTCCCAGCCAAATATGTTAAATAATAAATCATGCTCAGAAAAGGTGTTGTGATAGACAGGAAAAAAAGCCAATTGTAATATATATGAAGTACCAAGAAATTCATCCCTACAGCACACATCACACAGAGAGTAAATGGATTTGCATCTCTTGGTGGAATCTCTGTTTGTTATGCCTTTGTCTAGGCCTTTTGTAAAGGAAATATCTCTTAGCCATACTACCAACACATTGGTCTTCTACTCACTTTCTTCGCTTTTTGGTATTTAAATTGCATGTTAATCTTGTTTTTTTTCAGCTCTTTCCCCCCTTTCCCAGAGAAGCCACAATTCCAGGCAGTTTTCTGTCCTCTTGCAAGCAAATTACAGAATCACAAAATTATACGGGGTTGGAAGGGACCTCTGGAGATCATCTAGTTCAACCACCCTGCCAAAGCAGGTCCTCCTAGTGCAGGTTGACACCGGAACATCTCCAGATGGGTTTGGAATGTCTCCAGAGATGGAGATTCCACCACCTCCCTGAGCAGCCTGTTCCAGGGGTCTGTCACCCTCAAAGTCAAGAAGTTCCTCTTCATATTTAGATGGAGCTTCTTAGGTACAAGTTTGTGCCCATTACCTTTTGTCCTCTCACTGGTCATCACTGAGAAAAGACTGGCCCCTTCCTCTTGACATCCACTCTTTAAGTGTTTATAGGTGTTGATCAGTTCCCCCCTCACCCTTCTCCAAACTAAAAAGACCCAAGTCCCTCAGCCTTTCCTCATAAGAAAGATGTTCTAGGCCCCTAATCATCTTTGTAGCCCTTTGCTGTACCCTCTCCAGCAGTTCCCTATCCTTCTTGAACTGGGGAGCCCAGAACTGTACACAGTACTCTAGATGGGGCCTCACCAGGGCAGAGTAGAGGGGAAGGATCATTCAAACAATCTAAAAATTTACCAGTCATCAACTAGAAATTACTTTTCCATCTGAGGAAAAGTAGTAACTGACTGTATACATGCTGTTAATCTGCTTCAATGTTGATTAACACAGACACACTTAAATCATCTTTTTTTGATCAACGTAAAGAAATGGAGTGCAATTAAGATGCAAGCCTCAGCTGAAGATGACTGCCATCCTAAGCAAAAAAAGGAAGATGTGACTTACAACTTACATTTTTTAACGTAAATAATTATAGGAAGGAGATAAACACTTGCGATGCGCTCTATGTGATCCTCAGAACCCATCCGCAATGCAGTAGCTCGATGCTTGTTAGAGAGTGTCTTAAGCTACCCATTGTGGCTAGAGGACAGTACTACTACTCTTTGTGGTGCCAGCACTATCTGGCCCACACAGCTGAACGGGAACCTGCTCTGTTGCACACAGTGGAGGTTCTCTTGGGGACATGAGACACTTTTTAAAGTGCTGCAGTGAATAAATACATAAGTCACATCTTGTATGATTTCATGTTGTAAATCACAAAATAGTTGTGGAAGTGTAAGGTGAATGAACATTCAGCCACAACTCATACATGTGTTTTTTTGTGGAAGGCCATTTTTTGGTACTGGTTTGGACTTGGTGCTTTAAATGAATTTTCAGGGGTGTGGAATCTCACAAGGAGGGATTTGACGCTGTAACAACACTCTCCATGTGCTACAGTCTGTTCACAAAAACACCTCATGGTTCATATACGACACTGATCTGAATGGTATGCCATCCATTTTTGCAGGGCTGCCAGCCTATCCTTCGTTGTAAATCAGGAGTGAAAATAGTTTCAGAGGCTGTAATTTTTTGTCATATAAAACAGATGCCTTAGTCAATAAATTTCTACAATGTCTGAAAGACTCATAATTAAAAAATGAATCCAAACAGAACAGCTATAAATTAAACAAGCAAATATGTATCTTGTTAATAAGGCTGGTTTGGTTTTGTTGTGGTGGTTTTTTTTTAATTTGAATTTTACACATAGAAAGAGATTATAAAGAAAACCCCACAAAATAAATGATGGTCAAAAAGCAGGCAAAAATTTTTTTTAAAAATTTAAAAATCTTTAAAATAGCATCATATCTTGGTAAACCAGAGCTTATACTATGACTTTTGGATGAAATTTTAATTTAGTGATGCACATTAGAAAACAATGATCACCAGGTGGCTTTTGTCACCTGCTATCACAGACAGAATACCCAGGGAATTGTGATGAGATCAGAATCCAGTACATTACATCCAAAAGAAAGTCTGTAACTAGAGTATCCAGAAAGTCCCAAGAAGAAGAGGTCTCTCCAATATTAATCCAGGAAAATCCCTGCCACTTTTTTAATTAAATATAATTGCTCCTGAAAAAGTCAAATTGCCAAATACACATAACAGAAATTACATTAACATTGGTCTTCCCTGTGTTAATGACTATTTTCTTTCTCCTACAATTTGCTTTATTGCTTAATTATTTGCAATTTTTAATCTTTATTTTATTATTGATTTAATCTTCTTTCATAGCTCTGATCTGCAAATTTATTTTTCCCATATTTCTATTATAATTTGATTCTCACTGCCTTGTTTTTCTTGACACCTGAAAACGGCCTAACGGAAGAAAACTGTTTTGAAGAAAGGAAGACGGAGAGATTCTTTGAACATGACAGCACAAAGCACATGGTAGTTTTCAGCCGATTACAAAAGATCTTGGTCTCATGGAAAGCTTGCATGCGTTTTGCTAAGTAAGTGGTCCTATACAGTTGTGCATTTTAAATGTCATTTCAAGATGTTCCTTTCATTTCTGATTTTAACTTTTTCCAAAATTATCCTGATGTAAGCTCACTTCTGTGACTTTGAACCATAAACCAGAGGTAACAAAGTCTTCAAGAAGCCAGTAACACTTTAAAAATTCTCAACTTTTCTATTGCATATAACAGCATGAGTTTCAGACTACACTCTTTATCTGAACATTTAGGTAAAGTCAGTGATATATATGATGAACAGTAATACCATACCCAGAAGAGCACAGCAGCATGCCTTTGCTCCTCATGAATGACTCACAAATCTTCCTAATCCACCCTGACCACAAAAGAACAAGAGACATTAAAGCTGCACGAGCTCTATACTTGCTCCAAGTGAACATCTTCAGGGATAAAACTGTCCAAACTACACAGGAATTAGTCAACAGAGCTCTTAGAATTATTATCAGCCACAACTAATAGCTTTGATTTAGATACCCCAAATAACCTGAAACTAGCATCATGCCATTCAGAGTAGTTTGAACAAAATATATTGGGACAAAGCAGAAAAAACCCCACTTTTATTTGTTTCCAAAACTGACTTGGATAGAGAAAGTCATGAACATTTTTTGGTTGGTTGGTTTTTAAATGAACACTTACACTTCAGGTTCAATTTGTGTGATTTATTTCAATATACCCAGAATAATTTATTATAATGTTAAAAAAGATCACTCATTAAAAAGTTCATTTGGATTAATTTTTCAGGGTACAGTTGATAATATCTGAGGCCAAGTTATAGAGAAAACTACGTGCCTTCATCACTAATGCCAGAAGCATTCATTGTGCAAGCTCTAATCTTAATGCAGGATCAAAATTTCCTTTGTGCTACTTGAGTCCATTTCCCCTCTTTCTTCCACTGAGTACCACAAAGAAGAGCACGACTCCCACTTTCTCTGTAACATCCCATTAGGGAACCAAGAGCAACAAGACCCCATCTTAGACTTCCTTTTATAAGACTGAACAAATTCATAAGCTCTGCAAATTCATATCTCCGCACCTCTCCTCGGGTGTCATGTTGTTCTCCATTTGATAGCGTTTTCACACATCATGACACAACACCTTTATAAAGACTTTTATAAAGTTTTCTGGTGTTCTTTTGGTTTGTTTATAAGAAAGCAAGGAAAAGAAAAAAAAAAAAAAAAGAAGCCTACAAAACGGCTGCTNGCCAGGATTTCATCTCACTTTCATTCCAGGATGAAATGCAAACCAAATATTTGGATATATCACAAAAAGAAAGAAACCCAAATTGGTGACAGTCTAATGGCTCAAGGCCATATTCTAGCTCATACAAATGAATCTAAATTTTACAGGACAATTCAAAATAAAACCACTTAAAATGCTGACAGTGGGTATAGCCCTGATCCTTTTTTCAGAACCACTCTGCAATATAGTCAGTGGTTCAACACGATTCTGAACGTGGCAAATTCCAGCAGCAGATTAAGACCCTCAGTCATTCACATTGGATCTGTACTTTTGGCCCCTGGCATACCTCCTGTTCACTTATAACTTCAAGTTCCAGTGAAAGGTCAACAGCTCCTCAGCTCATTCAAAACCCTCAATTGGCCTATTCCCCTTCCATTGTGAATTAATGTGCAAAACATTGGAAATAATCTGAGCATCAAGTAACATGACCAGCTTCTACCTGTAGTAAACTTTGTGGCTACTTCTCCCCTGACCAGAGGAAAACAAAGCAAAAAACTCCTCTTCCCCCCAAAGCATCATATAAAATAACAAACTCCAAAACTTTCCAGTCCTAGTGTTCTCATTTTCTTAAACAATTCAATTTTCCCTACTTTACTATTTGCTCTCACAAAAGAAGTCTATTTTCTTCTTGCAAATTCATGTTATGCTAACAACAACAAATTCTTAAATCTTGCTAAAGCAAGCGTCAGTTATATCAGCTTGAGGATCTGCTCAGTTCTCACTTATCTTTCTCAGTAGGAAAAAACCCCACCTTATCACTCCATTTCCTTCTTTGCCTTCTGATAACAGTAATACTCTCCTCCATAAATTCAGCTATATTAAGCACTGTGCATATGCCACAGTAGATGAGCACTGCTGCAAAACATTTCTGCATTTTTTTAATAAACGCTATTGTTATTGAATCTTATAAGGCTTGGGTTTTGTTTTGGTTTTTTTTTCAGCTTGGTTTTGTGTCTCTTCCATTTGCTTCTGGCACCAGTACTTGGTTCCCTGTCCATCTGATTACGTATTCCTACAAAACCTTAACGAACTACCTAAGGCAGGTTAATTTGATGAGCAATGAAGAGACAGAAAGTGCAGAGTATGACACATACCATTTTATAGTAATCGCTTTCTTCAAATATGTATTCAGTTAACAGAACCCCAGGTCTGGCATGGACAAGGGGCTATCTATACTCACTATGTGCAGCTGCAGAAAGTCACCAAGCCCAGGGGCACTGTCAATCCGAACAAGAATGCCATCCTTCACTGTTGTGCTGAAGCCCACAGCGAGACGGTCTGTCCTTGTGCTCGGTCTGTCATTCGCTGGCCAGGTGTATAGGATGAGACCGCCGCTCTTCCCAAATATATATGTGGCACCAGCTGCAAGACACAAAACCCAAGAAAAAAGGTGTTAGTTACTCATTTCATTTATTTATTTGCCAATTCTCGTAATAACGCTATGACTTCCAAGTGGAATATAAGCAAGCATATGCTTTCATTAGTTAAAGGGGTGAAATTAACACCTCCTGCTGGCCAGGCTACTAATAATACAAGACCCCAAAAGAATTATTTTAAAGAGGAGGTGTTGGAAATACGCATTTCCAGACTCAATCAGGTAAGAGAGGAGGACAACACATACTGAAAGTAATTCTTCTATTTCATGACAAACAACATCATGATCCCTGTCTGATATTGGAATTGATTCCATTTATGTTATAAGGCACATGAAATCATAGAATGGTCCAGGCCAGAAGGGACCTCTAGGGTCAGCAGGGACACCCCCAAAGAGACCAGGTTGCCTAGGGCCAATGGTGTTTTAGACTGCCCTCTCCAACTTCTTACATGTTTTCTTCTTCTATAAAACTGTAAGTTTTCCTTTGTACAGCAACGTCCCTGGAATGCTAGATACTTTGTCTGACAGAAGGAGATATGAAGGTGAAATAACTTTTTATCAGACAAAACATATCTGTTCCTTCACCATTAGCCTTGCACCATTAGACTCAGTAACAAACAGCGTAATTCCCTCCCTTCTGGAAAGTTCATCCTTCAGATGAGCATGAACTCGAAACTCACAAACACATCAGGAGAGTAATCTAAATGCACATGTAAGTAATTCAGAACATCCTCATCTTCCTACACACATCACAGCAGGGGAACTACAAACAAACAAGCAGGTTTCCTCTTCAAGTATCTATCATTCAAGAAATTTCTTCTGCATATGACCTGACAAAGTACATTTTATTAGTTGCTCAATAAAGACAGCAGCATTTCAGAGGAAGGTAGGTGAGGAGCTTAGCAAGCATGAGTGATTTCACTAGTGCTAATATCCCAGACAGTGCCAAATTGGGCACCGTTGTTGGGGAAAAAACAAAGCCACACCTGTTTCAGAAGCATGGGATTCAATGGTAATATTTGCAGTTCTCCTGGAGACTGGGCTTGTCTTCAGCTGAAGACTATTCACAGACAGGGGGAGACTATCCCTTTATCAACACTTCGTAAGAATTTTGGATATCTAATCCACGTATTTCCAGCATCCTTTGTCTTTACAGTATGCCTGAGAATTTGTTCCTTGACCTTATTTTTAAGGACAAAGCCAAACCTTGCCAAAGCTGAACACTGTCCTCCCACGTTCACGAGGGCCATCTGAGCTGAGCAAGACAGACATGCAAGTGAGGAATTATTGTTGCAGATTAAGAAGCTGAGAAGCAGAAGCATTTGGAGTTCGCATTCTCACTTGTACTCAACACTCTGAGTTAAAAGCAGGATTTTGTAACTCGGTAGTCATAAAATCAGCCCCTAAGCTTCTTGGAAATATTGTTAAAATCTCTGTCCTAGACCCAAATCTACAGGCAGGACAGGAACAACATTGCCAAATGCTTCAGCCACTTACTGCACCTAATTTTCTGAGCACTATTACAACAGGTCACAAGCTACAGAATAGTAAGCAAAAATAACCAGCTCCCATTACTGCATCAGGGTTGAAATATCTGTAGAGATGTACTGGGTACATTTTCCAGCCCGAGTGAAACTACAACTAACAATTTTATTTCTTTTTTTCCCCACCACATACTAATTGGCAGCATATATCAAGCAATCCTAAACAGAATAAATGTAATTAGATACAGGAACAGGTGGGATCACATATACAAAACTTCTACACTTGCCTGCAAAGCTGGGGCTCCACTAAAGCTCTTTATGACCTCAATTCCATATAAATACTACATATTAGTCAAAATAATTGATGCATTTCACCCTTGCTTAAGAGGCTTCCCTTAGACATTTCAGCACACATTACCAAAACAGACATCAAAAACTCAGGCACGCAGAAGGGAAATGATTTGTGAACAGCTGACTCAATGACAGAGTGAAAATGAATTCACGTTTCCTTCCTTCCTTCCTTCCAGGTCTGTGCATACCCACCAGAACATGCCCAATAAATTCAAACAAATGTGTCTGAAATCAGGGTTAGGTAGGAAATCTCACTCATAATTCTGACTTAACAAAAAAGCACATTGGCATACTGGAACTGCGCACATATTACTTCAGTTCCAGAAAGATTAATTTTACAGACTGAACTCTATCTCCTCATTCAGCTTTGAACTCAAAACAGAGGAGGCACAACTACAGAAATATATGTAGAAGGGCGTTTCGTTCATATCTTTAAAGACATCCCCAACAGTACCTGTAACCTCTTGGTTAGAGGGCTAGTTAGAGCTCGAGCTGTTTGTGGTTGGGAAGTGAATTACCTATGGCTTCCTCCCATCCACAGGTGTATCAACTGCCTGCTATAAACTATATTATGAATATCCACCCTAAGCGTACGAGTTTGTTCTAAAAGTTGTGTGTATTCCATTACAGACTAAAACAAGCATAACAACATGTTAAGTAAAACAAGATGAATTCACTCATTGTTGATGGCTTCATAGATTAAAAATCTCATTCTCCAAAACTACTCTCACTTGAATTGCAAATTCTCCTCCTTTTCTCTGTGTTAGTTATCAGCAACAAAGACAAGCTTGGAAGAGAGTTCTTTGCTGTTTATGAAGACAGATGATTTCTTTGCCTCTCTGAGAATTATTTGGCTGCAGGTAGAGCATGTCAGTGCTCTATGAGCGCCAATTAGAGCCAATTATGTTTTCATAGGCCTGTCATGGAACTTAACTGCTTAACAGAACTCACTTTCTCCTCACAGAACATAGGTTTTTGCTTCTAGGCCTAACTTGAAGATA
The DNA here is from genome assembly GCA_013400055.1 of Nycticryphes semicollaris. Classification (NCBI taxonomy): domain Eukaryota; kingdom Metazoa; phylum Chordata; class Aves; order Charadriiformes; family Rostratulidae; genus Nycticryphes; species Nycticryphes semicollaris. The sequence goes on from VXBJ01000037.1 coordinate 1,447,375, forward strand.
CTCAGTACTTCGAGTTTGTGCATGAAGATCATTCAGATGCAACAACCAGAGCCCAAACTAACCCATTAACTGAAACCTGGTGGCCAGCAGTTGTTTATTTATTGTCCAGATCAAAATTATCTGCATAATAATAGACAGGGCACTTGTTTGTTGGGTACATCAATGTCTCTTCCCTTCCTCCCCTTTTTAAGGGTATACAGAATACACATTACCTTGTTTGGAAAGAGATGGCATATTAAAGTTGCATCAGTACAATTTCTTTCCTCAAAAGTATGAACAAAATAGTCCCTCCAGTCTGAAAACACATGGTGCAGGCATCGAGTAAAAGCAGAATAGGAAAGATAACAAGATATACTACCACACTGCAATTAAGTTACAAAAAACAAACCAACCAACCAACCAAACCCCAACCAGAACAACACAAGCCACCAAGACCACAAAACCCCAAAACACAACATAAACACACTTGATTTAAATGCTTTTACTTGACTGCAGCAACCACAAGTTTATGGAGTTTAAAACTCCAAGAGAATTGGTCAAAACAAACAGCATAATTACAACCCTGGACTTCAAGAAAGGAGATTTCAGCTTCATCAGAATTTAGCAAAGCCTGAAAACTCTGTCTGTCTGGTCTTGCTCTAAGCTGCTGTGAGCGAGCAAGTTGGACTAGTTTACCTCCAAAGGTCCCTTCTGGTTTAAAACCAGTAGCTATCCTTTCTTTGTGATCTTGCAGAGAATTGTGGACTAATTAAGTGAAGAACTCTGTTAAGAAAAAAAGCTGGTAAAACGTTAGTCTGTTCCACTTGAGATCTTCTCATCACACCTAACCTTTATCACAGACCTCTTTATTACATAAGAGCATACATTTTTTTCAAGACACTTTCTATTCAAGACAGACAATGGATAACACACCGTTAATGAGCAGCCACTTGATATTTAGTTTTTCCTCATTGTTCAAGGTTTCGTTATATACCTCCTTTAATAAATACAACCCCGACTGTGCCCTGAAAATAGAAAAGTCTGAGGGATTGATTAATTCCATTGTATTTATTGTTAGAGTGCTTCACCACTTCAACTACCTAATGCTAACTTTAGCCTATACTGTGCAAAAAAAATAAAAAAGACAAAAAAAAAGATCAAAGGTATGAGTGCATAATATTATTTCCCCAGTCAGCTATGAGAAACCTCATTTCTCAGAGTGCCCTGGGCCAGATTTACTGTACCGACATGTAAAAACAAATGGCAACAGAATACATTCAGCTACTCTACTAGGATACTGCACGTGGAATTCAGTCAGCGCTGGGAGCTCAGAGAAGTGAAGAACTATACAGTGAGGGAACAATCCCTACAGATTTAAGCTACTACGATGCCACCACATATTTAGCGCACACAAAGCTTATAAATCCATAAACTTACAGTTTGGCAGAGTGGCAGTTGACTTTTCCCAGAAATGACTTAACTTCTAACTATAGCTTAAAACTTCGGTGTTTAGAGATTTCGAAATTAGACAGATAAATATGTTGCAACACACATGACAATACTGTTACTTAAAATCTGTATATCGAGCTTAGGCAAATTACATATCTGCTAGCTATGTTCATGGACAGAGGTGTTTGCTTATTTAGTTTCAGTCGAAACAAAATAGTCTGAGGCAAACACTCCTCACGAAAATCACAAACAGAGAAGTTAAAAGCAATGTTTAAGGCACAGGAAATAAAGCCTCCTAGGCAGCTGTGCTGAGAACCATCTAGCTGAATTTGGCACCACCACCTATAATTTTAAATCAGTTATCACTTTTTCCTCATCGTCGCTTAAGATTTCAAAAACCTGTCTTAAGGAAGAGTATCATTCAACCAACACAGTACAACTGTAGCAGCTATATCATGCCTAAAACTAATCCTGTAAAGCAGTAGAAAACAAGTCCATCACATCTGCACAAGATAAAACTTCTTTTGTGCCTTAGGGATCCTGTGAATCTCACCACATTAAATATTCTATTGTAGATTCTCCATTTGCATTTACTAAGCCATCAACAGTCCATTTTGCCTCAGCTACAGCACGACACATACACTGGTTTCACAGCCTCCAGGAAAATGCAACTTTTGAGAGGTATTACGGCAACGATTACAATTTGAAGGGTTAACTGCAGCAACTGTGCGTTGGGACCTAAGCATGAGCTGAACATACCATGAACGCCACAGTTCAGATTTTAATACCTAATAAGTACTTTTAAGATTAAAATCATGAAGAACCCATGCCAATTTAAAAGCTGCAGTAATTACCTGAGTTAACACAGCAAAATTTATGACCAGGGTCCCATATCTCTTCATGACAACATGGCCACAGCAAAACAATTTCAACTAGGGTAATCTCACTTAATTGGTTTTATTGACAATTAACATAAACTTTTAATTACTGATTATTCAGGCATTAGGAATCAAAAAAGACAGCAAACAATTAAACAAGTACTTAGGGAAAATACCTTCCTTCCCCCAAGCTCAACTGCAGTTCAGCAGCTCTCCTCCTCCCTCCTCATCTTCCCTCCCTCTCGGCAGGTACAGGGAGGTCAGAGCACAGAGGTTTCTTTCTGCCATTCCTTGATTCTTTCTTACTTTTTCTGGGCTCCATCATAGACCCCAGCCCCCCAGACATATCCCTGCTCCTGTCCCTCCCTCCACTAGCCTCAGTCTGCTCAGGGGTGACCCCAACTCCTCTGTGTGTTCCTCCATTGGTGCCAGTCCTTCAGAGGCATCCCTGCTCCTCTGCATGTTACTTCACTGGCTCTGGTCTCCTCAAGGACGTCCTGCTCCTCTGTGTGTTCTTCTACTGGCCTCAGTCCCTCAGGGATGTCCCCCAGTCCTCTGCATGTTCCTCCACTGGCCCTGGTCTCCTCAAGGGTGTCCTGCTCCTCTGTGTGCTTCTTCACTGCCCCCACTCCCTCAGCATTGTCTCCTGCTTGTTCCTCCACAGACCCCAGACCCTCAAGAGTGTCCTTGCTCTAGCATGGATCACCTACAGGCCCGATACCTTCGGGGATGGCCCTGTCCTGGGCTGCAGTCCCCTCAGAGGCATGCCTCATCCAACAGTGTGTCTACAGCACATCCCCACCAATGTCCCCTTCCACTTGCTCTCCCTGAACATTTTTCTGAGCCCTCCTCACATGCCTGCTGTCTTTGTGCATCCTCCTATGAACCCTCCCACACTACCTCCTGCCCCCAAGTTCTATGGCCCTTAGACTCCCAGTAGCAGCACCACGTGCTCCTCTGGCGAGTTGAAGTTGTGGCAAATGGTGGGTTCTTTCATCCATATCACAGCTGTCTGTGACCACACACACGGGAGTTTACAGCTTCCTCCCACACTCGCTGCTCTGCAGCCCCAGGCCACTCAGGACCCAATGCAAAATAAATATCATGATCATGGTGGTAATTTGCCAAAAAGCATGAGGTACATAAGCCTAATGATAACGTCTTCCTACTAAAAATAACATGCAAGTTAAGGCATATGCCTTTGCCTCAACTGTTATGTCTTTATTCTCTTGCACAGAATTTTTTAAAAGGTATAGATACTGGTTTACTTTTTAACATTTTGTAAAAGCACTGGAAACTTACTTCTACATTCCTAAAAATTGTGTCTTACATTTGAAAGTCAAAGACTTGTAATTATACAAACAAAAGAATTCTATTGCATTTTCCTTACCTATTTGCTTGGATTTTTTGGACTTCCTTTCTTCCCCCTTGCTCCCTCCCTGCCATTTGTGCCTCCTTTGTGCTTTTACTATATGTTCTGCTTACTCCAGTACTTCTGATGAGTCTCTTGGAATACTTCATATGCTGGTGTAAAGGTCTTACCATGTTTATTAATAATCATAAGCTTCTGATTTCTAACAAGAAGCTATCAGTTCAACTACAGGATAATTTGCGATGATGGCATTTTGCTCTTCTGTCTTGGCAGGAAACTGAAAATCAGGTTATTTTCATGAAGTTACATTGTTAAAGGATGGAATCAGTAATACACTGTACGTGACCACAGATAGTTACAAGACCCAATTCATATCATGAAAGAAACCTTGGTAGCACCTCTAATTAGCAAGTCTTTAATCAGCAGCCCTTTAAAGGGGCAATTAAAGAATTAAGACCTCGTATTTTATGCAGACAAAATCTCAGTAAGAAAAGGCAGAAGTTTTGACAAACTCAGAGAAATAAGAAAGAGTAAGTAATGTGACTTATTTCATTGTACATGTGGACCAGGTGCTTCATTTGCCATTTTCCTCACCTGAAAAGGCACTAGTAAAGGAATGCCAGTTAGATAAAAGAGCAGCATGAAAGCAAGTGAAAAGACATCAGGCATACATCTGCAGAAACTCAGTAAAGAGATGAAATTTACTGCAACAGGAAGCATCATTATTTAGTCACATAATGAAAATGCAGTTTCCAAAAGCACAGTATTATATATCTATATATATAGATATTATATTCTGTCCTACCAAGTGGAGATAAACAAGAGCTGCTAAGACCAATTTCTACTCCAATAGAAGACTCTGATAAAACAGATTGGAGGTTTTGCCTGAAATCTGATCAGATGAATCTGATCGCTGCCCCAAAGATTAATCTCTCTCTCTCCCATATGTTCGCAATTTAAGGTAAACTGTGTATTTGACTACTCAGTGTCCAATCAGAGAAACAACAGTGGCATAGCTCTTCAGGCCTTAACTCAGTCAGACAGTTCAACATCTTATTTATTTATGCTTGCTAGGCTCTTGAGGGAATACGAGCCATGCTCTGACCACCAGCTCTAAGGGGGAGTTAAAGCAAACAATACAGATTGCATGAAAAAGAAAAGAGCACCAGGACTCTCAAACTGCTTCTGACTCTTTATTGCTCCCAAAAAGTTCATCACATGGCAACACAGACAACAAAATATCAGTTGGTACCTGTACAGTGTCAAAAGAATGCGCATTGGCCAAGTAAAAATGAAGCTTCTGACCGTTTTTGTCCCCTTCTGGATACATCAAATAGACCATGTATCCTGAGTAACTGCAAATTACTTCTAAGTGAATTTCTTACAACTTAAAAAAATTGGAAGAGTGAGAAAAGAATATTCTAAGGACAAAGAAATGCAACAGTGTGTATTAAGAAAAATAGTGGTGAAAATAGGTAAAGTTTTTATCTAGTTTTGCAATATACTCCTGAATATCACAGTGACTTGTCTGACTATTCATTTCTTGAAATCACTTGACGTGGGTCAACTCTAGGTGTGCTAGAAAAGATGCACTGTCTAGAGATGACCTAACAGTTGTTTCACGTTTCCAGCTTCTGTGATTTTTTTTTCTTAGATTACTCCTATGGGTGTTGTCCACTAAATGCACTGCATACGCTTCTTTGCCTCGCTATTTACACTACATGTATGATAACATTTCCAGCTACCATTATCACAGAAATTAAGAATGGAGAAGAAAAAGATCAAGTGAGAAGTGATCAAACTGAATTTTGGGTTAATAAATGCTTTTCAAATTAAAAGAAAAAAGTTAACAGCACTAGTACCAAGCATCATGGCAGCCCCATTCCTTCCACCATTCCATATTTACCAAAGCATCAGTCCTAACAGCAACTATTTTTCCTTCTCCAGTTATAAGCTGTCATCTAGTTAGTTACCCTCAGTCTTAAACTTCAGCTACATCGTTATCCTAATCACAGAATCACAGGGATTGGAAGGGGCCTTGACAGATCATCTAGTCCAATCCCCCTGCCGGAGCAGGAACACCTAGATCAGGTCACACAGGAACGCGTCCAGGTGGGTTTTGAATGTCTCCAGAGACGGAGGCTCCACAACCTCTCTGGGCAGCCCATTCCAGTGTTCCATCACCCTCACCGTGAAAAAGTTTTTTCTCATATTTAAGTGGAAGCTCCTATATTCCAGCTTGCACCCGTTTCCCCTTGTCTTATCATTGGTTGTCACTGAGAAGAGCCTGGTTTCATTCTCCTGACACTCACCATTTACATATTTATAAACATTAATGAGTTCACCCCTTAGCCTTCTTTTCTCCAAGCTAAAGAGACCCATCCCAGGGATGCCTTTGTGTTACTATTGCTCGATCACAGACATCAAGAAATAGAATTCTAGTCAAAACTAAGTATTTGTTTTGACAGTATGGAACCAGCCTTCCTCCTCATTATCTTAAAGACCTACTCTCTGGTACTTGCATGCCTCTGTGCCCCAGTTGCTGTTTTTCCCGCATTCTGAGTTTAAAAGATCTGTATCTATTAATACAAACACGTTGCTCGATTATAAACAAAATAAAAATTTGGAGCAGTGGTGCTGAAAAAGATTACAGAGAACCTAATCATCATCTAGCTCACTTGACCATTCCATCACAGTAGCCTTCCTAGGAGAAAACAAATGTAGACTTGCTACTTTTTATGACATGATCGCTTAAATATCCTTTTATTTATCAAGAGCTTTAAAAGAAAAAGACTTAAAGCCCTGAAAAATGCAAAGCTTCCAGTTTAATCCTCTAAAAAAAAAAAGCATGCTTCCACGCTTAAAAGGAGTTTTCACAAAGTAGCTCTTTTTCCTTTCAGGATGCTCTTTTCTTGACAAACCCTCTGAGACCCAGATTGAAAGCCATACTCATCTCATGTCTCAAGAAGCAGACATTGTTTGACATGAAACTGAAATTCCTTTCCCGCCTGAAAATATGAAGGAGCTGCTTCTATACACACACAAGAGAAAAAAAAAATATTACAAAATCTGCAAGACTAACACAAAACGGAAGCAGCAATTTGGATCATGCCTGCTTTCTGTGTTTGTCTCTTTTAATGACAGCAAATTAATACAAGTCATTTTCCTCCCAGTATGTGTGCATCAGCCAACAATTGGATCAGACAGTATGCTACTTCTTATTAGTTACACTGCATTAGTAAGATTGGGAGAGGAAAAGGGGGAGAGCAAGGGAGTGCTCCTAGAACTACTAGAAGATCCAAGATAGCTTACGCTTGAACAAATTTTCCTAGATCTGGCACACTGGGAAGACTGAGGGTTTTCCCAAATCTGAATTTGCCATGGGGCATATTGGGGATGTTTATCATCTCAGGAAGAATTTAGGGATTAGCTGCTGACTAAAATGGACCCAAGATGACTACAGGCATGCCAACGTAAACATAACAAACTGCGACTAGGAAAATGTTTCAGTCACATCTTCAGTTACATTATAACAACATAATTGGTCAGACAAGAATCTGGCTAGTTCACTGTCACGTCTTTAGCATTGATACCAAGTGAAATCTAAGAGTAAAGCAAGCATATTTATTTAGAGCACACACCCAGAGTATGAGCCTTTTCAGCAATTAACTCAGCCTCATGTGGTTTGTAATCCCAAAGAGATCTTAGTTCCAACTATTTATCCAAATTCACAGTAATGACTTGCAAACCTTTAGCAGTGACTCACACGATTCTACCACTGCTGTAGCAAGCTTTGGAGGATGGAGAGGTGGGCTCCATCAACAAAGGCAGCCTACAGCATTCTGTGCTTTATTACCCAGACCATAGCCTGTTCGGAGATTAAGTGATTATTTCTTTTCACCCCATGCACACATCCAGTTTTGAGGACCACAATATAAGACAGATACTGACAAACTGGAGTGAGTTCAGTGAACGGCAATGAAGGCCGGTGACTGAAGTGCCTGCCTTGTACGGAGAGCCCAAAAGATTTGGGCTTCTTCAGTACGAAGATGACAACTTCAAGGAGACTTAAGGACAGCCTCACAGCACCTGCAAGGAGGTTGATGAGAAGACAAAGGCAGGCTCTTCACCACGGTGCACAGACTGGCAAGCAGGAAGCAATGAGCATAGTTTGAAGCAAGAGAATCTGACTTGATCAAAGGAAAAAGCTAAGTCTTCACAAGGACAGACAGGCAGTCAAACAGGTTGCCCAAGGTGATATTGGAGTCTTCATGTGTGGAGGTTTTCCAGATCTGACTACTTAAAACCCCAAGCAATCTGATCTGACCCCTGAGCAGGGGTTAGGACTAGAGACTTCCTGAAGTCTCCTCCAGCACAAGTGATTCTCTGATGTGAAGAATCACCTTCTTCAAACTGGCTCTTGCTAAACAGATTACATGTTCCCTAGTTCTTATACTGGAAGACATAATAATCTGTCACTATGTCTATCCTCTCAGTGTCAACCTTGCCTTGAGACTTATCATACCACCACCCGCAGCCCCCGAAGTCATCTCTTTCAGTAAAGAGAACAGTTGTGTTATCAAATTCAGCCCCCACAGCTTTAGGCGTCCAGATGACAGATGTCAATTGAGAGAAGGTCCATAACGACAATTCCTCCAAGATTTTTTTGTTGTTTTGGGTTTTTTTGGAGGATGGTGGGGTTTTTTTATTATTGTTTTGGTTTTGTTTCTTTGTTTTTAAACACACTGCAGAAAGTGAAAAACATCCTATGAAAAAAACCAAGTGTACTGCTCATAACAAATATGAAACTTTCATTACATGAAGACAAAAGGCTTCAAACCACAATGCACCAGAAGAAGAGATCAAAAGAAACTATAAACACTACAAACGAAATAGGAAATTCACTAGAAAACCGAGCCCAGAAAACCGAGCCCAGTTACTATGCCCCTTGCAGGACACGTCTGCAGGGGTCAAAGTTAACTGCCACCTGAAAACAGACTTCATTAGGCACAGCTATGACTAAATTCAGTAAAGGTAGATAGAAGTATTTCTTCGCTGTGTTCTGCTGCCAAAGAAGAGCTGGGATCTGGATGCATTTTCTTATTTCTTGGTGTTTCCTGATAAAAGAGTGCACAGAGAGGATATCCTTGGAGAAGCCCAGAAGGCAGCATGCCAGAGGAGCTGAGTATATATACTACTGTTAGCAATGAGAAGCACAGCAGGATTCATAGATCATTTGGGACCTGGAGGAAGAATAGGGATGTTAGTTCACTACAGTTTTACAGAATCGGAAAGGTAACAAAATGGCCTAGACGCAGCTGAGGATGGATGGAGGCCAAACTGCTGCTATTGATCTCAGCTCATTCAACTCCCCTCCAAAGAATCTCTTTCTAGTCTTGATCCTTAAGCTACACTTTATTCCCATTAAAACAAATAAACCATCGGTGAAAGAAAAACCTAACAACAAACCAAAGACAAATACTATTCTCTCGGTTTCATTTAGTCACTTTAATTCTAAGCAGCATGACATCTTACATGGCCAGTTTGCAGACTACAAAGTTTTGTTTGTTTTAAACATAGGTTCCTTCATTCTTCCTTACATACCTGCTCACGTTTCCTTAGTCATACACATATAAACAGAAAATACAATTCACATTTGCAGTCTTCACTGCAGGAAATCAAACACAAATTTCCAGGCCTGAACGTGAATATTTTCTCCGGAGCTATTCAAAACATGCCTCAATGCATTCCTATCCAACAAACACCAGGTGAGCCTGCTTTGGCAGTGAGGTTGAAGTAGGTGATCTCTGGAGGTCCCTTCCAACCCCTACTGTTTTGTGAATGCTAAAAAGAGTTGGGCCACAAATATTGACTAATAGATATTCATCAGATCCCCAGAAAGTAAGAGTTTTACCACATTTCACATGCTAAAGCAGCAGCAGATTTGCAAATCAGAAACAGGTTTTCAGAGATCTAAGCTTTTATTCGCCACTACCATGGGTTTATGAAAGGCAGGTCCTGATCTCCTTCTATGACAAGGTGATCCACTTAGTGGATAACAGAAAGGCTGTAGATGTTGTTTTCCCAGACTTTAATAAAGCTTTTGACAGTTTCCCACAGCATTCTTCTGGAGAAACTGGCTGCTTGTGGCTTAGATGGGTGTACTCTTCACTAACTTAAAAAGCTGGATGTCTGGAGACCCAAAATGTTGTGGTGAATGGAGTTACATCCAGTTGCCAGCTCGTCACAAGGGGTGTTCCCCAGGGCTCAGTGTCGGGGCTGGTTCTGTTCAATATCTTAATCAATGATCTGGACAAGAGGATAAAGCGCACCCTCTGTAAGTTTGCAGACAACACCAAGTGGGGTGGGAGTCTTGATCTACTGAGGGATCGGGACAGGCTGGATCCATGGGCTGAGGCCAGTTGTACGTGGTTCAACAAGGCCAAATGCCAGGTCCTGCACTTGGGTCACAACAACCCCATGCAGCTCTACAGATTTGGGGAAGAGCAGCTGGAAAGATGCCCAGTGGAAAAGAACTGGGGGTGTCAACAGCCAGCTGAATATGAGCCAGCAGTGTGCCCAGGTGGCCAAGGCAGCTAACAGCAACTTGGCCTGCTCTTAGCCAAGTAGGTCGAGGGAAGTGATTATCCCCCTGTACTCAGTACTGATGACATTACAGCTGGAATACTGTGTTCAGTTTTGGTCCCCTCGCTACAGAAGGGACACTGACATGCTGGAGTGTGTCCAAAAAATGGCAATGAAGCTGGTGAAGGGCCTAGAGACCAAGTCTTACAAGGAGCAGCTGAGGGAGATGCAGTTGTTTAGTCTGGAGAAAAAGAAACTGAGGGGGAGACCTTATCACTCTTTACAACTACCTGAAAGGAAGGTGTAGCGAGGTGGGTATCAGACTCTTCTCCCAGGTAACAAGCAATAGAACAAGAGGAAACAGCCTCAAGTTGCACCGTTGCAGGTTTAAATTGGATATTAGGAAAAATTTCTTCACTGAAAATATTATCAAGCATTGGAACAGGCTGCCCAGCAAAGTGGTGGAATCATCCCTGAAGGTATTTAAAAGATGTGTAGATGTGGCCCTTATGGACATGATTTAGTGGTGGACTTACCAGTGCTGGGTTCATGGTTGGACCCAATGATCTTAAAGGTCTTTTTCAGCTTAAATGATTCTAAGATTTCAGTTCATTTCAGCATGCTTTTGAAATAAACTTCTTGACCTGTCATCACTTGCCATGCTTCAGTTCACATCAGAGCAGTTTGAGAGTACACAAATTTGACTCCTTTCAAATAAAAGTAAACCAGATTACTGTTAACAAGTAATTAATCTATGGGGCTGGATCAGAGCTAATCCAAAGTAAATCTTCAGAAGTAAAACCACCTGCAGTATAGAACGCAGGTCCTTGGCACTAAATTTCATTCTGCATACCCACAGTCACGCTGGTTGTTACTGTAGACACCGCCTAGTCTTCTAGGACTAAGTGTGGCTACATCTCTATCAAAGAAACAAGTTCTCAGTTCCAATCTTTTTGGCCTGAGTACAACATTACCCCTCACAACCACCGGAAGGCCAGTGATGGGAAGAAATGCTCACCATTCCTAAGTCTTTCTAACCTTCACCAGGGTCACTGTGGTAAAAATCAAAATTATCCAGAACTAGTAAAACAGCATACTAATTACTCTGTAAACGATACATGGCTTTTTTTGCTTTTGCCACCATGAAAGAACAGCCACCACAAAAGGTGGACATACATGAGCATTATACAGGCAATGTGTTAACAGGTACGATGCCAGAGTAAAAGACAAGTGTAATGGTGNACCATGAAAGAACAGCCACCACAAAAGGTGGACATACATGAGCATTATACAGGCAATGTGTTAACAGGTACGATGCCAGAGTAAAAGACAAGTGTAATGGTGGTTTAATCATTCTCACCATGAAGTGCCAATTCTTTAGTCTCTTATGACATTCATGAATGATGCAGAGGGCTGGCATGATGAATGCAGAGCAATTCCGACTGACAGATACTTTTGGAGAATTTATATCCTTCCCGCACTGCCAGGACAAAAGGGCTCTTGAGCTGAGTTATCATTTCTTCCATGAGAGGATTTACAGTCTTGCCAGCAACTCCTTTTACCTTACTCTATAAAGCGTTTATTTTGATATACTGATTGTGATCATTCAAGAACAACTGTATCTGAAGAAAGTCAGCAGGGGAGAGAAAAAGCAGAGTGGTTCTGAATAACTTGCTCACCTTGACCTGGGACTTCGCTCCCCTCAGCCGGCTTGCTTTGTCTTTCACATTACTTATTTCCCGGCATCCTCTGCTATCCCAGTTCCAAATGTAATATCACTCAAGGGAGACATCTAATCTCCCATGCCTGACTACCCTTCTTTCAAGGCAGAGGATGAAATTTAGCCACAAAAGCCACCCATTGTAGTCCTTTATTATCATTTCACTAGAAAGCAGTTCAGCATCACAGTTTTTGCACCACACTGGGGTGGCCTCCATCTTACAGCTACAGGCAACAATGGTACCTGCCACGATACTCAGTGGCAAAGCTGCATCTTGGCCTTATCCAGATGAGCAGGGTGGTACAGGCACACAATATCAACCTCAACAGTACTGCATGACTAAAATGTTCCCATTGCCATGATGAACCCATCACCTTCAAACAGGGATTGCATGAGGCATTTTGGCTTGCAAAAAATGCAGCACTTCTTCCCTCTGGCAGAGGCAACAAAGAACTTTTATTGACTTTGATATTCAGCCGCTCTCTGAAAGTTTTTTCATCACTATTGTTTCCTGACAAGTTCAGCAGTTACAGTCTAGACTAAAATACATCATAACCCAAGGGGTCCTGCATCTGTGGCCTTCAGTTGCATGGAACAATAGAATATGTCACACAAGTGAGGACAATGAAAGGGCTGTGGATTGATCACGTTTGATCTATCACAGCCACTTCCCTCTACTTTATTTGAAAGTATTAGGTGACTTAATGCAGAGAAGCAATAAGTTTCTATGAATATTACAGATAATATCATCGAATCATGGAATGGTTAGAGTTGGAAGGGACCTTAAAGATCATCCAGTTCCAACCCCCCTGCCATGGGCAGGGACACCTCCCACTAGAGCAGGTTGCTCAAAGCCCCATCCAGCCTGGACTTGAACACTTCCAGGGATGGGGCATTCACAATTTGCCTGGGCAATCTGTTCCAGCATCTCACCACCCTCACAGGAAAGAGTTTCTTTCTAGTTTCTAATCTAAATCTTCCCTCTTCCAATTTAGAAAATGCTAATGTAGACCAGTGACAGGTGCTACCCAAATACCTATCTAGACATGGAGAAGAGATTTCTTAGAGCAATGAATGAACCATATTATATTTAATGGATATTGCTAAGACATTTTAGAGAGGTAAATTAAAATAATAAAGCTGAAAAAAACAGCTAAAACCAGGTAGGCCATGTCCTCTTAACCTCATCTCCTACTCCCACTGAGAAACTTTGATTAAAATGTGAAAATATTTCCTTCACTCATATTTCAAGTGTATATTAATCTCCATCTCTGCAAACACTAAGCCTCAATATTTTCATTTTGGTCTCTACTGCTTTATTGTAAAATGCCAACCATAGTCCAAATAAAGCATTTGATTACCAAGTCATTTGGGAGACAACACAGGGAACAGTTCTTTTTTGGGGTCTATGTCTATCTATGTCTTTCAGGGTGCCAAAGACATACAGTTCCCCATAAAGCTCACTTCTGTGCTTCCTAAAGGGGAAAAAAAAAAATCTCTCTCAAATAAGCTGGAAAAATAAATCCCAGTATATTTTATTTTTTATTTTGCCCCCTTCTCTGTGCTGTAAATGCAAACTATTGATTTACCGCTAGCTCTTTCATGCCTTTCACAGGCTTCAATAATACAGAGGATTTGTTCTTCATCCTTTCATCTCCAGGCCTGGAATGCCTCTTAAGCCCCACGTTCAGGGTCATTCATTCTTCCTCAAACTGCAGCACTTGCATCCTACTGAGCTCTACAGGTGACAGCTAGAGATGCATGCAGGTAGCGCATAATCACTTACCTCCTGAGTTCTTTGGAAGGTGAAAAAGACGACAGACAACATTTTTATAAATCCTTGTTTTTCAAACCTTTGATTATTTATGTTTGGTCTTTTAGAATTATCCTTCTGAATGCGATATAACAACAGTAAAATATGGATGAAAAGTAATTTCCAATGCCTGCACCTTGCACTAAATTGAGCTGTCAGAACTGAATAATGCTGATGGCTCAACCATTGGACACCAGAACTTCATACTTCCATAGAAAGTAGCAAACATGTAAGCCTTCTCACTACAAATGCCTAGAAACAAAGAAATATCAAATAGTTGGAAAGAACTTGTAGAGGTCTTGTAGTTTCCCGCTCCTCCAGCTCAAAGCTTCTCCTACTTTCATGGTTTGTCTACAATAAGAGTCTTCTCTACAAACTCCTAGTTTGGTAGTTAAAGACTACAGTAGCATTTCCTTCCTCTCTCCTCTTGGGGCTGAATAAATCCTGTTCTGTCAGACTCCTCAGCTGTCATGTTTTCCAGCACCTTTACCACCTGCGTTACCACATTGGTGGCTAGACTCGGCCTATTCTCAATACCTTTATGCCCAAACTTGGGCACAGTACTCCAGACATTGTCTCAAAAGTACTGACTAGAAGGGAGGAATCCACTGACCTACTGGTTGTATTCTTGCTAAAGCAGATCACTTTAAAATAGGTCCTCTCTGCCACAAGGGCACACTGCTGACTTGAATTCAGATGGCTATCCACCTTTTCTACACGGCTGCTTGCTTCTATTCAGTTGGACCATAGCCTGTTGTTCTGTTGGAATTCTCCATCCCAGATGCAGGACCTGCCATTTGCCTTTGTCACACTTCACAAGATTCATGATGACCCCATTTCTCCAACCTGTTAAGGTACCTCTGAATTGCAGCTCAATAATTGCCCCCAGTTTGGTCATTTGCCAAATTGCTGAGAGTGCATTCTGACCCATTGGACTTCCTGCCACTGAGCACAGCCCTTTGAAGCAGCAGTCCAGCCAATTTCCCACCCCTCTTATCCCATATCCCTTACATAGCCCATATCTCACCAGTCGAGATACAGACTCCTGTGGTATCCCTGTATCAAAGCCTTTGCAGAAGTCAATGTAAAAAAAAAAAAAAAAAATCTCCTGTGTCCCTGTTGCTCACAAAGCCAGTCTCATCATAGAAAGCAATGACATTGGCCGGGGATATTCAGCCCTCAGTAAATCCACGTGGGCTATTCCAAGTTAGCTTTTTGTCCTTTTTGTGCTTGCAAGTAGCTTCTAGGAAAATTTGCTCTGTAATCTTCCTCAGAAACTGGCATTAAGCTGACTAGCCTGTAATTCTCTAGAAGACATGGAATTTACCATTTTTTCCTAGTCATAATATCCCATTAATAACATTTTCAGTGTTCTGTTTGTTTTTTTTTTTTTCCCCCTCCCACTTTCTCTCAAAGTACTTCACAACTCCTCACTGTATTTATTGAAGATCAAAGTGTGCTACAGTGTGATGTAGCTCTTGGATCTTAATACTTATACTATACTAGAAAGAATTTCCTCTCTTCACATCTGCTATCTTCAATATTCCGGTTAAAAATAGATCTCCCCTTGTGACAATTCAGGCAATCACTTTCAGTATCAGGGCCTGCAAGCAAGAAATCCTTCATTTATTTAAGGACCTGAAGACACAGAGAAGTTCCTGCTCCAAGATCAACCACTTCATTCAAACAGCAGAAACGGCTCCTGAGCTATAGGATGGATTAGCTAACAGCTTCATGAAACACACCAAGTGCTACCAAGTGCTCTGTATACCACAATGCCCTATTGCCTTCCAAATCCAGAAAAGTGTTTTCCTCCTTGTGGGGATGGGCCTAAAAGCTCAGTTCATTAATATGATCTTCTCTCCCATTTTGAATAAGTTGAACAGTCCCTCTCATGCAGTATGCTTGGAGCTACAGGTTGGCTCTTCTGCTTTATGCGTTCTCCTCCAAACCCAACTCACAACTCTGCTCCTTTGAATAATGACTAAGACTACAACAGAACTGCAGTAGAGAAGACTACAGCAGAATAAGATTACTATGGAATTGTTTTCACATTTCCGTAAGAGAATGCTGGTACCAGATACCTGCAAAGCCTGCAGAATCTGCTTTTTCTCCAGGAATTCCTTCCAACATGTAATTCTGACAGCTGTACCTCCTCTTCAGTAGTGCTCAATACGTCAGAATTCATACTTAGAGTAGAAAGCAAGTTCCAGGAAAAGCCAATTTTCTTTCACTAGTCTCAGAAGCACAGGCTGTTGAAAGGTCTCATTTTTCTTTGTTCAGAGGTTCACAGCCTATTCTGAACGGCAGCTTCCATGCAGGGAAAACTTTTAAATACTTAACACACATTAATTTATTGCTTTTTATGTAGAATCCATTTCCCTGTCACTTTTGTTAATCTTCAAAGTTACTTGTATTTAAAAAGGAGCCTCTGGTTTTTATTCTCTCCACTTGATTCTCCAGTAAACTCATAAAAATGACAAATTGATCAGGTGACAATAAATGGCATGACAGAACAGTAAGGTCACAAACATAAGGAAAGGGACTGTCATTTTGACCATGTAATGAGTGTAAATCTAGAGCCATTCGTATCAGGTCAGTGACTTAATTCAGCTACATGTAGTTATAAAAGAAACTATGCCCATTGTAGTAATTAAAGGCAGTATCTGCTTGCATCTTAATACATATTCAAATACAGTACTCTCTGTAACATATTATATTGGGGAAATACTGGGGAAAAACAATCATTGGAAAATGGAAGTCACTACTAGTGAATTTTTCCACCTGTTACAGAGTATATAAGAACAATCTCCATCAATCACATTCTTCCATGACAACATACTCCACAAGTACCTGGGATGGATCTATCTTTTTCAAGGCAACCCTCACATAATGCTGCCAGAGTAGATTTATACTACACATAGTGGAGCAGTTTCATAGACATTTCTGTCCAGTTATTTTAGCATCAGGCGTAGTCTATCAGCAATCAATTACTCTCATGGCAGAGCAAGAGGAAATTGAAGAATTGCTAGTATTTACATAGCAGCTAGACCATCCAGTGGAAAAAACTAGAAACTGAACAATGCAAAAGACTTACAATCCTCTCTCCTGATTTAGGCCAAGTGGCTTATATGCTGTGAGAGAGTTTAAGACTGTCCGGTGCAATTTAGTTTGAACTGTTGTATCTACAGTTAAACTACATCAAGCAGAGTGTGTAAACAATTGCCTTACAGAAGAAAGAACAGACGTTGTGTTCTAGTTCATGCCAAAATAACAGTCTTACTTCTCTTCTTATAGAAGATCAAGAAATTCAAACAATAAGCAACTATGATCGCACTGGGTTTGAGCGCCTTAAGAACTATGGTCTATCTATATTTCTGTATTCAGTCAGTAAGGACTCAGAAAATAGCAGCTTTCTAATGAAAAGAGTTGGTATCTCAATAATATTGTCAGTTAACTATTTTCCACTGTATTTGCAGTTACACTACGCTCATCTTTCATATGCAGTGTTACAAAAATAAGCTCTTTGGGTAGAAAAGTATCAGTTTTTTTGACATTCTTCTTAGAATCAGCTCTGTAGAAACAAAGGGATCAAGATAAACCATACCAAAAAGTATCAGCATAAAAAAATAATTCCCAGAAGCATACATGTCAGGCTTCCATGACAGAGGTAACTATACACGCTTGCCCAACTAACAGAAACACAAAGGCCCTCCCCCAGCCCCATACTTTTAACAACATGCCAGCATCTTGCTTCACAAGTTTAAAGGAAAGCATGAATTTCCCTTGTCACTCAGTCCTTACTTTCAGACATGATTTCCATCACCAAGTACTATATAAATTGAAATACAGAATTTTAGCATGCTTCCTTAAAAACATATATTTATATATAAACGTATCAGAATAATTCTTTTTATTAGAAGGGGAAAGGATAAAGAAGTCGCTTCCTTCAATGAAACAGCAAAACTTGCTTATACTTCTCCAACAGCACTGGCATCATAAATTTTTGCACTTATGGTTATTTCTCTTTCCATGCTAACCTTTGTATGCAGAGAGGAAGAACAAGCCCAATACTTTCTTCCCCAGATGATGTCCTATGACATACATCTTCAACAGGACCCATGAGAGGAGAGTTATGAAATGATGGGTAGGGTAAGTAGCGTTTAATCAGATAGAACAGTGCTTGGAAGTTCCTAGTTATATACCACTTAAGGTTGGTCATTGATTAGACTCTCTAGAGAGTATTGCAGCACAACCCAAAGAAAGATATTTCTATTTTAAAATACAACCTTTTCAACACTGAAATAAAATTTGTCTTGCTTCCATGCACACAATTTCTTATTATTGCAGCTCCCATTTTCCCTTTGCTTTTCCTTCTGTTCCTTAGTACACTAATTTGCACCCAGTTTGACATTACAGGGCAGTATCTCCAATACAGCAATTACGATTAGTCGTGTGTTTGTTCAGCACTGACCCAAGGGCATCTTGATGTAGAAGGGGGTCTCTTGCCTGCCACAACTATACAAATAGTTCAGTCAATGCGAACATGTGTGTCAATAATGTTGAAGCACAGACATCTTAAAAGTGTGCAGTTTTCCCCCATTAAGTTGAAGTCAA
>VXBJ01000039.1:12226-73680 GCA_013400055.1 Nycticryphes semicollaris
TGCCCTCCCCTCCCCCGCGGAAGCGGGGCGGTGTATGCGGACTCTCCGCGGGGCTGTGCGGATGTGGGTGCTGGAGGTGGCAGGGCAGCAGGCCCCGGAGCCGGCAGGTGCGGGCTGCATGGAGAAGAGCGGCTGCAGCCCATTCCCCATATGCTGGGCTAAAGGTACACCTACCTCTTCTTATAACACTTATTTCCCCCCAGCCCCTGTTAATTTATGATTTTACCACCTGTGGGGTCTATAGTTTGGTTGGTTCCGTTTGGTTTGTGGGTTTGGTTTTTTTCCTACCGACGAAAAAAAGGCAAAGCTAAAAAAATTAAAAATCTTCATTCTGGTCATGCGCTTGTAACGCAAAGCAATCCGCAGGATCTGCTTTCACCTGACAGCTCTATTGCTTTTTTGAGTCTTTTGGGGTTTTTTCCCCTTTTCTTCTCCCCTACCTTTGCTTTTCGGAATTATTTGGAATGAAAGAGCACTTGAGCTGTTTAGGGTTTTGCTTCTGCTGATGTGAAGCTCGGAGGGCTTTGTTTTTGAGCTTTGTGTGTTGGAAATCACTGCAAATGTAGAATTCTGCTTTCGCTTACCTCTCGGGGGAAAAAAATAGTTTTTAAGTGGCTGATCCTAGGTAGCTTTTACAGTGGAAGACTAACATCTATTTACTTGATGATTTAGAAGTTGCCACCTCTGTTATTCACACACACACCCCAAAAAAGAGACAATAACTACCCACAAAGCATGGATTTATTACAACGAGAGGGTTTGACTTGCAGTTGAGGCTTTAACAATAATTAGGTGGAAATGTGAAACTCAGTCGCGTGATTGTCTTTGCTTGCATCCCGAGACATTTCAAACATCATAAATGTCCCAAAGATATTTACCCCGTTACCATCTAAAAAGTATTTGTCTGCTGGTGCTGTGGTCGGGAGCGTGGACGTGAAGATACAGCACAAGGGGTAAAGCTTGAAATTCTCTTAGCAGCCAAAGAATGAAATCTTCCTTAGATGGAAAACGACTGCAAAAGGTTGAGTGTTGCTGATTGTGAGCATAACTTTCCTCATGTTCGCTTTCATTTCAATGCACTTTCTTTTTTGGAAGAGAAGTTGGCAGTGAAGTGTTGCGTCACCAGCATCTTGGATCGCAGACAGAGGCAGTTCCTTCAGAAGCTCGGGAGCCGGTGGGTGCAGCTGAGGAGGAGTTGTCTTGTTGGGGGGGTGTGTGTGCATGGAAACAACAGGAAATTTATTTAGAGTTTGTATTGCCTCGTTATTTGGAGGAGAAGCAGAGGAGCATTTAACGCTGTCGCTTTGTCTCACCTTCTTTCTCTGCCTCGCTGAAGTGTTGAGGCTAAACTAGCATTTGCCACGTGTTTGATATATTGGAGTAGCACATGGAGTGGCAATAACTTTAAAAAGAAGAAATTGCAGAACTTGAAGACCGCATCCGGGTAGCATCTTGTGAAGTGCAGAATCCATCAGCTCACCTGGGGACTGATAGGTAGTAAAACAGCGAGTAACAGTAGCTGGAAACAAAGCTGTGCTTAAATTTCACTAAATCTTGTTTACCAGGGAGTGGGTGAGAGCGATGCCTGCTCCTGTGTGTCACAAACTGGGTAAGGAAAGTAGTGGGTGAAATTAGGATTTGTCTCCTCCTTGGGCTGTTCTGAGGGTCAGACTGAAGGTAGCTCCTGAGGGAGTAACTTCCAAAAATAGGGCAGAAAAACCTTCTGAAAGAGAAAGCAAGTTATTACCATCTGTTGGTAAGGCTGGTTAGGACTGGGAATATCGGTTTTCTGCCTCCTGTTCCAGCACCAAAGGATGGTGATGGCAGGGCTGGCTGCTCTTCCTCGCAGGAGGTGGCTGTGTTGGGCCATGATAAAAGGTATCGATTCCCAAACACACACACCCACTCTGGCCACTGAAATGAATGAAAAACGATCCCTCCCTCTTCCCCTGTGAAGTGTTCTCAGAACATAACTTCAGGGAAGATGGTTTATCCAGTCTCCTCCACCCTGAAATGGAGAACAGCCATGTAATCTCCTTTTATTCCTGGGGGGTGAGGGGGGTGGGGAGAAAGGGGACACCAGGAGTTGCATAAGAGGACAAAGACACCAGCATCATCGTGACTGCCAGTTGCAGTGATTGCTAGAAAAAGCTCCATCTCAGCCCCCCCCCTCTCCCTCTCCCCCCCCAAAAAAAGAAGTAGGACAGATGAGAAATAACTCTTGCTATATTTGTCACTGAATGGTGACCATTCCTTAGTCGATGAATCCTCTGGATCCTGCTCACCAGCTTAACCTTAGGGAAATGAAACGGATCTGGCCTACTTTGATAAGGGCTGTGAGATATCTGCAGTCCAAGAAAGGTAATGTATTAATGAGAGAAGCGTTTGGTCTGGTTACCTGCAGCAAACAATTGATAAAACTTTAAAAAGTATTAGATAATCTTGTAAAATGGGATTTTTATTGTACGTGTTTTGTTATCCGTGGCTTCCTTAAATGGTCCTTTTTTTCAACTGGGCTGCGACAGATGGAGCAGTTGGTTTGTTACGTGTGATCTCGTAGCGAACGCTCGGTCTTTGAAAATGCTTTGAAATTCCCTGAATTTCCCGTGGAAATTTCAGCGTGGCCGTCTTCATGTGTGTGTCTTACTTCTGGTGTTCCTAAATCTCAAAATCTTCCGTCTCCTTAGCGAGGCTGTGCCTGACCTAATTGCAACCAATTCCGTGTCCTCTGTCTGTAGGGCTGCAGCAAAGGAAAAGATAATATTTGCTCTCTTTAGAAAGCGTTTGCGCAATCTGCGGAGGAAACAAGCCAGGTTTTGCCTCCTCTTTATGCGAAAGTCAGTCCTAAAGTAACCGTACAGAATTTGGGAATTTACTCTGTGTTTGCAGGGTCCAGATTTGAGACTATTTTGATCGTTAAATGAAGCAAAAGTGTGTGTATTTTGTTTACTGGTGTCTTTCTTCTGGGCAAAGGAGTCTGCGTTACGCAAATGAATCTGTGTTACTTCAGCAGCGATAGAGGTAAGACATTTTTGGCTGCTTCCCTCCTCCCCAATTAAGTAATTTGAAACTTCAAATCTCTGCTCTTGCGGAATAAACAGCCTCAAGCTTGGGTACAGCCTTGGGGAGCACTGAGAAGGCAATGCTTGTCTTCCAGCTAAGTACTGGACGTTTGTACCGGTATCATACTGGGATATTGTCGGACCGTAACAGCAGGCTAGAGAGTGCTTCAGTTGCCCTCAATTTCACTGAATTTTTTGGTGAGGATCACTAGTTATTCGTGCCAAAGCCAAACTGTACCAGAGGGATGATAATGCTTTTGCTCTTAGCCTTTTTACTTTTTTTCCCCGAGTTTCTGACAACACTCGATGTTAAGTTTATAAAACAACTAAGTGAAATAAATGGAAATGTAACAGTCAAGGACAGCTGGATGGCGCTGCTCTTCTAACTCTTCCTTATCAAACCCAAGGAGGAGGAAGTTTCTTGAATATTTTCCATGAGAAAGCTCTGTTTAATAATTTATGAACAATAAATGGGCGTGATGTTGTTAAGTGTGTGTGTAAGTGAGTAATTAGTGAAGGGTGATCAGAGTTCTTTAATTTAGCCGTTCAGACTAGCATGAAAAGATCTACACTGTTTTAGGATAATCAAGCCAAGTCCAAAGCGTTGTCTTGATTTAAGGGAGGGGGAAGGGGAAATAAAATGAAGCCAACTAGGTTGTGAAATGTATTTAGTCAACTGAGAAGGAGTTTTACCCTATTTGTTGCAATCTGTTAATGTTGCAATCTTTTTAGAAAGCAACAAGCAATTCCCAACCAAATGTTTTCTCTTCTGATGAACCCTACGGATCCGGGAGGTGTGTTCAGATGGGATCTGTTGAGTACAAGCGAGATAGCTGGGTACAGAAGAGAAAAGTTCGGTGCCTTTTCTCCTTCATCCCCATCTTTTAAGTCTCTACTGTTTTGCAAACAGAAAAATACTCGGGTGATTAATTTTCGGTGTAACAGAGCCTTAGATTTTTAGGTGACCTGTCGTCATTGAAAGGAACAGGGTAATAGAAAGGGAATAAAGAAGGTTGCTGATACCACAAAGGTAGGCAGACAAATAGTCATGAAAACAGAATTTCTTAACTTTTTTTTGACATACACACAGCACATAAAACATAAAAGTAGAATAGCTACGGTGTATTGGGAAAGAGCCCTTCTGTTTGCATGAGTTCTCTGGTGTGTTTTACAGCTCTATAGGTGCAGTTTGGGAGTGCTGTGAAGTGATTTTCCCCGTGGTTTCTGAGGGTCTAACGACCCGGCAAAGCCTCCCCTGTCGTTTGACAGTCTCTTCTTGATTTACTACATCAGCTGACGTGACAGAGCAGCCTTTCCTTTCCAAACTATCAGTTTGTCTAAACTTCTGTTCAACTTTATTAACTCAGTGGCTTCTTAAGGTGTGAGATTTGCAAACTGTTAAAGTGTCTGTTGTTTGAATCCATGTGTGCCTGGGGTTCTTTGTTGGAAATCTTTGTAGAGAAAAGAAAAATGGAGTTAATCTCATCAGTTTAAAGACTGATTTTTCAAAGACAGTTTAAAAACAAATCCCGAACTGCCTGTGTATATTTAAAAGTGGAAAATAGTCTGGAAAAGCAGGAGGTTTCTTCCCTTCAGCATTTCTCTACGGCATGCGGTACCATTGATATTCTTCAGAATGTACAGAAGGTGTGTAGCTATGAGAGTACTTCTGCATTTCCATTAGGGTGATCCGTTTCCTATTCAAATACTCCTGGAAGAGAAGGTGGAGCTTTAGGTACTTTTACAGAAAAGTAAAGTGATTGTTTTAAGCGCTGGCTGGTTGGGAGTATTCAGGGTTTCCCTGTGTAATGGAGATGTATGATCTTATCAATTGCAGCACCTCCTAACGAACCAGTGAACCTGCTGACTCTGAGCTGCCTGGGAAAAACAAAACCTTTCCTTTTCTTTGCGTGTCCTTTTGAAGATGAATTGAAGGGTCAAGTCTGGAAGGCAGCATTTAAGAGACAGGCGCATTGATTGAAATGGTGTATTTTTGCCAAAAAGTTAAACAGGAGTTTATGGCCTTGATAACTCATGTGCAGTTTATATTTTAATTTTTTTTTTTCACAAGGCAGTTTGTGTGTGTTTATATAGATATCTCTATTTTCTATATGGCATGTATATGTGCACACACAGACATTGTTTTTCTTACCCAACAGTTGCAGTATTTTGGCATCAGCATCTTCAGATGCTGAAGATGATCTTGTACCTGGTGTGGATGCGGTTTGAACAAATACAGTTCATTGGGCAACTGATCTTCAAGCACAGCTTTTATGGGAAAGAATATTGTAATGAAAATAAGCTTTTAGAATCATAGAATGGTTAGAGTTGGAAGGGACCTTAGAGATCATGGAGTTCCAACCCCCCTGCCATGGGCGGGGACACCTCCCACCTGACCAGGTTGCTCAAAGCCCCATCCAGCCTGGCCTTGAACCCCTCCAGGGATGGGGCATCCACAGCTTCTCTGGGCAACCTCTTCCAGTGTCTCACCACCCTCACAGCAAAGAATTTCTTCTTGATACCTAGTCTAAATCTCCTCTCTTCCCATGTAAAACCCCTTGTCTTATCACTCCGCTCCCTGATCAAGAGTCCCTCCCCATCTCTCCTGTAGCCCCTTTAGGTACGGGAAGGCTGCTCTGAGGTCTCCCTGGAGCCTTCTCTTCTCCAGACGGAACAACCCCAATTCTCTCAGCCTATCTTCGTAAGAGAGGTCCTCCAGCCCTCTGATCATCTTTATGCCTCTTCTGGACCCATTCCAGCAGGTCCATGTCCTTCTGATGTTGAGGACTCCACAGCTGGACACAGAACTCCAGGTGGGGTCACACGAGAGCAGAGTAGAGGGGTAGAATCACCTCCCACTTTTCTTACTGGTGTTACATTTGTAAGAAATACATGAGCTTGTCTCAAACCTTCCACTTGCTGAAGTGTTGCTTAAAGGGAATAGTTGCAAATTGGTGTCTTGTAAAAATAATCTGTTGTGTCAGCAAAGAGTATGTAGTTTTAATTAATTGTTAGTCTGGAAAAAACCCCTCACTAGTGTCTTTAATTCATGATCTAGTATGGATTTGGTCACGGTAATGTATTAAAAACTGGAGGCATCTGAAATTAATATACACTTTCACGTTAGAGTAGGCAAGCCCATACAAGCTACTGAGTTCTATAAACTACTGCAGGAAACAAAAGACAGACGTAAGGAAACGTTTTAGACTTGTTTTAATAGAACACTTAGGAAGTGCGATACATCCTAAACGCACTTGTTTATGGTGGTTATAAAAACGTTGTTGCATTCATGATGATTTCATCATCTTTCAAAATAAATGAGATCACTGCAATTATTGCAATATCTACTCTTGAATCCGGGTCAAGAATTATCGACGCCCGTTTTTTCCTGAGAGGTTGTAAAGGACGGGGATCGCTGAGGTTATGGAGTTGAACTGGTGGTTGCTGGAAGTACTGGTGTACTGCAGGAGAGTTGGATTTCCCTCTTCTGATACGTAATGTAGTTTAGCGAAGATATTATAAGAGGTATTTCTGGGTGGGATTCAGTCTTTTGAGTAATTTTATTGAAAATAATTGTAAGCAAACTCCATTTTTTACTCCCTTCGATAACCCAAGTTTCTTTCCTTGCCAGAAGAGAGATTACTTATTGCTTTTCCCAAGCACCGTCACTGCTTTCTGAAATAATGTTTCCCCTGCCAGTTGTTGGAGATCCATAAACCTAAACACTAGGGGTTTGGTTTGTTGTTTTTTTACTGAAATTGGACTCGCTCTGCAAATTAAGTATCATCCCTTGCTTTATTGAGGAAACTCCCAAGGATTAAGCTTTTTCCATGGCTTAAGTCTCCTCGTCTTGAGTAAGTACAGGAAGAAAATCGGTGTGTGACCTTCAGTTCTGCCATTACTTCTTGTTCCCAGCAACTGCAAACCATTCAGTGAAGAGCTGTAGTGGGTGTCGTCTCAGAGAATGGTTTAGGTTGGAAGGGATCTAAAAGATCATCGAGTTCCAAGCCCCCTGTCATGGGCAGGGACACCTCCCTCTAGAGCAGGTTGCTCAAAGCCCCATCCAGCCTGGTTTCTTCTTTAAGAAGTGTATAAAGGTTATTGTAGCCAAGAACTTTTTCATCGCAAGTAGTTTCAGGCTGGGTTATGGGGCTGCAGTCCTGTTAAATCTTTATTTCTAGGGAGGAGGATGGGTAAGGAACTGGATGTTTTCCTGAAGCTTCTCAGCTGGCTTCTGAAGATAAGGGACAATAAGATTAAAGCTTTGTGCATTGCGTTTGCAATGGTCTGTTGTCCATGTTGGGAGGTGCTAGAGAAATCCAAGTGTGTTCAACTCAAAGAGGGGTTTGGCCTGTGGCATGATGGTTGCTCAAGATAAACTGAAGAATTGCAGCAAAGACCCTTTAGAGGAACCTTTTCAGTGTGATCCTAAGGACTGATTCCTGTACAAGAACTTGTGTTGCCGGTTGGCTTAAACAGCAGCTTTTTGCCCATTCAGGTGTTTGATTGCAATGGGCTTGAGTCATCCTGGCTGAATTTAAAAAGCTGAATTAAAAGGTCTCTGCTTTATGGTTGTCTATAGCTGTACCTGCCACAATGGAAGCAAATGTGGGGCAGCCACAGCTTCTCTGGGCAACCTGTTCCAGCGTCTCACCACCCTCACAGGAAAGAATTCCTTCCGAATACCTCATCTGAATTTCCCCTCTGTCACACGAGTGGCAAAGGAATAGGTGATTTGCACCCTGACCTGTTGGGCTGTTGTGAGCACAGAGGTGGGATGGGGAGATAACAGAGTGGCTGTCAGCCCAGCGTGTTAATGTTTTATCAACTAACAGTGGGGTTTAGTTGTAGGCCTTTTATTTGTATTTGTCTAAATCTGTGCTTTTAATATTGAGGGTTTTTTTTGCTCTAGTTGTAATGGGAGGACTTAATGCTTGGGGTTTTCTTATACAGAGGGAGGAGAATGTCATTGCAGTGTTCTTGTTCTGCTCTTGAAATGAAGGATTTGCACCCTTTCTCTAAGTTCCTTCAGGCACATTGCTTTTACTTTTATATTTCTTATATATGCACATCCTATTTTGTAGAGGATGTGGCTGGACTAGATGATCTCTAGAGGTTCCTTCCAACTCAGATAATTCCATGACATGAAATAAATAATATGTATAATAGATATAAATGAAATGACATGATACAAGGCAAAATAAATGCTTGGACAGGAAAGCCTTCATTGCTTGTTTATTCGGAACTCTTCCAGATTAATTTTGGGAGTTGCGTAGGTTCTGGGTTGATCTGGTGGTGAGGGAACCTGTTGCTAGTTTTGGCCACACTGATGTCACTGTACTGAATCGAGGTCTGTGACCTGCGTTGGCCAGGAGTGTTGGGCATGATGCGTCAAGTGCTAAGTTTGTGCATCTAAACATCATTTTGTCAGTCTGGAGGTGTGGTAAGAATTCATTTCATGGACTGATATGGGGTTGGAAGGGACCTCTGGAGATCATCTAGTTCAACCCCCCTACCAAAGCAGGTCCACCCAGAGCAGGCCCTACAGGAACGTGTCCGGGCAGGTTTGGAATGTCTCCAGAGACAGAGACTTCACCACCTCTCTGGGCAGCCTCTTCCAGGGCTCTGTCACCCTCAAAGTCAAGAAGTACCTCCTCATGAAAAGCAGATTTAGATTGGATATTAGAAATAGGTTCTTTACTGTGAGGGTGGTTGAACACTGGAACAGGTTGCCCAGGGAGGTGGTTGAGGCCCCTTCCCTGGAGATATTCAAGGGGAGGCTTGAGGAGGCCCTGGGCAACCTGGTCTGGTTGGGGGTGTCCCTGCTGACTGCAGGGAGGTCAGACTAGATGACCTTTGGAGATCTCTTTCAGTCTGGACCATTCTATGATTCTATGTTTAGATGGAACTTCTTATGTACAAGTTTGTGCCTGTTCCCTCTTGTCCTCTCACTGGGCATCACTGAAAAAAGACTGGCCTCATCCTCCTGACACTCACCCTTCAAGTATTTCTAGGTGTTGATCAGATCCCCCCTCAGCCTTCTCTTCTCCAGACTAAAAAGACCCAAGTCCCTCAGCCTTTCCTCCTAAGAGAGATGCTCCAGGCTCCTCATCACCTTGGTGGTCCTCTGCTGTACCCTCTCCAACAGATCCCTGTCCTCCTGGAACTGGGGAGGCCAGCAGGCCAGCACTGGACACAGTGCTCCAGACTGGGCCTCCCCATGGGAGAGCAGTTGGGGAGGATGACCTTCCTTGACCTGCTGGCCACGCTCATCCTAATGCACCCCAGGATGCCCTTGGCACATGGAAATATTGGAGTATTTGGAATTTGGAATATTGCTTTCATCTTGTCACATCTCACTTCAGAGCTCTGGATGTGATGTGTTTGTACAGTGTGAGTCCCTGTACCTCTGTGATGAAAAACACAATATTCCAGCCGGAACAGCAGCACTTGCTGTGGCTACGGAATAATTTCTGTGATAAACCCTCCTTCAGGTCGTTTTCTGAACTTGGCATTTTCAAGGTTCTTACTGTTTTTGATTAAATTAAATTCTGGAATCTCACTGTTCCTATATCATCCCCTGTCTAGCAAAACTTTGTATGAGAGGACAGAGGGGGAGTAATGTATATTTAGTGTTTTGGTAAATACAGTGCCACTCTTTAGAATGTTTTACTCTTTTCATTTAATACAACTTTTTTTGGTTTTACTGTCTCTGACTTATTTTTTTATTCCAAGGTTTCATCGAACTCTATTTCTGTTGCTGTTGTTCTACTCTAGCCAACAACCAGGTTGCTCACCAATAGTACGTACTAAGAAGGACGTCTGTATAGGAGAAACATTTCTAACTGTTCAGACTTTGTGTTTCCTGGGTGGATGCTAAGTAGGAAATAGTTTTAGTTGCTAAAGATTGACTGGAAAGTGGCAGGAGATTGGAGACAGTTGATTCTGTAGCGCAGAGCAATGATGAGCATCGCCATGAGCATCTGCTCAGTGCTTTGTGTAGAGCTTTAGTTGAAAAATTTCTAGAAAAGCGTGAGAGGTTCCATGAAGAAGAGGGAGGAAAGAGGGGAAAAAAAAAAGTATAGTTAAGCATCTCTTTTGTGGTTTAAGTGCTGGATGGCATCTACTGGCATTAAGGCGGCCAAGGTCTCAGCCTGGAGCTCAGCAAGTCCCCTGCACCCTGAGCCTGGGGTACGGTACCCACCTCACTGCTGTTTAGAGAAGATTCTGAAATATTAATAACTCAGCACCTCAAAACAGAACAAAAATAACGGGTATGTGTTGATCACCAACCCAGTGTGAAGTTCTTCCAAATCTGATGGCTGCTGATTGAGCTGATAGAAAGGAACTTGAAGGCTTGTCACACAGGAGGTTTGCAGTAATCCAAAGATGTGATTTATTTTTTTTTCCTTAGAACTAAGGTTTCTCCAGTGTAGAAAAGCAATGGCAGATGCTCCTTTCTGTTTAATCTACCGTTCTCTCCGCTTTGGTTTCTTTAATGTTAAAATCGCAGTTCGGGCAAAATAAATTAAACCAAGATGGGTTCAAGAGTCTCAGGAACTAATAAAATTAACCAAAAAGGGGGAAAACTTGGAAGCTACGTATTTAAAACTGGTTATAAGATGGGATCATACCTGGGTAGTACATATTTATGAATACAGAAGGCGGTTGCTGTTCAGAGATTCCCAAAATGCTAACTTAAGGATGTTTACACCGAGTATCTCAAGCTTCTGTCTGGGTCTTTCTAGCCATGAGGGCTTGTGCAACTTTGGGAGAAGGAGAAATTAAGCTAATTTTGAAATCTGTCCTTACATCTCTTGTGTCTTTCTTCAGCACGGTCTTCAGTGAGTCGGAGAAGCTCAGTGTGTTCATGCTGTATTTGGAGACGTAAAAGCAAGAGGGCAGACGGGAAGTAGAAAACCAAACCTCAACTTGAAATGGTTTTACTTGGCTGTTAAATGTGCTCACCCACAGCCTGTGTTTGTGGATCTACACAAGCTGCTGAGAGGCTATAATTATTTATTTAAATGTTGTTTGGTTTTTTGTTTTTGTTTGGTTTTTTTTTTTTTTTTTAAAGAATCACTCTCTGGCACCCTGAGTCAGTCGGTATTTTCCTGCTCAGTGATAGGAACATAAACAAGACGTTGAGTGAACTTAAGTCTTTGGAATAATGCTAGATTTGGGGGGTGGGGGGCATTCCCTTTCACTCAGCTGGGTGGTACCTGGACCGAGGATGTGGCAATTATAATGAATTTTAGTTTTGTTTCCATCTCTGTGGTATATGTGAGGCTTCAGCCCTGGAATAATCATTCGAGGCAGGAGTTAATCTATAACAGTTTGTAACTCATTACCATAAAATTCTTGGAGGGAATATTTTTCCTTCTTTTTATTCGACTTTCCGTGCTCTTTATATCCAATCAGCCCCTGGATTATTAATAATGCTCCAGTTCTGTTGGAAACGGAAATAAAAATACTGTCTTGTTTCTTTCCTCTGATGGGAAAACTGTTTCTCGTCTCAGGCAGTAGAAGGGCCGTAAGCTGTTACCCTCCTGTTCTTGCAAGGTCAGTCAGCCTACTGCAATGCAATAAAGTTGCTCATAAACTGTGTCCTCTGTGATGGACTGTGCAGTTTGATACAGGGCCAGGTCTTTTCAGGGGTTGAACACTTACTTCCTCCTTCCTTATCCATCTGCACGTCTGTATTCCTGTGCCTACACGGCTACACTTCTCTGTTTGAATCTGCTCTTCTCCTGGAAATCATAGAACCACAGAATGGTCTGGATTGGAAGGGACCTTAATTTCATCATGTTCCAACTCTCCTGCCATGGGCAGGGACACCTCCCACGAGACCAGGTTGCTCAAAGCCCCTTCCAGCCTGGCCTTGAACCCCTCCAGGGATGGGGCAGCCACAGCTTCTCTGGGCAACCTCTTCCAGTGTCTCACCACCCTCACAGCAAAGAATTTGTTCCTGAGATCTAGGCTAAATCTCTCTTTCAATTTAAAACCATTACCCTTTGTCCTATCATTCCACTCCCTGATCAAGAGTCCCTCCCCATCTCTCCTGTAGGCTCCCTTCAGGTACTGGAAGGCTGCTCTAAGGTCTCCCTGAAGCCTTCTCTTCTCCAGGCTGAACAACCTCAGCTCTCTCACCCTGTCTTCAAAGGAGAGGTGCTCCATTCCTCTGATCATCTTTGTGGCCTCTTGTGGACTCATTCCAACAGGTCCATGTCTTTCTTGTGCTTAGGACTCCAGGTGGGGTCTCACCAGAGAAGAGCAGATGGGCAGAATCCCGTCCCTTGTCCTGATGGCCATGCTGCTTTTCATGCAGCCCAGGATGTAGTTGGCTTTCTGGGCTGCCAGCGCGCATTGCTGGCTCTTGTCTGGTTTTTCATCCACCAACACCCCGAAGTCCTTCTCAGCAGGGCTGCTTTCAGGCCATTTTCTGCATATTCTACAAGCACAGCCTGTATTTGTGCCTGGGATTGCCCCAACCCACATGCAGGACCATCCACTTGGCCTGTTTGAACTTCATGAGGTTTGCATGGGACCCATCTCTCCAAGCTGTCCAGGTCCATCTAGATAGCATCCCTTTCCTCCAGCGAGTCAACTCTGCCACAGAGCTTGCTGTTATCAACAGAGTTGCTGAGAATGCACTCAATCCCACTGTCCATGTCTCCAGCAAAGATGTTAAACAGCACTGGTCCCAGTGCTGACCCTTGAGGAACTCCACTCTTCGCTGGTTTCCACTTGAACATCGAGCTGTTGCCCGCAACCCTTTGAGTGTGGCCATCCAGCCAGTTCCTGATCCACCGGGTGGTCCATCCATCAAATCCATGCCTTCCCAGTTTAGAGAGCAGGATGTTGTGCAGGATGGTGTCACTTACTGCCTAAGTCCAAGTAAATGCCGTCTGTCGCTCTCCCGATGTCATAGGTACGGTCATCACTTTGCATAATTAAGGCCATACAGAAGAAGGGTGGATCCTGAACACTTCAGGTTGTTGAGTTGTTAATTATGGTATATTTTTTCTTTGACATTGGTGGTACAGTGTAATTTGGCACTGAATTTTTAGATGGACTATTATTTCTGGCCTTGATCGCTACTTCTTTGTGTTCCTTCCCTTTTCCTCTCACTCCTTTCAGGCCACAGAGATGCTGTTTGTTTTATCCCTGGGAGCTGTTTTGTTTAGCATGTAAGAGTAGATTATATAAATGTTGTAATAACTTGATTTATGAGTTCAGAGCTTTCTGTCAAAACAACACGTTCTTAGGAATGTTCCCAAGGTAACTTGTTATGTATCTCTCTTTAATCTTAATTTTGTTCCATTAAAACAAATGAACATGGAATTTAAGTCTCTCCTGGAAGAATTGACAAACTCTACTCAAAAGAATTTCTTTGTAAATACCTTATATTTCTATATAACTTCATTAAATGCCTTATAGAAGAAAACATCAAGGTAAATCTGTAATATTTCCAACTATAGATATTTTTTTATATATATATCAAGTATTTTGTAGGTGACAAAAAATTAAACAATCCAAGGCAGGCACCTCTGTGAAAAAGTTTGGGACAAAAATAGAGGTTTTTAAATCCTCTCCTTGTAACTACTGTTAAAATGACTGAATTGCTGTGTGCAAGGGAAAATGGTTAAGAGGTGTTTTTAACAAATCTCCTAATCCATCAGAAATGTGAAGTAAATTAAAAGTTTTTCTTTTATTTTAGTACCAGTTGTCTTCGTCTCTCCAGTTTTTGAGCTGCAACTTTCTTTTGGTCAAATAACACACTGAAGAATCTTGAGTTGTCCAGTTAAAATCTATAGCATCGATTGGAGGTGAGGAACGTCTTCCACAGTTTGAGTTGCCCATAGAAACCTCAACGCTGGTGAAGAAATGTTGATTCTTTCCGGAAGAGCGTGGTAGGGGAAGAGTTAAAATGAGTACATGGAGGTAGGCTCTGCTGCCCCTTCTCTGGGGAAGAAACCTGGCAGTATCCCTTCCTGAAGGTCTCTTTTTTTTCTTACAGCAACAGCCTTTTTTGTGCCTGTCTCACTTTGTGCTGTCAACTGCCACAGTGACACCGTCTGCTGTGAAAAAGACATTTTTCACGAGAAGAGTGGAGCGGGGATGTTTTCAGTCTCTTTATTAACGGACGTCTTAATTGAGGAATTAGTGTTGCACATTAATAAATCAGGATTTGCTCTTTCTTAAAGCTTCTTAAATGCAGAAAAGGAAAAATGGCAGCTTGGGTTTGTTTGTTTGGGGAGGATTGGTCTTTTTCTTTCTTTTTTAAACTCGAAGGGGTAGATTAAACCACTCGGTCTCATCAAGTCTGCTGGTCTGCGCTCCTCTTTGTAATAGCCAAGTATTCTTCTATTTACTCCTTAAGGTGGTAAATAGAGTTAATTAATCAAATAAATTAATTTCCTTCTGGAGTGTGAAAATACTTTGTAGCCTATTCCTTTCGGAGCATATCTTATTAACTCTTAATTTCTCAGAAGGAACGTTGGCACTGCATCTCCCAAAGCCTGGCAGCAGAGGTTCCACCAGGCTGTCTGGGGTGTGATGTCCTAGTGCCATGGTCACCAGGTGGCATGGCTGTGTTCTCAAAAGCCTGATAAATTCTGCTTTTTTGCCCTTTGCTTCTCTGATCATCTCTTTTTGGTGTCCTTCGTGTGAGAAGCGTTGTCTTTAATGTAGGAATACAGCTGTATTTTAAACTAGTTTTTCCTCTTTGAATGCCTGCAGTCTGTGAAACTCCCTTCGCTTGCTCAGTGAAATAATCTGCATCCGATTATAATGTTATGGAATCACGTTTCAGACAAACACTGAGCATCTTTAAACCGTACTTGGACATTTCTGAAAGAGTGGGGAATAATTGGAGGCTTGGTGTGTTTGTGCCACCATTGACTGTGCCAGGCCTATTTCAAATTAACCTTTCTCCTTTCTGCTTCATTGGAGTCACTTGTTCCATCCTTTGTTCAAATGGGCTCTGCCCTAAAAGTTACTTGTATCAGGTAATGTCATAGAATCATGGAATGGTCCAAGCCAGAAGGGATCTCCAAAGGTCATCTAGTCTGACCTCCCCGCAGTCAGCAGGGACACTCACAACCAGACCAGGTTGCCCAGGGCCTTGTCGAGCCTCCCCTTGAATATCTCCAGGGAAGGGGCCTCAACCACCTCCCCGGGCAACCCGTTCCAGTGTTCAACCACCCTCAGAGTAAAGAACCTATTTCTAAAATCCAGTCTAAATCTGCTTTTCATAAGGAGGAACTTCTTGACTTTGAGGGTGGCAGACTGCTGGAACAGGTCTGCCCAGAGAGGTGGTGAAGTGTCCATCCCTGGAGACTTTCCAAACCTGCCTGGACACATTCCTGTGGGACCTGCTCTGGTTGGACCTACTTTGTAGGGGGGTTGAACTAGATGATCTCCAGAGGTCTCTTCTGTCCTTCTGCCACCTCTTAAATCCTGATCCCTGGTTTGAAGATCCATAGAGAGTACCCTTTAATAGTGTAGTATCAGATGCTTTGTTGATTTTGATGCAAGTTACATGTGCTTATCACCATCTGTCTGCCCTGTATCCCTGCAAACCAGCCTTGTCTGGCCTGTCCCCAGGAATTTCATCACCTTCTGCCCCTGTCCAATTTATTGGAATGAAGGATTTAATCGGTAAGAATGTGTCTAATGATGAGACCTCCTCTAATGCCAGCACTGCTGTCGTTAGCATGACGTTATCATGTACTGTTCACTGGTACTGAACACTCCGCACCTAAACAAAGGGGAATTGTAGTTGTTTTGAGTAAAGTAGGTGATGAGACTGTTATGATTTTTATCCTTTCAGACTGTGCCTTCAAGGCCTGCAGTTCATGCACTGTCTGATCTGAACCCAAACTCAGGAGATGCCTCACATAATACCATCAACATTAACAGAACACTGGAAGGGGCTGCCCAGAGAGGTTGTGGAGTCTCCTTCTCTGGAGACATTCAAAACCCACCTGGACGCGTTCCTCTGTGACCTGATCTAGGTGTTCCTGCTCTGGCAGGGGGATTGGACTGGATGATCTTTCAAGGTCCCTTCCAATCCCTGATATTCTGTGATTCTGTATGTCTGAGCCCTTACATTTAGTTTATTATTCTTTTGAAGTATTATAGAAACAAAACTTTTCAGTTTAGCAAAGCCATTACTGTAAAGACTTGTTTTCTTGATTAAGATGTGACAAATTTCTTTTTTACTTAGTGTGCAGGGAAAGGAGTAGAGATGACATGGGTCTCTTGGTGACCTAAAGAACTGCTTGTCTTGATTATTTCAGAGATGCACAGAGGAGCTTTGTAGATCAGCAGAGTCCTCCCTGGTGAGGCACTGGAAGGCGAGTGTTGTTGCAGCCAGGAACCTGGCTTAAAATTTTTGAAGCTGCTGCTCAACACCCTAAAAGGTCAATTACTCTGCCTTGAAGGTGGTACTTGATTTTTCTCAGCAATTCTTCCCTGTTCTGTCTTTGTGTTTGTTCCTTCTTCTGTCCACGCTGACGCTTTGTGGCTATTTCTCTGTGCCATTTCAGTGCATTATTATTATTATTGAACACCTCCAGGGATGGGGCAGCCACAGCTTCTCTGGGCAACCTCTTCCAGTGTCTCACCACCCTCACAGGAAGGAATTTCTTCCTGGTATCTCATCTAAATGTCCCCTCTTTCGATTTAAAACCCCTCATCTTATTGCTCCACTCCCTGACAAAGCGTCCAATGTCGTCCAAGAAGAGCAATGACCCGACACACTGGTGTGAAGCTGCCAAAAATGAGAAGCCACCTCCTCCCTCTTACTGGCCACGTGCTTTTGCTGTTTACTTTGTGCTGCCTCCAGAGCTTTTTCGAGCTTTTCTGAGCCACTTCACCTCATTTAAAGGGACCTCCCTTTAAAAAAAACAAAAAACAAACAACAAACAAGCAAAGCAAAACCAAACCCCCACCAAAACCAGAAAAAAAAAGAAGCCTGGACTGATTTCTTCTGTCTTAATAAGTAAAAGCGGCTCAAAAACTGTTTGAGAAGCAGCAGGAGGGCTGTATGGTTGGGAAGAATGCTTGGTAGGGAGGAAAAGGGTAGCAAACTTTGTGGCTTTGGCAGCAGCAAGAACAAATTGGTTGCGTTAAGTGGCCTGTGGTGACAACTTACTTGGCTTTGAAAAATGAAGTCAAACCTCTGTCCAAATGTGTTCTTGAGAAATAATCGCGTATCAGTTCTGATGGCTGTAGCTTCGTACAGAGACAGAGCTGAGACACCAGACTTAAATTCTTCTAACGATATTTGGACATTAAACTCTACACGAGAACTTGAACTGTGTGCAAGAAAATTCTTGCTGTTTTGTAAAAGCCTCTGAAAATATTGCCTGAGTGCTGGGCCATCTTTAATTCTGGTTTTTTTTGAGAAATATACTTACCTGAACCCCTGGATCAGAACACACAGCGTAGACTTTCCTGGTGCATTTAGAAATATAATGTCTTTTTTTCTGGGTGTATTTAAATTTCTGGTTTGTACTCGGCAAGAAAATCATTAAAATGTCTTCTTTCCGTGTTCTGATGTGATGTCAGTCTTTTCCAAGCCCGGAAATCATCATCTTGCACTGGCAACTATTGACTTGTTAAATGTGGTCTGTAGAACATAAGGCATGAGAAAGCTGGCGAGGCTGCCCCATCTGTATTTTCAGCTGAATTTTCTGGAAGCACTTAAGGGTCATATTTCAGCTTCAACAGTTAGAAGCAAAAGGTTCAGCTTTTATGGTTGTTCTTAATGTAAAACAAACCAAACCCAACCCGGTGTATCGCATCAGTAGGTCCACTCTCTTTGAGAGCATCTCCTAATTGTGACTCTCTCGGGGGACCGTGTGAGGGTGGCTGTTGCTGTTGTCTGCAGCCCCGTCCTCGTGTTTCTTCAGCATCCACTGCATTAAGAGACTTTCAGAGAGGTTTTTAATATCCATTCATGGACCCACTATCCGTACCTTTCCCAACTTGCTTCTCCTACCTGCCTCCACAGCCTGCTGTCCGCTACCTCCTGTTTAGACAGGATCTTTTGACTAGGACTTATAGGGCTTTACTTTAGGGTTCAGTTTATCCATCACCATGGATTTTTGTAAGCAGTGATTGAGTCCTCTACTGGAGTCTCTGGGGTTTTTTTTTAGGTTCCAGTCACGTAGCTGCTGCTTTGCCCCTTGATCAGTTCAGTTGCTCTCCTCTGGACTTTCTGGACACTACTCAAGAGTTGGTGGAAATTCCATTGACTTTTCTACTCTGCTGAACCTTGGGGTTCTCTGCTGTCAAGGGATTGAGGATGCTCAAGATAGTGAAGTCTCACCCTTGGCCTTTAGTACCCACTGACAGAACCTCTTCTGAGTTACAGTTATCCTGAAGACCCCATTTCAGGCTAAAATCAACGCCACAATGAGATACTGCATCCTTTGGTTGGAATACTTTAGATTTTATCCCCTTTGTGTCATTTTTTTCCCCCAAAGCCAGCTCCTGTACCAGTTTGTGTAGGGCTTTGCGTGACAGTAGGTGCCTCTGACCTGGGAAATAGCGCTGTGTGGAAACACCTGTTTTGGAGTGTGGAGGGGGTGTTACCACAATGGAACAGCGTTCTGGTTTTCTGTGGAAATGTGGATATTTTCTCTTTAGCTTCCATGAAGGACTTATTTTAAAATTCAGTTAAGACACATTAAGAGCACAGATTGCAAATATGTAAAAACGCTTTGCTTCCTGAAGCTCGTACCAAGGTGTTCTAATTACCAGATCCTTTTGTACGAGGTTGTATTTTCAGCCTGATGTAAGGCTTTAAAAGAAAATCTAAGAAAACCTATGCTTAAGTAACCTCCCAGATGAATATTTCTGTATGTTCTAATAGGGATTATGGGAAGATGGGGTTGACAGCTGTGTGTGTGTTGTCAGCTTATGGAGGTGTCTTGTTTGTGTAACATCAGTTTAATTTATTACCACCTGCTGCTTCTGCAAATGATCAGAGAATTGTACACAAATTATGTATTTTATCACTTTGTGCTGGGGAACTGATTTATTGTTTCCAGAGAAATAATTGAATAGAATAAAAAGACACAATAAAGTCAATTTCATCTTTATGAGTCTTCTTAGTGCCTGCCCACGATCGAATATATTATAAAAAGATGCAATAAATTCTTCTGGAGGAAGTGAAATCTGCTTACTTGATTTTTCCAGATTACCCCTAGTTTCTAGACCGTGACGAGGTCACACCAATCATCCCTTGTGTCCTTTGGTACCTTGATGTGATGAGGGATGGCACACACTGGTGGTTTTGGACTGCAGTGAGCGTTGATAGATCTGTCATCACGTTAGTGCTCTTTGCCAACCCATCCCCTGGCAAAAAATGTGCAAAGACTGAATTTTACTACTGATTTCTTTTTTTTCCCCAAATGTGCAGCAATTGAATTACCTGATATTTCTGGCCCTGTTCCAAGTTGTTTGAAATTAGATAACTGGCAGTAACTAATAAATGTCTGGATTTGTTGAGGTGGGATGAGATGGGCTACATGAAACCACACAAACTGATTTAATGGAACAGGCTGAAGCAGGTTGCGGTGAAGGCTGTGTTGTTTATTGCCCACTCATGGCAAAGCACACCAGGGTTTTGATGCCCCCTGTCATGGGAGGGCAGAAGAGAGAAGGAAGGAAGGCCACTCGTACCAGTTCATGGTAGAAGTTGTTCAAACTCTTCTTGATGTTCCTGCACGGTTTGTTCCACAACTTGAAGTGACAAAAACAATGGCTGCTCCGGGAAGTGGTTGGGTCACCATCCCTGGAGGTATTTGAAAGATGGGTAGACATTGGGCTTGGAGAGATGGTTTAGTGATGGTTCCTGTCCAGTTAGGTTGGTGGTTGGACTTAATGATCTGAAAGGTGCTTTCTAACACTGGACAATTCTGGGATTCTGTGAATTGTAACAAAATTCATTTTTGCTGTAGGGAACCCCTCTCTTCTGGGTTCCAATTAATTTTTATATCACAGACCAGTATTTTTTCCTTTGAAGTATAAGGTTCACTTTCAAAGAAATCTGTGCAATGAAGCTCTAAAGTAAATGTATTTCAGCTTTTTTTTTTTTTTTTCAGAAAATAGTGACTTCGTTGGAAATAGAAGGGTCTAATTGCAACTATTACAGTTCAGCTTAGAACTCCTAACCTTTTTGATGGCTTGTGTCTCATGCAAATCTAAATCTTTTCTTGATCTGACATATGTATTGGAGGTGGTTAGAGAAAGGAAAAAAAAGTCAGTTGCTTGGGAAGCAGTTGTCCGTTTTCTGTCCCCACTTACTGAATGTTGAGGAAACCCCCTTTCAAACTCACATTGTGTCCTTCTCAAGTTACCCATGACAGGGAATTCCTTATATCTCAGTACAACATGAATATTGAATCTCAGGACCTCTAGTAGATTAAAAATCACAGAATGGTATGGGGTTGGAAGGGACCTCTGGAGATCAGCTAGTCCAAGCCCCCTGTCAAAGCCGGTCCACCCAGAGCAGGAACATGCTCAGGCGGGTTTTGAATGTCTCCAGAGATGAAGACTCCACAACTTCTCTGGGCAGCCTGTGCCAGGGCTCTGCCACCCTCAAAGTCAAGAAGTTCCTCCTCATGTTGAGATGGAACTTCCTATGTACAAGTTTGTGCCTGTTTCCTCCTGTCCTTAAAATGTTTCTCTGATCTAATTAATCTAAGCTCAAGGAAGGTTCAGTAGGCATGTGTTAGTAGATTGGATATTAAAAAAAATATTGAAAAACCCCTTTGGCCAAGAGTGTTTCCTTGGATGATTCCGGTCTTCAGAGCTTTTCAGCATTGATGATTCTTGGCAAAGACTTAACAGAGCACCCACTGGAAAAACCCACTGGAATCCGTAGCATAATCTTCATGGATATTAAAAGGAATAAAGATGGTGGATGTCCCTCTGAGTAGATGTGCAGAGCACAGGACAGCAGTCCCTATGTTTTTGGGACAGGGACTGTGTCCAAGGGCGAATGCAGTGAAGATCAGGGGGTGAAAGGGCAGAGGTCCTGGGCTGAAATTCAGCCCTTCACAGCATGTCAAGAGGACACACTTAGGTTGAAAGTGCTAAGAGGGAATCCATGCATCGTATTTTGCCACAAAGCAATGTGGAATCATTGGTATTGGCTCCAGAAGTCTGGGGAGGGCCCTGAGGGTACTGAGTTGAGTGGATTACATGTTTTACATGACTTTTTTAACACTATATCAAGTTTAGTTGGAGATTTTTGTGCATTTTTTTCTTTAATAAAAACCTTGAAATGGACCATACAGTGTATATCTGTCTGCTCCTACCTTGACTTCATTAGAGGACTGAGAATTATTATTCATCATAGCAGAGGTTTGGACTTGTGCCTGTTTCATGATCATGTCAGTACATGAATCCTGGAGACCCACCGATTTTTCACCAGGAGTTTTGCCTTTGACTTAAAGGCTAAACTTGAGAAAGTATTGTTTCTGTTCCTTAACTGATTAAGCTAATTCCGCTTACTCTTCTGTCTTTTGAGTGCAGTAAATGGACACTTTAGGAGAACCGAATTTCTAGCTAAAGAATGATGTGGCTGGTGTTTAGGTCCTCAAACAGGGCATGGAGTCTTGAGGTGCCAAGAGCTCTGATTGCGAAGGGGGATCCAAGGGAATATCACAATTTATGCTGCTCTTCGAGACTTCATGTGAGGATGCAGGAGACGTACCTTCTATACCCAGTTCCAACAACCACAGCTATGGAAATAACTGATATTTAAAAATCTATTTTATTTATTTTGTGTGCGTGGAGATACTCAAGAGCATAATCTCAAAAAGGCTGTGATTAAGAGAATTATGAAGGTCAGTCTAGACTGAACTTCTCCTCAATCGTTTGAATAAGAATTGCTTTATCCTTCGTTTCTACCTATTGGCCAGGGGCTGGAATTACTGGTTTTGGAAACCACTTGAGCCAGAATAGGCTTAAGTACAACTTTTTACAGATCATTGAATTCAGTAATAGGCCATTGTCATGCAACGCAACAAAGTGATTTTTGTGCTCTGTTCCTCTTGGGCACTTCAGTGCCTTTTATCTGATCTCTGCTTCTGTTTTTCAGGAAAACCAGGGATAACACAAACAGGGTTGAAACCGTAAAAAAAGGGGACCAAAACTTAAAAGCCTATGAAGTTGAATGTTTTTAAATCCAGGGCTGGGACGATATAATCATTCGATAACTTAAAGCCAGAAAAGGCAAGTTTAAAGTCCAACGGTAGCCAAACCCAAATGTGTTGAGCTTTCCTTAGCTGCCTCTAGTTTCAGGCACGTCTAGTTTTTAATTTGAGAACCACACGTGCGTTATCGCTAATTGTAATTAGTTTTTATTATTTTGGAAAGCTGGTAAACTCTCCCTGCTTCTATCTGCTTCTAAAGCTGTTTGGAAGACGAGCTTGTGCTGTGTAGGGTCTCTGTAGAGCAAAAAAGATTGAATTCCTAGGGTTTACGTGACGCTCTTGTGGTGGTGTCCATAGGTAGGGTGGCTGCAAACCAGTAGTACAGCTTCAAAATTCATGGAATTCCTTTACTTTAAAAAATGCAGAGTTCTTATGTGCTCACTTCAGTGGTGCCTTTTTAAAGAAAACTGCAGTACTATAAAATCATGGAATTGTCTGGGTTGGAAGGGGCCTTTAACGTTAATCATTTAGTCCAACCATCAACCTAACTCTGATAAAAACCATTGCTAAACCGTGCCCCTAAGCACTATGTCTACCCATCTTTTAAATACCTCCAGGGATGGTATTTAAAATAAAATAATAATAAAAAAAGTATCTCTACAACTTGTTAGAAAAATTCAGAAGATCAGCAACAGAGGATTAGTGTTCACTGGGATTTTGGTGGTGCCAAGGGAGCACAGCGAAGGTTTAAAGAACCAGAGAAATGAAGTAAGCATCTAGCTGGGTACCGTGGTCTAATTAAAGCATATACAGACATTGATTTTTCTTCTATTCCCAACACAACTGATGTTTCCTCATTATTAAATTTGTTAACATTAAAAATAGCAATCGGTGCCAACTCCAGAAGGAATTGCTGGTAGCGCAGATTATGCAATGCTCCGATAAAATGGGGTTAAACTGAGCGTTTAAGGTATGCCAGGACTTATTCCCGTGGGATTCTTAGTGAGAAGGATGGTGACCCACTTGGAATGTCATGGGATGGACAGAGTGCAAGACGTCTTGGTAAATTCAAATTGCTGCTTGACAAGTAGAAATAGTTCAGCTGATTGTCAGCGCTCTGGAACTTCTCTCTCCATCCCAAGGTGGGGAGCAGCCCAGGTAATGGACTGCTGAGAAAAAGGGACCTGCAAGTCCTTAAAACACCCCGCATCAGGAGCAGCTGTACGTGGAATATGATCTTGTTTTAATTAGTTTGGGTGATACCTATATTTATTACTTGATTTTTACTGAGATCTGCTTGCCACGTGTTTAACAGGCCTGAGGTTGTCACGTTGCTTTGGTTCACATGGCTCTTGTAGTTCATTCTTTGTCCACATTCCTCCTTTTTGCTCCCCTGAATGTTTCATCTCCTAAAACGTCGATAAAATGGAAATAAATGTTCCCATCTTGGCAACTTGCATTGCTAAACTTTGGTTTCTATTTTCTTTCCGTGTTGAATTTCTAGTGTATTTCTAAAACACTTAACTCAGCAAAGAGAGAGAAGCTATATATTTCTGCCTTGAACTTTATTGAGACGTAGAGTTAGTAACTGTTGAGGCAATATTCCCTTGGGGGGGGGAAGGAGGAGAGGATATTCAGAGACACTGTTGGTACCAGGCTGTTTTTCCATTTCATATCGATATAGTGAAATATTTGGTGTGTCAGTTTAGGCTCAAATAAGTAGGAAAACCTCAGTTTTAAAATTGTTTTAATGTGGCTGACCAGGCTGCTTTATACTTTGACCTGGGGGGCCTTGAGAAATGCTTTTGACTACAAACATAAAACTACAGATATGTATCTGGAGGAGTTAGGAAAGAGCAGTGAGCAGGAGGGGATCAGAGAGGAGGCAGCAAGAGAAATAAATGCATTCTTGGGTGGACCATGACCAAGAAGAGTGAACATAGTTGAAGGTGTTTAAGGTGGAATGAAAGATTACTGTTTTTTTCTTTTGCTTTTGAAGTTCAGCGTGAAATGGAAAAAATGAGAAGAAGAAAAATAAACGCGGTAGGAGATAAACAGACACTTTCCCTTGTGGCTTATGGAAATAGCTGAAATTATTGACGCTTTCTGAAAGCAAAAGTGATGATAATAGGAAAAATTACACTTTCTCGTCTCTTTCTATATTTGTCCCTAATTGGAAATCACAAACCTAATGGTTTTCTCACTGTTTCATTATTAGGTCTGCAACCTTAAATGTATAACGAAGATTTAACATCCCATTAACACGAGAAACCTTGTTGCACACTTGGTGTCTGCTGGGGCTCTCCCGAGGCGCGTGTGCTTTCTGGGGCTGCAGCTTTGACCACTTTGCTTTTTTCACCCATCCATTCTGTCTGGTCATAGAGTCACAGAATGATATGAGAATGGAAGGGACCTCTGGAGATCATCTAGTCCAACCCCCCTGCCAAAGCAGGTCCACCCAGAGCAGGTTGCACAGGAACATGTCCAGGTGGGTTTGGAATGTCTCCAGAGATGGAGACTCCACCACCTCTCTGGGCAGCCTGTGCCAGGGCTCTGCCACCCTCAAAGTGAAGAAGTTCCTCCTCATGTTTAGGTGGAACTTCTCATGTTCCAGTTTGTGCCCATTCCCTCCTATCCTCTCACTGATCTCCTGGGAGTGGGACTATTGCCAAAACCAGGCACTTCTAGCCTGCAACCCTGCCTCGTGCCCATCACCAGGGAGTTGATGGAGTTTACTGGGAGGTTGGTAGAGGTGCTGACCCAGGTTGCCCAGAGGCACTGGATGCGCCATCCCTGGAGGTGTTCAAGGCCAGGCTGGATGGGGCTTTGAGCAACCTGGTCTGGTGGGAGGTTGGAACCAGGTGATCTTTAAGGTCCCTTCCAACCCAAACCGTTCTATGACTACTCTGGGGCTGTTTTCTTAGAAGAAATTTATATTCTAAGTGTTGCTAAGAAATCATGTGCTTTATGCCCAACGGCAAGCGTTGGGACCAGATCTTGTGCTAAATATATGTGTGTATATATATTTGTATCTATATCTATATATATCTGTCTCGGGAGAAGGCATACCAAAAGTCAGCAATGTGCTGACTCCTAACAGAGACTCCTGAAAATACAAGCTTTGTCCTGGGGAGGATAGTTAAAATTGTACGTAACAACCTTACTTTCTGTGAGGCTGAGATAGACAAGTTAATATTTGCAAGGTGAGCTACAGCAGGATTCCATGTGAACTGTGAAACAGGATTGAGCTTGAAATTAGTGAGAAGTTTTGGTTCTGATGGGAGATGCA
The DNA here is from genome assembly GCA_013400055.1 of Nycticryphes semicollaris. Lineage (NCBI taxonomy): Eukaryota > Metazoa > Chordata > Aves > Charadriiformes > Rostratulidae > Nycticryphes > Nycticryphes semicollaris. The sequence continues at coordinate 37,756 of VXBJ01000039.1, forward strand.
TTACGGATAATTCTAAGGAATTTAGAGGGTGGAAGGAATTCTTAATCGGCAGGTCCCAAAATTGCTGAGGTTGGAAGGGACCTGTGGTGATAGTTTGGTCCAAGTCCCCTGCTCAGAGCAGGTTGTTCAGGGCTGTGTCCGGTTGTGTTCTGAATATTTTCATAGATGGAGACTCCATAGCCTCTCAGGGTAACATCTTGCAGTGCTCATCCACCCCAAAAGCTTTCTCTTAAATAGGAATTCCTCTTTGCCACTTTGTGCCCTTTGCCTCCTGTCGTCACTGGACATCACTGGGAACAGTCTGGCTCTGTCTTTATTGGTGTTTACTCACATTGGTGAGGTCTCTTTGAGTCTTCTCCACATCAAACCACCCCAGCTCTCTTAGTCTTACCTTGTATGACAGATGCTCAAATCCCCAAATTGTCTTTGTGGTCCTTCGTTGGACATCCATAGAGTCCATGCCTCTCTTGTTCTGGGCCCAGTGCTGCTTACACCCTTCACCAGTGCTGAGTGAAGGGAAGGATCACCTCCCTTGACCTGTTGGCCATACTCTGCCTATCGACTCAGGAGGTTGGTTCTCTGCTGCAAGGGCACATTGCTGCCTCACGATTGATTTGTCCACCAAGACCTCCAGGTCCTTCTCTGCAAAGCTGGTTTCCAGCCACTCACTCTGGTAAAGGAGCACCGTTTGTTGAGGGTATAAGTAACCTCAAAGCTTTTATTTCTTTTCAAATGCTTCAAGATCTTGAAGTATTATGTCTTGTAATTTTTTTACACCAGGACCTAAAGGAAGAAATGAACCCTGAAATTTTTTTTGTAAATTTATATGGACTTTTATAGGTTTGAATTGAGATGTGCCAAGTTACTTTGTGGAAATACAGTCTAGAAGGGGCACGATTTCACAGATGTCAATGCCGTCAATCCTCAGATAAGGATCAGAATATGGAGGTTGAGCAACGTTTTAATAACACCTACAACATGAAGGGCAACATGAAGTCACCGTGTGAATAATTACAGCTTGATTCCTTGTCACGTGGACTTGTTAACCCTGTGGTGTTGGCCATCAGCCAGTGGTAGGTTATCAAACTGCTAATGTTGAAGTCATTGGCATTGAAAAAATATCCCTTAGGATAATATTTTAGCTTTTCTATCAGCTCTCACTAGTCGATTTTTAGTTAATTGAAAAAAATTTATTAGTGTTCTGGGGTTTTTTTTTGACTCTCGTTAGTACAAAGGATTTAGTTTCTAAGTATTTGGAGCTGGTAGGTAAATGTGACTTTGAACTTTTGACTGTTTATACTGAAACTCTGTTCCTGATGTATTTGGCAAATACCGGGAATATGCAGTGCTGGTAAGATGTGTCAGCAGGAGTCATGTTGAGCAACAGATGACTTGAAAACACAATTCTAGAAGGATTCAATTAGATACCTTATCATTTGGTGGTTGTTTTTTTTTGTTTGTTTGAGACAATAAACCAGCTTTTATTATACTTTCTGAATGTAACTGGTACCTAAATAGTGAAAATGGCAGGTATTCAAAACCCAATGGCATGTGAAGGAGCACAAAAAAAGGTCAATGAGGCTTTCTTGTAGTTCACTTGAGCAGCTGTGAAGTGCAGTGGTGGTGATTCTGGTGGTTGGTTTTGGGTTTCTGGAAAAGCTTTGTCTTTTAATCTCAGTTAACAGTTTCCCATATATTTTCCTAAACCTCCACCACAGTCGAGAACATCGTCTTAATGATAACACACGTCATAGTTTGGTAAAAACTGCATTGTCTTAAATATCAGGAAGCCAGGTTTGGTGTTCTCCACTCTGCTCCCCAAGCCTAGAATAAGCCTTTACAGCACTGAGAAGTGTGAGTGGTGTTTGTTAAGCCTGAACATTGGGAGAACAATAGCCTTTAGTCAAAGGAGTGGCTGGCACACAACTTTGTGGACAAACAAGTTTGACCAGACTTGATTTGCCACCATTAGTCTTCAGGGACAGGGAACAGGTTGCTCAAAGTCCAGTCCAACCTGACCTTGAACATTTCCGGGGACAGGGCATTTCTGGGAACCTGAGCCAGTATCTCACCACCCTCAGAGGGAAACATTTCATCCTCAGATCTACTCCAAATCTGCCTTCTTTTAGTTGACTGTAACTTGTTTCTGTGCCGTAATATCATACTGCTTGTGTGTTTAATCCACAGAGGCCTAAAGCTGCGGTTCTAAACTGGGATCTGTAATGGCAGGATTACACTCCAGTCTGGTTTTAATTTAGAAGAACCCAAGTAGGCACCCTGGTCATGTATTTTTAGCTTTCTTTGTGTCTTAAAACAACTGAGCAGTTCATGTAAAATAGTGGTTTAACTGTCCTTGCGTGGAGAGCAGCCCTGATTCACAAAGCTTTGGCCTGGAGCGGAGTTTTACTGTCACATTATAAACTCAAACCCAGGAGCTGGTTTTAATGAGAATGTTAATAGGTCCATAACCAGAGACATGGCATGTGTTTCTATAACTTTGGCTATCAAATTTATTGCCCTCTTGGTACCTCATAGAGGAAGCACTGGGATATATATATATTTTTAAGAAGTTGTAAAGAACCCCCAAAAGATCAAATTCTTAAGGAAAAAACTGCTTTTCTAGTTTTGCATATGAGGTTGTTTCACCTCTGTCCCGTAAAACCTTGTGAAAGCTGAAAATACCCTGTTCCCACTGCAGTCAATCCCATGTTTGGTTCCACATTTTCCCCTCAATGTGGTGAATATGAAAAAACTGTAATCCTATTTTGTGTGGCCATTGAAGTGACGCTGCCTGAGAGCACTTCTGTAGGTAGGAAGCTGATGTCTCTCATCGCTTTGATGTTTGCTGCTCCCAAGGGACATAGATTGTCCATTTTCAGTCTGTGGTCAAACATCTTCTAAATGCTTGTTTGGGTATTTTTCTGTAGCTTTTCTCCCTGTTCTTTTTCTGCCAAATAAAACTTGATGAATGTGTATGTTAAATGAGTGGGATATGGCAAATTACTAATAAAGCAGGCTTTCTTTTAGTTCTTTACTAGAGAATTCTGTGACTCTTGAGCACTAGAGTGGTTTGGGTTGAAAAAGACCTTGAAGGTCATCTAATTCCAACCCCCTTGCAATGGGCAGGACACTTTCCACCAGAAAGTGCTTAAAGCCCCATCCAACCTGGCCTTGAACACCTCCAGGGATGGGGCAGCCTGGTCCATGGTTTATAGGAAATTTTCCTGCAAATTCAGAATCGTAGAATGGTTATAGATGGAAGGGACCTTAAAGATCATGGAGTTCCAACCCCTCCTGCCATGGGCAGGGACACCTCCCACCAGACCAAGTTGCTCAAAGCCCCATCCAGCCTGGCCTTGAACCCCTCCAGGGATGGGGCAGCCACAGCTTCTCTGGGCAACCTCTTCCAGTGTCTCACCACCCTCACAGGAAAGAATTTCTTTCTGGTATCTAACCTAAATCTCCTCTTTCAATTTAAAACCATTACCCCTTGTCCTGTCACTACACTCCCTGGCAAAGAGTCCCTCTCCAGCTCTCCTGTAGGCTTCCTTCAGACACTGGAAGGCTGCTCTGAGGTCTCCCTGGAGCCCTCTCTTCTCCAGGCTGAACAACCCCAACTCTCTCCACTTGTCTTCATAGCAGAGGTGCTCCAACTCTCTAATCATCTTTGTGGTCCCCCGTGGGACCTGTTCCAACAGATCTATGTCCTCCCTGTGCTGAGGACTCCAGAGCTGTACACAGTACTCCAGGTGAGGTCTCACAAGAGCAGAGTATGTAAGTATGTATATAAGCTTGAAATAAAGCTTAGCGTTTTCACTAGTGACTTTGAGGTAGGGCAGGTTGTTCTGAAGGGGCATTTCACTCCTGGCAGTGGCATCACTGAAGGGCTTCATCTGCACCAATGTGTCCTGATGAAATTCCCCACCCTGTGGCCATTTGGAGTTTCAGGATGGTATTTAAACCTTCTAGGAGAGGAGCCTGCAGTTAGGAGCATGTGCGGTCATGTCTGCTTGGAATTAAGTCTGCCACAGGGGAGATTTTTTACCTGCTTCAGCTTTCAAGTCAAAGTTTCTATGAAAACAGCTCACAAGCTGGTTAGGGTGGGTCAAGAGTAACGTGGCTGAGGTGTTCCTGGCATTTTTGGGTCTGTGTCTGGTGCTGTAGGGTAGACTGGAAGCACAGTTTTAACCTGGGTGTAAGGTTGGCTTAATACATTTGTATTTATTTCCAGAGAAGAGAACAATAGAGTCAGGTACAAAGGCTATAATGGTTTCTTGAATTTCCAGACAGGGATATGAAACTACACTCCACTTGGACTTGGCAGGTGGGGAAATCCCTCAAGGGTCAGACACTGGGGTAAAGATTGGGATAAGTGTCTCCTTGGCCTTCTCTTACCATCTTCCCTGAGGGCAGAACATTAGAGGCCTTTTGTCTGACCCAGGACTGCCAATTTGAGTGATGAATGCAATTCAAGGGTTTATTCAAGAGGTAAAGACACACTGCACAGATGGGCTGTTTGGTTCCTCTTTATCTTCTGGGCCTGAATTATGTAGATGCTTAAGATCCTTATGTTAGCCTTCAAGTACCGTTTTAGCCTCTAGCAAATGTTGTTATCTGTGGCCTGAAGATTTCAAGCCTTGATATTGCCAGGTCTGGATTCCTGTTAGCTGAGCTCATGGTGTAGTTTGACATTCCTGGTGAACTGGTGGGATGAGTAGCTGCTGCTGAAGGGAAGACCTTCCCACCCTGCCCCTCACCACTGTCTGCTTCTGCTTCTCTTCCTCTGTGCTTGTCTATTGGCTGTGGTGAGGTACTTCAGGCAGCTGTGGTGTAAACGAAAGCCAACCCTGAAAACCAGCTGGCCTTTTTCTCTTTTTCGTGATGGTTTCGTGAACTGGTTGTCAGGGAGGCTGGCGGAGCACCGTTGGTGGGTGGAGGTTGGCAGAGCACCGTGGTGGGTGGAGGTCATCAGAGAACTGTGGTGGGTGACAGGTGAGGTCAGCAGGGCCCCATGGTGAGTGACAGCTCGGTGGCTGAGGCTTTCTTGAGGGGCAGCCAGATGTTATGGGTGCTCTTGGGTCTCTCTTCTGCCTCACAGTGAAGTAAACCGAAGACTCGGGCCTTCAGTAGCTTACAGCAGCTTCCCTCTCCTCCACCCCCTCGTGGAGGCCAGCTTTACTACCAGAAAGGCATTCTATGCCAAAAAGATCAAGTTTACTATTTTTAACATCTCCAGCTTTTCCCCAACAGTCTCCCTACTGGCTGCTCGCTGTGAGGAAGGAGGTACAGAATTCTTGGTGCGTTTGTCCAAGCCCTGGAGCAAAGCCCTGCAATTCTTTGCTTCTTTCCAGCCAGCTTCCAGACTGGAATGATGCTGGAGAGCGTGTCAGGCGGTTTTTGTTTGCTCTTTTTCTCTTACACTGCGCTGATTTCTCAGACACCATCTGCTTGTGGCTGATTAATTTGCAGAAGTAGCCAAAAGGCATTTTTTTGCTCTTTTCTTTGAGATGCAGGCTCATAGCATGGTCTGTGCCTTTTGCCACCAGACTTGGAAGTCACTTGGAAACTGGGCTCATTGATGATAAAACTTGGCCACTTATTTAGTACTTAGTGAGAGGAGGGACAGTGGTGTTCTTAATGGTTCCTTGGCAAATACTGGATTCAGCTCTGGATGGTTTTGAGTGACACTGGTTTCCCAGAGCAGCACAGAATGAGTGATGTGACAACGTCTTGGCCTGAAACAGGAGAGCCTGGTGCTGGTGTGTGGCCTCCCAGTGGAAAGGTTCCAGCTGGGTGACTGGGCTGTCAAGGTTTCCCTGTGCTGATCTTCAGAGGCTTGTTGCAAGTCCAGACTTGGCAGATTTTAGGGCTGGGAACTCCTGTTGAAACTGGAAGGCACGATTCCGTCTTGAAGGCTTTGGCCCGGGCCTATGTAAAGTCATGGAGGAATCACAGAATCGTCACGGTTGGAAAAGACCTCTGAGATCACCAAATCCAACCATAACTACAGGAACTAGTTGTAGTTAGAGGAACCATGACTAGGGGAACTAGAGGAGGAAGGCTTGCCAAAGATACCAATTTTGTTAATGATTGTGCTGTTAAAAGTTCAGATCGCTTGCTCCAATGGGCTTGCAGTTTTTCCAGTAGTCATTTGGGTTGGTTTTTATGTTTGTAAATTTATAATTGTTTTAGAAGGGGACTCCAAAAAAAAGGCAACTAAATGTCCCTTAGAAATGAGTATGGATTTCTGGTAAGCGATTTGTATGAATCGGTGTAAGATTCTGATATAACTAAAATGAATTTATTTTTTATTTTCCTTTCCTAGAATATGACCGATACCTAGCATCTAGCAAAACCATGGCAGCGGCTTACCTTGATCCAAACTTGAATCATACACCAAGTTCAAGTGGAAAGACCCACCTCAGTACTGGGATGGAGCGTTCCCCGGGGGCCATGGAACGAGTCTTAAAGGTTTTTCACTACTTTGAAAACAGCAGTGAACCAACAACATGGGCCAGCATTATCCGCCATGGAGATGCTACCGATGTCCGAGTAAGTCTGCTTTTAACATTCTTATGCCGTCCTTTAGGTTAAGTGTTAACTTCATGCTCAAAAATAAGAGAAAAACGTCTGGAAGCAAACAAACACACAAGTTCTGTGGTTTGTTTTAAAAGAATCTTTAGCGGCTGTATGTTGTGAGTAACTTCAATAAAAGCTGTAAGTGCTATCAGTGTCCCTTGAGAACAAACCCCCCTGATTTATGATTGTTTATGATCTTAAAGACATGAGACATGTTTTGCAGAATAGAAATGAGAGAATTAAGACAGTGGTTATCAGTGTGGGTAACTAACCGCTACTGATGTACGTCAGCTGACTTCCACCACTTCATACTGCCCAAAAGTCTGTGTGACACCTCATGGGAGGGATGGTGGCATTAAATGACACTTTTCACGTTTAAAAAAAATAAATTAAAAAATTACATTTTAAATGTAAGATGTGTATATGCATATGTTTAAAATGTAATGTGTACATGACTGTTTTTTTAAATAAATAAATCAATCTTGTTTGGAAACTCACTCCTCCACTGTGAGGGAATTGAACTGAAGAATCCTTTTTCCTCCCAGTAAGTCCCATTGCCTGCTCCCTCCACCCCCCTGGTAGTCACCTGCTGCTTGGATATGTACAGTGGGGTCCTTCAGTTAGTTTGTGCAAAAATAAAAAATAAAAATGGAAGGTTGAGATTTTTTTTAAGAATAACTTTAAGTATCTGTAGTCTTGGAGGTATGTGAAAATGTATGTATGTGTGAACAAACAGTGGTTATTCCAAAGAAACATCCTCTCTAATGCTGAGACCTTTGCTTGCTCTTTCCATTTTTGAGGTGGTGTGGTATTTAAACTGCAGTGAAGCTCAATTCAACGTGTCAAATGCTTTGAAAACTTTGTGCTTTGCCTGGTTTTTAATTATCCATCCACCTTGCGTGGTGTGCGGGGTTGTTTTCATCTGTGAGGGTTCTTACTGTAGAAGCAGGTTCCTGTCTGCTCGGTCCTTCCAGTCTCTTGCACAGTAACTTCAAATTCCACTGCAAAGACACAATTCCAATCTGCTGAAGGGACAGTGTTGTCAGAGTTAAAGAGACCTGTTGTCTCCTTCTGCCCACTAATAAGTTTGCAAGAGAAAACTAAGTCAAAAAGACTGCAGAGTTTAGAATGTTTTCCTTTCTACTGTTTATTTTTGAGCCTGGCAGCGTGTGGTAAGGCCAAAGAGCATTCCTAAACGGAGTAGATCTTGTGACAGTGGTCACAGACCTGTGAAATTCAAGGATTTTCATTGATGATGATCAGAAAATCTGTCTCTTGTCAGTTTAATAACCTCACATCTGTGTTCAGTGGTAACTTGGTGAAGGGGCAGATCAGAGGTTCAACAGTGGGAATCGTTAGCATCAATAGCATACATTTATTTTACATGGAATAGGGTTTTTTGGTGCCACTTGAAATTTCTTTGCTCCCTGGCTGAAGTACAGTGGTTTGATGGATATCTAACATTATCCATTGGTCTAATGAAGTGTATTATTTGGTACAAGGGAAGAAAAAGTAAGTCTCAGTATGTTTTTAACCTTGCAAGCTTCTACTGTGGATGGATGTGTAGGGTTCTTTCTATGGTACTTAAAATCGAGGTTATCTTTTCCATAGAAGTATGTAAAAACTTGAAAAAACAAAAGCAGAGATTACATCTCTGGTTTCTCCAGCTCAGAAATACCTGTGGTTATGGGCTTTAAGGGTCCAAAATTTGCAGTCCCTGTAAGAAATTCAGTGCTGAGTTCAGTAGGAGAGTTGCACATCTTTATTTTAAGCAAAAATATGTCATTTTTACTAGAAGCAGGATCAAAAGAATGGGCAAGTAGCAGTTACTTGAGGCTTGCCTTAACTTTTAGTTTTCTTTTATCCACATTTAATTGGATATTTTTGGTTGAAACTAATGGGATTTTTGTGTTGTTCTCCTTTTCTAATAAAGAAGAACATGATGAGTTGCTGTAAAACTTCATTCTTTTAACAGATGTGGGGGTTTTTTATTTTGTTGAACGGGGACAAAGACTGTTGAATGTGCAGGTACTCTGTGGTCAGGATCTAGCACTGATGTATTAACCGTGTCCTGACATTTATTTTAGAAACCATAAAGCCTTGCTGAGTAAAAGCCTACATTCCAATGGAATGACTGCTCTTCCAAGCTGAATAATTTAAGACTAAAATAGCCTTTAAGGTTTTTATGCCTTAGTTTTATCCCCTCCCTCCTTTTGTGGAGAAGACGTTCTGCGCTAGACCTTCTATTTCTTCTGAATTACAAGCTGAGGAGCCTTGGTGCTGGGTTTGGCTTTTGACTTCTTTTCAAGGTGCTCTTTAAGAATATGGAGAGGTGGATGTCTTTGAGACAGCTCTGCAATTAAAAGGAAAAGGGGGAAAAAATTAAAAAGGGATTTTCAAGACTCCTCCCTGGTTACCACAGCTTCTGGAGCAATAGCTGAGGAACCTTTCCAGTACTCAAAGGAAGTCAGACTTGGTCTGAAATTTTCAGAAGAGCCAATTAAAGGTATTTCTGCTGGTAAAGTGGAGGACTTTGTGGAACATACTAATGCCAAGGGAAAAGAAGGGTGGAATTTTCTTTCCCGATTCGTGATTTCGAACATCATCGGTTTCTAACAAAGTCAAGTTTGCCCTTGTCGATGGAAAGGATATGTTTGATGGTCTGAGAAGTGAGAAAAGGCCCTTTTCTCTTTAAAAAAATAGAAAATAATCTTTTACAACTTCCTAAGAGTGGAAACAGTACTTCAGCTGTTTACTTTATACACTGATCATCAATCATGAGGGGAAACCCTTTTCATTAAAGACTATTTGACTTGAAATATCTTGAACCGTGACACCGGTGTGTCTATACCGTAGGCTTTGCTTTGAGGAGAACTTCTGGCTGGGGACCTGTGTTTATTCTGGATGAATTTAGTCCCTCAAAGACAGCTGTTTCCTTTGAGGGATGAGTCTGTGTTCTGCCAAAGATTCAAGGGCAGCTTTTCAGTTCTTGGAAATGCTTTCTTAGATTTCAAAGAACTGGCACGCTCCCTTTACTGCTTTTACCCCTTTTTTTTCCTTAATGTAATACTAAAGACAGGCTTCTCTTCCAAAAGAAAAAAAAAAAGGAGGTTTTTATGAATGTGCAAACAGAATTCTCAACAGCCAGGCATGTACCAGAGAAAGAAAGGTTGTTTCTCTTTCCTTTTTGTCTCTGAATTTCTTCATTCGGATGTGTTGTCCGCGTGTCTACATTCCAGATTGCTTTGGAGCTCGATGATCTTTAAGGTCCCTTCCAACTCTGTGATGTGATGATTCTAACGTATACCTCTTGCTGGGCTTCTGCAGCAGAGATTTGTTCAGCTGGATCAGTTCCTCACCCTGGTGTAGCCCCTGATGTACAGACACGTTCGCTGGGTCGGTGCAGCAGAGAGAAGGTAGCACAGTAATGAGAAAGAGGGATGTGGGCTTTGCTCTTGGAGTATCAGACAGTGTCATTTGAGGACAAACCTGCATTTTGGTTTTTGAGGACATTCTGGAGTTTTCCTTTATGGAAATGATAAATTAATTTCCATCAGAGTTTTGTAGTTTACTTTGTGTCCAGCTTTTCATGTAAGCTCCCCATATAAATAATCTCCTCGGGAGTTACAAAACTTCACGTATAAATAGCATTTGACGTATTTGAAGTGCTTCACAGACACTAACAGCGTGTCCCTATGTCAGAGGTGCTACTTAAAGACTTTTTTTCTAGTGCAAGACACTTTCTACTTCTTACTAAATAGGGAAATTAGGTTTGTAGTCACACTGGGAATAAATTGTTCCAACTGCAGTTTATTCATAGTAGCACATCAGCTCTGTTAATTTACAAGCAATTCATTTTCACTCATTTCCAGAAGCAGAAAGTATTATTGACACATCCTGGGACAGCCGAGGGTATCCTCTACCTTTTGGTCTTTCTCTGGTCTGTCTTGATTTTTCAACAGCCTCTTCAACAGACTGCACTGTAAATTGTATTTTTGGACACATTCTCCGAATATATATCTAATATATATCTGTTCTTCAAATTAACTGTGGTGAATATCTGTGGGTTTTTTAGGCAAATGAGTAAAAGTGAACGCTGCCCATTTGTCTAGCTATTGAAAAAGTTTTTATTTTTCCTTCCCTCTGGGCTAAAGGGAGGGAAAGTTGACCTATCACTTACCTCTTACTGATCAGAAATTCCTCTGAGGGCTCCCCATTCTCTCTTGCTCGGCTGTATTACCTTTTTCGTGTTTGGGATGTAAATATAAGCTCTCAAAATGTAAAAACAGTGAATGTGATGACAGTAAACAGCATTCTGTGGGCATGTGACTCTGTGACTTCCTTACAGTTGTAGTACATTTATGAGAATTACAATGGACACGTGACAACACCTCTTAGAAACATGTATTCATGTAGGTATCGTATCCTGTGTACACCCAAAGTGTCACCTCCTGCTGGAGTCAAACTCTCCTGACAATATTTTTGGCTGCATTAATTCCAGATCCTAAGTTTGTAGTTAGGGTTGAAACTGTGATATTCCTTACCTGTCTTTTCCTACTCAAGAATGCATCTGAAGAGCTTCCTGAGCTTAAAAGGCTGGTTGCAGTCAGGTCTGGAGAGAGGCCTTTGGCTGTGCTGCCTGTTAAAGGTTGTCCTGACGGATCTGAGCGGGGTGCCTTAGTCACTGCTGTTCGCCTGGAAACTTCTGATTACACATTCTCTTCACTCCCTTGGAGAACATCAGGCATGTTTGGCAAAGCTCCTCACATTGCAACCATGAAAGACAGAGAAGCTGTCACCCATCCTGGAGTGATGGCGGTGGCTTTGTTTGACACCCCATGTGTCTCCACTCAGTCTGTGGAGCCTGTCCAGAGCCTGGGGAGACTCTACGTGTTATTTACTACTCATCAGAGTTAAAAACACTGACCTGATTATGGCTACGGTGCCAGGGCAACTCTTGGAGATGAATCTTTGGCTCTTCGTGTTCTGCACCTCCCCGGTACTGAATGAATCCCACTGGTGTGGTGCTGCCTTACGTTGTTTGAAGGTGCAGCTCTAAAGGTTTTTAAATTCAACTTCTCTGTTTTATTAGTAGAAAATTAAATAGTCATAAAACAATAGAAAATGGTTTGAGTTGGAAGGAACTTTTAAAAATCATGGAGTTCCAACACCTCCCACCAGACCAGGTTGCTCAAAGCCCCATCCAGCCTGGCCTTGAACTCCTCCAGGGATGGGGAAGCCACAGCTTCTCTGGGCAACCTCTTCCAGTGTCTCAGCACCCTCAGAGTGAAAAATTTCTTCCTGTTACCTAACCTAAATCTCCCCTCTTTCAGTTTGTATCTATTGCCCCTCATCCTGTCACTACATGCCCTTGTGAAAAGTCCCTCTCCAACTTTCTTGTAGGCCCCCTTCAGATACTGGAAGGGGCTCTAAGGTCTCTCTGGAGCCTTCTCTTCTCTAGGCTGAACAACCCCAACTCTCTCAGCCTGTCTTTATAGGCAAATAAGCAAGTAGATGTTTTATTTGAGTGGTTTCCCCTGCAGATCAGCCATTTTGAGTGTTTTAATCACCACATTACCTTATTTCTCCATTTTTTTCCTCCATTTTTTGGTTCTGGAACAAGTTCTCCGACATTCCGAAATGTAAAAGAAGAGAAGCCACTTAGGTGTTTGTGCTGCATAAAGCATCAGTTCTTCTTTCTGGGCACACATAAGTTTTTTAAAACGTGTTTCTAAACGCTTGCACTTGATCTCTGCAGCAATGCTGCTGCCTTCTTACTGTTTACATTGAAGCTGACTTCTTGAGTTGCAGTATATGCTGCTTCCTGCTCATTATTTTCTTGAGGTGATATCAACTACCTGGCCAGAAGGGATGGGCTAATCATCTTATAGAATTTTTTGATAGCTTTAGAATTGATTAATTATATAAAAAGGATAGAAGCTCTAAAAATCTCACTTGCTTTTGGTGGGAATTAAGACATTTGATTTTGAAATCCCACCCTGAAAATTAGAGAGGTCCTGAGATGTCTGGCTTGATTTTTCTCCTGAGTGGTTACTAATGGTTTCAGCTGAGCCCTGCGCATCAGTATTCCTGGTGGGTCATGCTCAACAATAATTTTGCCTTTATGGCTTTGGGAAGAGAAAAAATTTACTATCACAGCAGGTCTAACTGCCTTTTAAGAACACGTGTCCCCACTTTTCGTTATCAACCACCGTCATCAGAGGGAGGGGAAGGGGTGGATTTCCAAAAACAAACGCTGCGTGTTTTGTACTCTAGTTATTGCAGGGTAGAGAAAGAGATGCAAATGAATGAATTTTTTTTTTGTTTGCCTGTGTGTAGGCGAGCTGGCAGCGTTCCCTTTCGAGGAGAGCAGCCTGCCAAAATGTTAGGCTTTAGTAAGTAAGCAGAGATTGGCCTTTGGGTGAAGAAGAGGTTAAATGTGCCTCTGTCACTGCCCAGAGTACTTGGTGGTGGGTTTGTGTTTCCCAGGATACAGGCAACTGTTCTCCTTGGCAGTAATTTGATACAAAGACCCTGAAATACAGGCAAGAAACAAACTTAACCGATTTTTATTGATTTTTTTTTGTAATGTTGTGGTCAATATGTTGGATTCAGATTTAAAACCGTTCACTGACCTGATAATAGATCTTAGGAAGTTGCTGGGGAAGGCTGCAGAAAGTTAAAACTGCTTTAAGAGGAGATGGGGGGTGAGTAACTGGAAGTGTTTCACTGAGGGCTGCTGAATGACAGCAAAAATGCTTGGCTCAGGAAATCCACTGGGATAAAAATAGACGGAGGCTGGGAGAGCACTTGGAGGAAGTGTCATCTTTGCTTGCCTGGTGCCACTTCTTCCCCCAGCATCCAGCTGTGGCCATTGTGGTTCTTCCTTCGGTTGTTTGACTGTTGTCCCTGTGGGGAGGTCACTTGTGTTTGCATCAGACATTTGTTCCCAGCAACTTAAAATCATAGAATTGTCTGGGTTGGAAGGGACCTTTCAGATCATCGAGTCCAACCGTCAACGGAACACTGACAGAAACCATCGCTAAACCATGTCCCTCAGCACCACATCTACCTGTCTTCTAAATACCTCCAGGGATGGTAACTCCACCACTTCCCTGGGCAGCCTGTTTCAATACTTGACAACCCTTTCTGTGAAGAAATTTTTCGTAATTCCCAATCTACTTGGGTACCTCCCGGCTGCCAGAACTCAACCATTGCTGGTTGGTCTGTGTGGTGCTGCCAGCTGAGGGTGCCACGTGAAAACTTGGATTTGCAAGTGTGTTTTTGAAGTCCCTCTCCCACACGATGCATTTCTCTGCAAGCATCTTCCATGCTTTGCTGTTTATGCCCATCTTCCTTCAAGTGTAGGCCTTGTCTTCCACCTAGCAGTTGATGTCCAGCTCCTAGGCATGGGACAAGGGTGTTGGGAGGAACCACTGGGACTGAAGCGAATGATGATTCTGAGGATGCTCATGTGCTGCTGCTGGAGGCAGAGTGCTGGACTTGATGGAACCCCTTCTTCCTCAGCTTCCCTGAACTTACTAAACAGCTTGGGTTTCCTTCTTTCAGGCTTGAGAAAATTATGGGGTTTTTTATTTTTTTATTTTTTAAAGTCACTCTGCACTGTATTGATTCTGGAAGATTATTTAGAGGTTGCAGTTTGATGATCAGATGTGTGAGCTGATCTAACAGCTCGCTGTCACCTCCCCAAAAGCGTGATTCCACTCCTACACGTGTCACCTTCCCCCTCTATGCAGGTTTAATGCTTTCTTAGTTCTCTTCTTGAAGATAGTTGTCTGCTTGCTTAATTCGCAGAATTGGGGTCTTACACAGTTTCTTCGGGATATAAAGTAAAAAATCTGGGGAAACAATGACATCCTGTAAAAAAACCCAACCAACCAACCAAACTTTTGGCTGACTCGCTCCAGCAGCCCATGTCTGGCCTCTGTAGAACTTGCTGTTGGTACTTTCTGAAATTCTGAGCAAGAACCAACACCCTGTGCATCCCTAAGTGCCCGGATGTATTTGTGTGTGTACACACTCTCACACGGGAGCTTTACTGGTACGAATTTCTCAGACCCTTGCAGGGAGAGAAGCGAAGGACTGCGAATTTCTGGGAGATGCTGTCTGGGAACAGCGATAGCCCCTGCTCCTGCCGGGCGCTAAACGCGAGCCTGGCAGGGATCTGCCACCGTGCAGAGACACACGAGCCGGACCTTCTGCAGCTCTCACCTCCCGCTGACTTGTTAATCTGGCTCAGAGCAGGCCAGCCTGGCACGATGCACCTGGAAGGCTGCTAATCCGTGGTCTGCTCACACATTTGAATTTTAGTTACTGCCAGTTAGACCTTTCTAGGGTATAGCACGGCAATCTGGTATGTATTTTTATTTATTTTTTTCTTTTCTTGGGCAAGAGATCTTCAAACTATGAATTTACTTCAGGAGAAACAAGTAGGACATTTGTTTTCATGGAGAACCTTCCCAAATAACTGTCTCTTGCCGCATTTTCTAAGGGATCTGTGCTGAATCTCTGGAGAAAGTGAGTGGGCAGAAGAGGGGAAAGTAAATGAGGGGCTGTGACGTGACCTTCCAAATCTGGCTGATAAAACTAAATCGGATGAAAGTCTAAGATGATTTTCCAGTTGTGGGTGAAGAGTGACTTTTAAAGGCTGGTGGTGGGGTTTTTGAACAAACACATCTTGCTTTCATCCACAAATCTGGTTTCTTTATATTTTGGCTTTTATGTTCTGTTTTACACAAAGGACATAGTGGTTTATTTCTGATAAGATGTACAGAAACGTATTAACTGATGTTTTGTGAAGCCAGGTTGGTAAAACTTCATAAAACTGTAAATGGTTGTCTGAACCGGTAGCTTAGAGTTGAAGATGTTTAGTATTCTTAGTAATCACCTGATTTATTGCTTAGTATTTTGTACAGGGTATTACATAGTAAGATTTAAAATTAAAAAAAAAAATACTTATTGCATTTTATGGCTTGTAAAGAGTGTGTGTTTCTCTCTTTTAGGGCATAATTCAGAAGATTGTGGACAGTCACAAAGTGAAGAATGTGGCCTGCTATGGGTTACGGCTCAGTCATCTGCAGTCTGAGGAGGTTCACTGGCTACACCTGGACATGGGAGTGTCCAATGTGAGAGAGAAATTTGAACTAGCCCACCCTCCAGAAGAATGGAAGTAAGAGTATAAATCTCTTCAGTGTCAAAATCGAGTCTTAGCAGTCTTTTTGCATTGTTGTAAAAACAACTCTCTAATTCGCTTTATTAAGGGAGATCCTCTTGGGGTGGAATAGAGGTGATGGAACAGGAAAAAAAAAAACCCCACATCTTTTCACATCAAAGAGCGACAAGAAATAACACTTTTTGTTGTTGTGATGGGCTTCCTGCGAACTGAGGAGAACAAGTGTGTGTTCTTATCTGGGATTTAGAGGAGGGATGAAGTAGGAGCAGAAATCTCCCTGGCTGTTTGTCCTCAAAAACCTGCCAAACTTGTGATAAATATGGTGAACCAGCCCCACCTCAGGTTTTGTCATCCTTAAAAGTTGTAGGCGAGGTATCCTATTCCTAGTTGTGGTGAAAATTTTGAAAGGGTACATCTTGTTATGTAAATGAAAACGAGAATATTGTTAAATAGCAGTTGTATTTAGATACAGACTAAGCAGGAGAAAGGTAATTTGAAAAGAGTGAAATTTATCCCTCTGCAGTTGTAAAATGATTTATTGGGTAATGAATCGCGGCCCAGAGTGATGAGTGACACCTGCCTTTCTTCTGGGATCTTCAGTTATTCCAGGAGCGATGAACAATAGAAAGGTTACAGCAGAACTTGGGTTTTTTTCAAGGCCCAGGTAGGTTTGACGAGATATTTCCATGATACCATTTGGTTGGTTAAAAGAACTGCTGTGACTTGTGCTCTCTGTTGGAGGCTGAGTTTTCTTCGGGTTTTTAGCGGAGTAAGCTGAAAAAGCAAAGAACAAGGAGAGGGTGTAGGCTGGAGAGGAAGAAGGGAAAGATTGTCTGTTTCCCTGCAATAAAACAAGATGAAACTAAAATTATTTGCAAAAGGACACCCCAGTCTACTGGACAAGATGAGGGAGCTCAGAGTTTTAAAATGCTGTTAAGCTGTGGTTACTAGTTCATTACAGGGGGGTTGTGTGTGGTTTTCTTTAGTTTCTATTTGTAACCACGATTTTTGCACAAGTTCCTAGTTATTTTAAAGGCTACACGTATCTTAAATAGTCTCTATTTAATATCTTGCAAGTGGAGTTGTTACCTCTCAGCTGATGGTGCTAATCTTCAGTTTATAAATTTTCTTTAGGGCCCCAATTTTAGCAAACACAACAAATTCAAACAGGCCAGGAATGTTTAAACCTCAGGTTTCAAGCCACGTTGCACCTTCTCTTTTGTGCATGTTTCACTGTAGGGGTTCTGGGGTGTGCATCGATATTTCACCTTTGGTACCTCAGAAGAAATTTTTCACTGATAACACTGTGCAATCCCAGTTTAGGAAGCAGGGAATTCCTGGATCCTTCCCATGGTGGTAGTGCTGCGTATAATGCGAATATAAATATGAATAATATTTATTGATGCTCTGGAAACATGGCACGTAGCACACAGGTGTCAGTTCCAGTTCTGTTAGATGGTGCAACTCACACGTATTGCAGAACAGAGTTAATCTGTTTTAAAAGCCAACTTAGATGCTTGCTTTGAAGTTCGTGGGCAGGAATTGTATAAAATACTCGCGAAAGAGCTATGATAAGATGTAAATTATTCAATACCTTTCCAGCGTGTCATTTAGTGTTTTATCGAACACGTACAGCCTGACATACCTTTTAAACCCAGGGAGATTTGCTGTGCATGATCAAAATGCTGCTGTCATATTTGTAATACCATAACACAGAGTGGTTAAGATCATATGACAGTACTTGTAACAATATTTAGATTAGTAAAGGGGGAGAAATCTTGGGACGGTTCTTGAATTAAAAGCTTCCTGTAGAGTTAATAAATCAGTAACTGATGCTTATGTGATTATTTTCTTTTTTGTTTTTAACCATGTAAATGCAAAGGGCTGTACATTCAGTGTTCAGAAGTTAGATCTCAGATATTCTCCTGGACTAACCCAGATACTAGAAGTTACCCTGATGGCCAGTAGGTTGTAAACAAAAGTGAGCAGGAAAAAAGTCTTATTTCCCATACGAGCAGCCTTTGTTTGGTGCTGTGCTTTTATCACCCTGCAGAGGATCAGCTGGGGAAGGGGAGAGAAAGGGGTGGGACTCTGCTTCAGGTGGCACAGCTCTATTTAGAGCTTAGGAAAAGTAAATGTTAGTGGCCTTTAGGGCAACAAGGTCAACCAAAATTCTGCCAATTCAAATTTTCTTCCCTCTTCGTGTGGCAAAGAGTTCAGTCGCAGGAGCACACGCAGCTTGGCTTTGCCAGACTGGCAATGGGTAACCTCAGTTACGTGGCAGGAAATGAATGGGAAAACATTGCTTACTGGAAATCTCTTTTTTCCCCACCCTCATGTTTGCTTTTACATACTACTTTGACCTTCTGTTTGCTAAAAAACAAAAGGGTTGGGTTTCGCACAAGGCAAGAGAGTTTTGCACTGTCTGGTAGCTTTAAAAAATAAAGATCACAAGTCCTGATACTTCCATTTTTCCTACAGAGAAGAAAAAATGGCCCTAAAATTCAGATAAAAGCTTTCTATTAACTGGGCCTGCATCGCCTGCATCACCTTCACTGTACGTTTACTTTAGGAATGTTCATGTTAATTAACTGTATCAAACAAAATATCCTTTCCCCTGTTTTATGTAATTTTCTAGCCATGAAGATAATTCCATCCAGAATCGGAAAATCTCAAATGCGTCTAAACGATGGTGCCCAAAATGATCCGAGTTACAATTATGGGAACTGTTTGCTTATTTGTTGGTAGCAGTTTGTTCAGGAAATAAGTATCCTGGAGTCTGCTGTGGTTTTTCTGTCAGATGGGTAATGCTGTCTTATTTCTTGGAGTTCTACAAGGTTTAGCAGTGCAGAAGCATCACGTAGTTTCAATGTCATCCCATGCAATTGCTTTAGAATCACTGTAGTCTTTCAGACGCAGCCTGAGAGTTCTGCTCATTGCTGAATTCCAGTGACACCGCTGCTTTTAGGTTGGTTTTCCAGTGAGGTGAATTGGTACGTGTTCCTGAAGCACTGTATGAAGGCTGTGGACCTGTCTGTGCAAGATGATCCCAAAGGCCAAGTGAAACACAAACAAAATCCCAGGATTTATTTATGGGAAGGCAAAAAGACTGGGGAGGATTGGTTTGCTTCAGGTTCCCTCTTACTGGTTCCACTTGCAAGGGCAGACCCAGGCATGTGGAACTCACTTTTTAATGAAGAATCTTTGTTTGTAGTATTATTATCTTAATGACTGGCTGTTTCCAAGGGCATGAGGGTGAAAGATGAAAGAGCCTTCCTCCCTTAACCTTTGTCTTTACTCCGTGCAGCCAGGTGAACTAGGCTTAGCAGGATGTGGGACTCTTAAATCATCGCATCAAGTGGTCATTTTTGGTAACACTGAGCCTTCAGCAGCAATGCCAGGAGCCATCCTTTCTGTCTCTGAAAATGGCCCAAACCCCACTCCATTTGCCAGCCCTTTCTGTCCCACAAGAGCAGAATTAAGAGGTTGGAGTAACTAATTGTTCCCCACAGGGTAGTCATCTTCCAGTTCTGTACTTACTGTTTGTAGGTAAATGTTTATGCTTGGGCTCTGACAGGTAGAAGATGCCCCAAAGAAGCCTCAGTGCTTTGCAGTCCTGTACTATAAGCTTTGATAGAATCATAGAATTACCTAGGTTGGAAGGGACCTCGGAGATCATCTAGTCCAACCATCAACCCGAGATTGATGAAAAACAACAGCCCATCACTAAACCATGTCTCTAAGCACTATGTCAACCCACCTTTTAACTACCTCCAGGGATGGTGCCTCAAAAACTTCCCTGGGCAGCCCATTCCAATGCTTGATGACCCTTTCAGGGTAAACATTTTTTCCTGATACCCAATCTGAACCTCCCCTGGCACAACTTGAGGCCATTTCCTCTCGTCCCATCCCCTGTGACTTAGGAGAAGAGATTGACCCCCACCTCTCTACACCCTGCTTTCAAGGAGTTGTAGAGAGCAAGAAGGTCTCCCCTCAGCCTCCTTTTCTCCAGGGTGAACAACCCCAGCTCCTTCAGCCTCAACACAAATGTACTGACACAAAGGCCAGGCTGCCTGTGGAATGATTTAACGAGCTGACTGTTGATCTAAAAGTTCTGTACCTCTCCACAGACCTCTTCTCACCTCTTGCTTCCAGTTATCCAGTCCTTTCCCTTTTCTTCTATGAGCCTTAATGCTTATCTGATCCTTCAGTGAGCTGATGCGGTTCATCAAACTCACACAAAGCTGTTCTCTCCCTCCTTTGTCTTTCCTTTTTGTTCCCATCTTTCTCCTTTATGGTTACTTTTCTGCTAAAGTGACACAAACCAGACCTGCTAGAAGCAACCGTGGCTGGAACTGGTGAGACAGTTTTTTTCAGTGTCACAAAACATCACGAGCTGGATCAACCTGTCCTTTTTGGCTCCACCAGCTTCCCAGGTAGCGCTGGTTACTCAAAGGGAAGCTCCTAGAACTGGTCATGCTGTAGACAGGTTGTTCACCATACGACATGTTAACTCTGTTGATGCCCACCTTTCTGCAGGTGTGAGGAGGCCCATGGTGTATGTCAGTGTGGAAGCATCTATACAGCAGTAGAGATGCAGAGCAGCAATGTCCTCAACACAGAAAGGACATAGACTTGTTGGAATGGGTCCAGCGGAGGGCCCCAAAGGTGATCAGAGGGCTGGAGCACCTCTCCTATGAAGACAGGCTGAGGGAGCTGGGGTTGTTCAGCCTGGAGAAGAGAAGGCTCTGGGAAGACCTTAAAGCATCCTTCCAGTGTCTGAAGGGAGCCTGCAGGAGAGCTGGAGAGGGACTCTTTGTCAGGGAGTGTAGTGACAGGATAAGGGGTAACGGCTTTAAATTGAAAGAGAGAAGATTTAGATTAGATCTCAGGAAGAAATTCTTTCCTGTGAGGGTGGTGAGACACTGGAAGAGGTTGCCCAGAGAAGCTGTGGCTGCCCCATCCCTGGAGGTGTTGAAGGCCAGGCTGGATGGGGCTTTGAGCAACCTGGTCTGGTGGGAGGTGTCCCTGCCCATGGCAGGGGGGTTGGAACTCCATGATCTTTAAGGTCCCTTCCAACTCTGACCATTCTATGATAAGAGAAGTGATCATCAGCTGGTGTAGTTGCTCAAAAAGCAGACCTGGTTTGTGACAGAGGGACTTGTCACCATCATCATTTGGCTGCATTAAAAAGATAATAGATTTAGGAGGTACTGAAAATTAAGCCTGTCCTTGAGTTGGCCTTTGGAAATCAGCTTCTTCATTCCCACAGGCATAGTCGGAAATTAGGTTATAAATAGGTAATGAAGGTCACTCTTGGTGACTGTCCCAGCCAAGCTGTTTTGCCTTACCTGATTTTTTCATGAGATTCTGTTTCAAAAAGCAGTACTTCTCGTGTACTCCTCAGTTAAGCCTAAAAGTCCCCTGTAAAGGGGAAAGATTGCTTTCCCTATATGTTTTTTTTAATCCCAGAGAGTAAAGGTCTTCTACATCCTGGTCTAGATCAGGGTGACTCGGCCAATGCATATGCTGCTGAAGGTCTGAGATCAGTTCCATGTGTGTTTCTTCAGGCGTCTGATTTTCGGCTCGTGGGATTCACCGTGAGTAGTTTGACAGTGGCTAATTGCCTTCCTTATTTTAATGATTTTTAATGGGACAATGTTTTTTCAATGCTTTTGAAGCAAAGAAGGATACCACAGCTTCTTGTGGAATCTTAAACAACGGTAACTCTAGTAGCTTTGTATCACATCCCGGTAAAAATGTTGATTACAGGCAGCCAAAATCACTTGCTGAAAAGAAGTTCTTGTCCTGCTGAAACCAACAGATTGAAACGTTTAAATATTTGCTCATACCATCATAAGTAGATTCTTAAATATACTTATTTTGGGGAAGGGCTGTAAAGAGGTTTATACTGGGGATATGGTGTATTGGCACAGCGAAAGGGACTGGGATATTTATCATCAGACTTTCATTGCTGGAATACGTTAGAGCAGGAAATGTTCAGGGTATGTCAAACATCGTGGGCTCTTGCCGCAGCACGAGCAATAATGCTAAATTTAAGGCTTGGAAGTAATAGTTTAGGGTTTGAGAAAGGATAAAGATTTGGTATAGATCATGAATCAAGGCTAATTCTGAATTTGCCTCACTCTGTGATGCACTGTTAACTTGAAAAATACGATTGTCGTGTCATTCAGCTTTCCCGTGCATCTTGATGATGAATAAAGAAATAGGAAACCTTTTTGCAGAGAAATCCCTTCAAAGCCTTTGGGACAATTCAGAGGTGTCTATTGCAGCACTTAATCAAAGAAGGAGCTGAGTCGTGTTTCTTGAGCAAGCCCTTGTTTTGGCCGTAGGATCACGGACTTGTCAGAGCTGGAAGGGACCTCTAGAGATGATCCAGCCCAACTCCCCTGCTAAAGCAGGAGTGCCCAGAGCACATCCCTCAGGGCTGCATCCAGGTGGGGCTTGAAGGTCTCCAGAGAAGGGGACTCCACACCCTCCCTGGGCAGCCTCTGCCAGGGCTCTGCCACCCTCACCAGAAAGAAGTTTCTCCTCATATTTGAATGGGATTTTCTGTGTTCCAGCTTGTGCCCATGGCCCCTCGTCTGTCACTGGGAACCACTGAGAAGAGTCTGGCTCCATCCTCCTTCAACCCACCCTTTAGATCATTGAAAGCGTTTGTAAGGTCTCCCTTCAGCCTTCTCTTCTCCAGGCTCAAGAGTCCCAACTCTCTCTGCCTTTCCTCATCAGGGGGATGCTCCAATCCCTTCAACATTTGTGTTGCCCTACACTGTACTCTCTCCAGTAGTTCCCTGTCTCTTTTGAACTGGGGAGCCCAGAACTGGAGGCAGTATTCCAGTTGTGGCCTCACCACTGTGGAGTAGGAGCGGGTAACGACCTGCCTCGACTGGCCACACTGGATGTGGCTCCCTGGTGGGTATCACTGGTTGCCAGTCTTGCTTGGAGCAGTGGGATGTGTTTTGAGTCCTGTGCTTGTGATAACCAAAGATAAAAGCTGTTGCTGGGGGTGGCATCGGTGGTTAAGGCAGCTCATCTGCTGTCATCACCTAATTGGCGCTTCCCTTCCCATGGATCTGGACCTGATAATTCTGTTCCACATCTTGGTGCTTTTGTCCTCACTGAAGTTTTGAGAAAGCAGCATGGGTTTGTGTGTGTTTCGATTACAAAGGTGCTTCCTAAACATCTTCATGAACTGTCAGATGCTACATTCCAGTGTAGTTCTCTGAGTACTCAGGAGAGGAAATTTCCCTTTAGTTTTCTGAGTTTGTTTTGATTTTATCCTTTTTTAAGAAAGTTTGAAGATGTCTTTTATTTGTGATGAAATCTCAATGTTGTGATATTTGCTCTTAGTATCATGAGTAGATTATTAAATACACTTTATTCTAAATACACTCAAATAATTATTATTATCGTCTCAGCAGTTCTCTTTTTCTTGCTTTTCAGATACGAATTGAGAATTCGGTATTTGCCCAAAGGATTTCTAAACCAGTTCACTGAGGACAAACCCACTCTAAATTTTTTCTATCAGCAGGTATGTTCAGTTCTGTTGCTCTTGTCTTTTGCTGGCACAAATTTGGGGAAATCTGGCTGGGTTTTCTTCACGCGGTTAACATGTTGCTGCAGAAACAGAAATTGGTAAAATGGAATGTTGTGTATAGAAAGCAGAAAGGGCCTGAAGCCCGGGGCATCTTTCTCCTTGAGAAATGGTGAGGAATATTTTTCCAAAGAGAAGGTAATTCTGCAGTTGTTGTCCTAACTCCAGTAAAATTTGTTGTCGTTCCGCTGGTTTCTTATTTGTTTAAAAAGCTCTGTTAAAATGCTGAATGTCTTCATTTTTGCAAGTGCAAGTAAGTGGGAAGTTTCACTACAGCCATGAAATGTTTTTTTCCAGTCATACTATTAGGTTATGTTCTTGTTTTGAGTATCACTTACTGAAATTGCATAGTAGTACGAGTCTCTTGAAATTCACGCGCCTAAATCTTTGTTTGCTTCCCTTAAATAATTTTAATCATAGAGACAGCACTTAGAGGAGTCTGGATGAGAACAGTTATAGTGTCCCCTAACTTTAGTATCCATCTCTGAAAATTCAAACCTAAACTGACTTATTGACTGCTTCTTAGATGGGTCTTTTGCTGTGTCTGGATGGTGCCCTGTCTGTGTTCACAGGCTGAAATGTTGTTAGTGCTTAACACACAGTTTGTGTTGCTAATGGTTAAAGGTTTGTGAACCAGATAGGGTTTTGTGTCACTTTTAAGCAACACTTTGTGCTACTGTACAGAGGATTAGCTTTAATCCAGCTTCTTTAAAGGAGTTGTTTGATGGAGTATTGTGAGGAGAGAGATAAGGTAGGAATGAGGCAGGGAGAGAGGGGTTGTGAAGGCAGCTAAAATACAGAGCTCCACCAGAAAAGCTTTGGAGTTTTGTTTTGAAATGGGAATATATATATGTTGGGGTTTTTTTCACCTGATGCATTTTGTTGTGCCAATGGAACAATACAAAGTGCTGATCATGTTACCCAGACCCCGAAGGCTTCTACTAAGGAAAACTACTCCCATGGGCTACTTTGCTTTTTGATGCGTCTCTGCCACGTTCCAAAATACCCTGATCTGGGGTTGGTTGATTGGGACGTACCGTAATTCTTGAGCAACACCCTTTAAAATTAGGATACAACTGGACGTGCTGCAAAGCCTGGCACCCTTCTGCCCTTGTGAAAAGAGGTGTTTGCAGCTGAGGAAGGAGGAAACAGTAAAGCTGATGAAGTTCTCTTTTTAAGTTTCCAAAAAGAGAAAAACATAATCCTCCTCTTGTCCAATACTAGATCTGAAGGCAGGATACAGAATTAACATGCTCATGCTAATTTCTTAAACACCTTCTATTGTATACATACACATTTCTGCTTTGGGTAAATGACTTCTAATTATTTTAACGTGTAAAGAAATTATTTTATTGATACATGATGGAGTTGACTTCTGAGAAGACAACTCTAGTCCAGTGCTTATCTGAACTCGGCATTCTAGTTTAACTGATCTGTGTGGTGTACTCTTTTCAGCCTAAAAATGTCTTGACTTTTGGTGACATTTTAGTACTGCCAGAGGTTCTTCCAGTAACAACAAAATGATGTTCCTCGTGTGGAACCTCAGTGGCACGTGACAGACTTCATACTGGTTTTAAACTTAGGAGACTTGTGTTTTCCGTGATACAAAAGTGGGTGATGAGCTCCAGAATAATCCTGAACAGCATCATTTCCCCATCCAAGAGCTGAGGATCCTGCAGTGTCCTCTCATCTGTACCTCACAGAACTACTTCTTTCAAGCAAGGAATTTCAAATGCTAGAGGAATGTTATTTTTTTCAGCATTTTCCAAAACACACATTTTTACTAAATTTGTGGAAATCACTAGAAACAAATAGAAATGGCTCAGAATAGAAAGGTTTATGAAGGGCAGCAGGAACTGCTCTGCAGAGACAACAGCTGTCTGTATCTTTATCTGCCCTGAATAAAATTAAAATCAGAGACTCTTGTCTCCTTGCTCTGCACATTACACCTGTTAGGTTTTGGGGTTTTTTTCTGTATTCTCCTTTCCTCTCCACCTTACCATGAGGTATTTCAAACTCCAGTTCTTCTAAAGTCACTGGTTTTCATTCTGGGGTGCTGCGAGGTATTTGGGTCACCGTTGTCATGGAAATCGGGTGCACAACTTCTCAGAGCTGTCCTTCTCTGTCCATGATTCTGTGTTGCTCCATAAGTCTCACATGGCCTCTTGAATAAATCAGGACAATTTTATCTGGTAAAGTGTTAAGGCAACCCCACTGGCTTACAAAAAAAAAAAAGGCAGGAAAAGAATTGGTGCAATAACACTGCATCGTAAAACAGACCTAAAATATAGGGGAACGTAGAAAAAACAAGGAAAGACAATTTTTCACATTCTGTTCCTCTCTCAGTGTTATCCCTGTGACATTTTAACAACCTCCTTTCCTAAATGAAGCTCACCCTTCACAATCAGACACATCATCTCAGCCCTGCCCACGGCAGGGGGGGTTGGAACTCCGTGGTCTTCAAGGTCCCTTCCGACTCCAGCCATTCTCTGATTCTGTGATAAGGGCAAGAACAACAGAACGTACATAAATCATCTGGGCACACATACGTATCTGGAGCTTCCTGCCCACAAATAACTACGTTAGGAGTAATCAACATGGGACCCAGCAACAGTTATTTTTAAAAAAAAAACAAAACCAACTGAATAACACTTCCATAATCAAATTGTCTTTTTCAGATGTAAAAGTCAAATACATTCCTGTCTCATGGTATAATTGAGAGAAAGATTTTGAGGACCAGATGCTGTCTGTGACTAAATCTTTCGAGGCAAGCTGAGGCTCTGAGAACCTCTAAATGACTTGGTAACATCTAAAACACATGTTGTCTGACTTAGTTAAAATGTACATCAAATTAAAAGGTTCATGGAGAAGGAAAAGAAACACGGTGACCTCTGTCACCCAGGAATTGTCCGTGGATGTTAGAAAATGTAATTATTTTCTTGAATTAGAGTTGCAGAGCAACAGTGCTGTTGAAAAAGAAGCTGAAAGCCCGAGTAAGAGACTGAATCCTCAAGTGATCTTCGTCTTCCAGAAAAGCACAGAACATTTGTAAAGATAACGACGTGTTACTTTAATCGCTGTCAACAGACAGTGTTTATTCATAGGGTTGACCCAAACCACAATTATTGGGCTGTTAAACTGGAAACTGGCACACGTTGGTAGCTTCCCATGCATGACTGCTCCCGTTCACCCCAATGAGTGCATTGCCCTGTAAAAATTGGTGCAAGTCTTCTCAGCGTGGACTAAATAAGTGACATATTTCTCTTTTTTTTTTTGCTTTCCTCCCCTTAATTTTTTGATTGAAAATTTTAAGGATGCTGTGACCTTCCTTTGTTTTGGGTATATTCTTTATTTTGAAGAGTCTTGAACGAATCACGACCCGTTTGTAGCTTGAGGTGCAGCCGGTTGTAAGCGGGGGGCGGTCGTTCTGCCATCTGCAGTGGGTGTGAACTGGTCTAATTGGAAGTATAAAAGCAGGACACTTAATGAGAGTTTTCAGAAGAGTACCCCTGGTTTGCAATCTGTACGGCAGAGGATTAAAATCAGTGTATGTGAAGGGGGAGGAACACACACTGTGGAACTTATTTGGAAGGTCAGAATTAATCGTATGAGTATTGGTGCTGTGCAGCTTGACGAGGCATCTGTTTTTCAGGCTTTGAGGCTGGAGATGGGGGAGAGGCTGATGCTCAGGCCAATCCCCTGGACTGGAGGAGCTGTGTGTTCAAGGCACGTCATTTTACATCCCAGTTGAGAGCTCTGATCAACAAACTTCTACCAGAGTTCTGTCTTTTGTACTGGTCTGTTAGGAAGATGTCAAAGCATCCTGCACCTGGGGGTGAAGAATGCCAGGTACCAGTATAGGTTAGGGTAGGACCTGCTGGAAAGCACTTCTGAGGAGAAGGATCTGGTGGTCTTGGTAGATAGTAAATTATCCATGAGCCAGCAATGTGCCCTTGTCGCCAAGAGGGCCCGTGGAATTCTGGGTTGGGAAGAATGTGGCCAGTAAGTCAAGGGAGGTCTTTCTACCCCTCTACTCCACACTGGCGATGCCATAACTGGAATACTGCCTCCAGTTCTGGGCTCCCCAGTTCAAGAGAGGGAACAACTGGAGAGAGGCCAGTGTAGGGCAACAAAGGTGATGAAGGGATTGGAGCATCTCCCTGATGAGGAAAGGCAGAGAGAGCTGGGACTCTTGAGCCTGGAGAAGAGAAGGCTGAGGGGAGACCTTATTAATGCTTTCAATGATCTAAAGGGTGGGTTGTAGGAGGATGGAGCCAGACTCTTCTCAGGGGTTCCCAGTGACAGATGAGGGGCCATGGGCACAAGCTGGAACACAGAAAGTCCCATTCAAATATGAGGAGAAACTTCTTTCTGGTGAGGGTGGCAGAGCCCTGGCAGAGACTGCCCAGGGAGGGTGTGGAGTCCCCTTCTCTGGAGACCTTCAAGCCCCACCTGGATGCAGCTCTTCAAAGGTATCTTCTCTTTTTTTCACGAAGTGGAGCATTTAGGGGTGATACTGCATTGACTACATTATTCCCTCAGGGCCAACTGCTTACAATTTCAGCCAAATTAGGCAAATTGGAACCCACCCAGCGCTGTTTGAATTCTGAGGTTAAAGTATGAAGAAAATCAGGAAATGCCAGCTGTATGGCTGGCTGCACAGTTGGCAGGTGCTCCCTTCCTAGGTTTTACGTGACAGCCTTCAGTTGTGTCCCTTTGTGTTGTACACCCAAATCTGAACCAACCTCAACTCTAACCCTACACCCAAAACCTTAAACATGAAGATAGTCAAGTAAAAATACTACAAGTTAATTTTTATCATTAAGTAGCCGGGTTTTTTTGTTCACTTGAGTGTTACATAAATCCCAGAAGAATAACAATATCTGTCTTCTGTGTCAATTTGTTCGATTTTTACCAAACTTCAGAGGAAGCAAGCGTCAGGGTACAAAAGGAGAATTAAAAATTGGTGGGATTTGAGTAATAAAAAACAGATTTCGCATTTTTCTTGTACTTCTGGAGAGCCTTTCCAGTTGCTTTAAATCCGTGTTGGTAAAGTTCTTTGTGAGTGTCTTCCTTTCCCTCTTGCTCCAGTGAGGTGGCTGTTGGGAGGTGGAAATAAGGGAGAGAGCCTTTTTTTCCCCTTAATAGCTGTCTGTATCTCACATCAAGATAGAATACAGCTTTAAAAAACATTCATATAATGAGAATCAGACGTAAGCTACTTGAATTGCCTTCCTTTTATTGCAGGACAAGAGCCTGCACACATTTATCCTTGAGTAACACATTGGCCTCCAGTAATTGGAGCTGGTTTATCCCTTGATGAAAAGGGACTGTCTGTTTGGGGGGGGAGAGGGGGGGAGGAACAGCTCTTGGGCATCAGCCCTTCCATTGTTGCTGTCCTTGTGCTTCAAACAGAAGACTCTTCAAGTGAGTTTGGGGGGTGGACCCCAAAGAACAAGAAAAGGTTGGGTTTTTTCAGGGTAGGATTTTTCTCTCTGCTGCCCTGTTTAGCGTGGAGCTGTTGAGATGTACATATATGTGTAAAAAAGGAGACTGGAACATGTTTTGCTTTTGCTTTTTAAAACCAGCCAAGGTTTGTGTAACGCGCAAGAGAAGGAATTACAAATAGAGAGAGGGTGGTCTCAAAGTTAGGGCAGAGCAGAGGGCTGGAGGATCTCTCCTATGAAGACAGGCTGAGAGAATTGGGGTTGTTCAGCCTGGAGAAGTGAAGGCTCCAGGGAGACCTTGTAGTCCCAGTATCTGCAGGGAGCTACAGGAGAGCTGGAGGGAGGACTCTTTGTCAGGGAGTGGAATGATAGGACAAGGGGTAACGGTTTTAAACCGAAAGAG
Source organism: Nycticryphes semicollaris (assembly GCA_013400055.1). Lineage (NCBI taxonomy): Eukaryota > Metazoa > Chordata > Aves > Charadriiformes > Rostratulidae > Nycticryphes > Nycticryphes semicollaris. Next base: position 66,993 of record VXBJ01000039.1, read on the forward strand.
GGGAGATTTAGATTAGATCTCGGGAAGAGATTTTCACTCTGAGGGTGGTGAGACACTGGAAGAGGTTGCCCAGAGAAGCTGTGGCTGCCCCATCCCTGGAGGTGTTGAAGGCCAGGCTGGATGGGGCTTTGAACAACCTGGTCTGGTGGGAGGTGTCCCTGCCCATGGCAGGGGGGTTGGAACTCCATGATCTATAATGTCCCTTCCAACTCTAACCATTCTATGATTCTAAATGATGTTCTGCAAAACCTGATCTTAATTCAATGCCATGGGGAATCGTCATTTCACCAGACACATCCAGCGCAGGTTCATTTTCATAAGGAAACTTTTTAAAAAGAAAAGAGAAAAAAAGTAATACTTCTTTGCTTCCAAAAAAAAAAGAATATTCTCTAAAGAAAGAGGAGGCAAAGTTCTTGTGACACTTTTTTGCTCTGTCTCTGTAGTGTCTGTTTAAGACAATGTTGACACTCAAAATATATTTCCTTAAATGAAAATTCTCTTTTATATTGTGGCAGATAAATGCATCATGCAAATTCTATTATTTTTGTAACACTGTCCCCCAACATGGAGGGAATTTCAGGTCCAGGCAATTATTCTAATAACTTCATGATTAAAGTTCTATAAGGCTTAGGTGCATGAGAGATAATTTGAAATGCAGGCTGGGAATTGGACTCTAACCTAATTAAATAACAACATCTCTTAGACCCTAATAAAAATAGGAGACCTAAAGCAAATGACTTTGACAGGAAAAGGTTTGAAGGAAGTCAAGGACATAGGGAGAAGAACTGGCATTGATCCTGATACTGGCAGCCTGTTTAAAACAATAAATAAAAATAAAGATCTTTCAGGAGGAGTTAATGGTCGACACATAAACTCTGCCCTAAGGGGAAGCGGTAATAAATGGAAGAGTCGCAGCAGCATCAAAAGATCTTTCAAAAATGACTTTTTAAAAAATTATAAAAAGATAAATCAAACAGCACTTCACCTATTTGCTCCTTACAGCTTGTGGAAATTGTTGTGTGTGAGATACCCTTCACGGGGGGTCAGATTCTTGAAATTGCCGAAATTCACAATTCTTCAATAAATTACTCTTTTTTTTTTAAGTACGAAACTTCATTTGCTCTCTCAAGACCATGCTGAGGTTCTTCTTGTGGATCTTGCTGTTTGCACTGCTGTGTAGCTGCTTCGGTATCTTCTGAATGTTCTGGGTCAAATATCTGCTCTGTTAGCAGTGCTGGACGATAGAGGAGGTTGTAACACACGTATTCCCAAATACCTCTGAAATCAGTCAGCCAAGCTCCATCCAAAGAAAAAGTTTTGATTTAAAATTTCCACCCGTCCCTCCGTGTGGTGAAAATAGCACTTGTGGACTTTCTTGGTGCATTAGTCATAACTCCAGACAATAAATTGGAAACGTTCAGGACAGGTTTCCAGCTACTGATGCGCGATATGTCTTTTCTAGGGGAAAAAAGCAAAAAAAGAAGTTGACTCCCATTGACACTTGGACTCATTTGCCCTCAAAAAGCAAAATTCTTTGTCGGAGAGGAGAGGTATAAAATTAGCTGTTAGCAGACACACGCTTAGTAGGTTGAGTACTTTATGGCTCCCAAGAGTATAGTCCTACTTTATGGAAGATGTGGGAGGCAGCAGTGTATATTGCAGTGACATCTGGAGATCGGCCCGCTCAGACAGAAGGGATCGTTTTTAGCTATTCTGGCCCTAACAAAGCCTCCTCAGAAGTTGATTTCCCACCCCCCCGCCCTTCTCCCCCATCTCTAATGCCCTTATTATTAACAGAGGAGCTTCCAAAATTAGTTAGAGATGTCAAAGTTCACCTCGAGATAATAGAGAGACGGTGACCTTGGAAGATGAAGAGGAGGAGCAGCTGAGGGCAGATGGCAAATGGATGTTATCCTGATACTGAATCAGGGCTTTTAACTCCACTAGAAAAGGCCAAAGCCTTAATTTTCCCTCCTGTAGACTTAGCTTCTGCAGTAACTCTTAATATTATCAGATGGGTAAATAGGGGTGGAAACACATGTGTTTCCCTCCTGTTCATATTCAAAAAACTACCATTACAATCATTAAGGTGGCTCCTAAAAATCCTGATGGCATTAGAAGCGTGCTCTGGGCTGCTGCACATATGGGGCTTCGTTCAGAGCAGATGAGGCACAAATTTGTGAGGGTTAATTTTGCGTAAGATTGCTGAAGCTGTAGTGATGTGAGCTGGGACCCGGCTCTGACAAACTGATGTTCTGAGTGTGTAGTGAAGAAAATTCAGTGTCCTACAGGAACCTGCCGGTGGTGAACAAGGGTGAGGGTGGAGAAGCCATCTCCTTTTGCAGTTTGGTGGTTACAGATGTAAGCAATTATATCCTTATAAAGGATGACTCTTCCCTATTCATCTAATGATCACTCTTTACAACTGCCTGAAAGGAGGTTGTAGTGAGGTGGGGGTCGGTCTTGTCTCCCAAATAACAAGTGGCAGGACAAGAGGAAACAGCCTGGAGTTGTACCAGGGGAGAACTTGGATTTGATATTAGGAAAAAAATTCTTCACCAAACGGGTTGTCAAACATTTGAACGGGCTGCCCAGGGAAGTGTTGGGATTGTCATCCCTGGAGTATTTAAAAGACAGGTGGAAGTGGTGCTGAGGGGCATGGCTTAGTGGTGGATTGTCAGCGTTAGGTTCACGGTTGGACTCAATGATCTGAAAGGTCCCTTCCAACCGAGACAATTTTGATTCCACCTATCTGTCCCAGGGTATGCCACAGCATTTCTGTGGTGTATTTAACGCTACAAGAAAGATTACGGAATATTTGAGATAATTAACCTGATAGGGTACCAACGGAAGGGCTGTGTTGAGGATCATGGTGGATTTCCATGTGGTACCTGCTGCAAGAGCAGAACAAAAATCAGTCTGATCAGGAGCACTCTGAGCACGGAGCAACTTTCTTCACTTGGAATGTGAAGGGGAAATGTACAGGGAAAACAGAGGCAGTATGTGCTTCAGTCATTGTCTTGGTCACATAAGTAGTTGCTGAAGATCAGCTTTTCTGGTGGGTATGTTGAAGTATTCTGGACTTTCATGTTATGGAAGCCAGAATTTAAGAGTTGTTAAATTACAGGAGAAATTTCACTGCACTTTTGTAGGATGTCACCAGAAATGGTGTTAGCGTAAAAGGGAGATCCTGATGAGCAATGTGGTGGCACCACACAAACACTATAAACAAATACCAAAAAACCTCCAAGTAGTAGAAACTTCCATGTTTGAAAGCAGGTGTGAGAACACACCTGAGCTGTCAAATGAGGAGAATAAATAAATAATCACTGCAGATACAGAAGGTTGTATTTGTTAATGTAAATGTCACTAAGCAGAGGTACATAATTTCTGAATATAAAAACCACCAGCTAAAAATACCTGGGTAGAACAAAGGGATAAGGAGAAGATGATGTAATGTGAATCTTTGTTTTCCACGCTTCGTTAAACGATTATAATTACAATTCTTATGTTACTTACTAAATGGAGTACAGAAGGCATTCTGTGTCTTTGTTTGCTTATCTAAATATCCTCTGTGTTGTGATTGGGTTTTTTTCAGTCACACACTTAACTCTTTAGGGGGCACTTAATCACTGAATGCTGTTTAAATGCAGTTTTCAGATCAATGGCGATTTGAACGAAAATAAATAATAAAGGACTCAGTCATGTAAGTAGGTCACAGACACTGAAAGTAAAGCAAGAGAAATAGATTGCTTATTTTTAAACTGTCCTCCTGAAAAATTAGAGATTATCCTGTGGGAAATTTCCTGGTAACGTTGAACGAGCTGGGAAAGCCACGGCAGTGGCTAATTATTGGTATTTGCCCTTTTGGGGACACCATTTGATAATACTGTTGCCAAAGAATTTCTTCAGTAGATACACTTGGAAAGAAAACTCAATAGAAAGTTCAATAATGTTTAAAAAATAATTTCTACAGAATTTAAACCTAAAATAGATTTTTAAGACGCGGAAAGTAGGTGGGGGGTTTTTTGTTTGTTTTTTTTTTTTTAATCCTTAAACTCCTGGAAGGCATTCAGTACTGAGTTGAGAATGATTTTGCTCTTCTTTTTAATAAAGAAATGAAAATCCGGCGCAGGGTTTTTATGCACTGCACTGGCAAGACAGCTTGTCAGCCCGAGCAGACCTTTCTCCTGAAATACTGCAGCTGCATTTAAAAAAAAAAAAAAAATAGGGTGCAGAAAAATGAAGCAGATGGCTTTTGAAAGTAGCAGCTGGTATAGAAAATACAAGGCCTGTGATAGATTTCTTCCTAAATCATGTGTGCTCGCGTAGGGCTATTCTCTAATTTCTCCAGCTTCGCAAACATGGGCTTTCCTCTGTCTCCAGTTTTTATTTTAAATTAGACCAGCTGGAATTTGCTCACCATTTATATAGCTGGGAAAGTGCCCATTATTTCCTAGTAAATTTTGAGAAGTTAAAAGTTACACCGTCAGTAATTTGCTCCTTCACACAACCCCCAAATATTTTATAAGTCTGACATCAGAAATGAAACCCAGCTTTTGTTTACGTGCCTGTTGTCCTTGTGGAAAAAAAGCTCATTAGTTCATGGTTCAGTGTTCACTTCCTTCCTTTCTTTTCTTAAGATTTAAGAGTATCTTTGAACTTTTAATGCTCAAAAGCCTAGAGACGTAACAGGTTTCTGTTCTGGCTAACCAATGAAGAACAGGGATGAAAAAAAAACATTTAAAAATATTGGTGAGAATAGAAGGTAAAAAAGCGAAATCTTGCTGAATATCAGGATGTTAGGATGTCAAGAAATACACTGTGGCATAGGATTATGTTGAATTTTGAAATCTGTTTGTTATATTGCCCTTTCTAAGCACGTGTTCATTGGACACAGGTAGTGTCTGTTGGGGGAGAGTGACAGACAGTTTTGTTTCCCTTTTTATTTTATATTATCAGGATATGAACAAGACTTCTTTTTACTGCCTCTGAGGTGTGTATTTATTCTTTATAATTCATATTTTTTCACATCTTGAATCCCTTCCATGTAGTAGACCCTCTGTACCTGTCACAACCAAGAAGTTTATAGATGTGAAGCATAGGTCACTCTTGGTTTCTTATTTTCCAGCCTGTGAAGGAGCAAATCCAAGTCCAGTTACTTCTTCTAACACTGACGTTATAACAGTACTCATCCAGGAGCCTAAACTGGTTTGCATTTCCATTATACCATGCTTAATTCAACTTAAAAGACTAATCCTTTCCCCCCAAAGCATACACCTGTTTGGCTGTAAATCTGACTTAAACTTGTCAGAACATTACTGAAAAAAAAAAAAAAGCTGAGGGTGCTTGAAATCACCACAGCAAGAAATTATTTTTGTCTCTATCCTCCTTTAAACTGTTCTCCAACATATTTTTCTCTGGAAGTCCAGATAAGCACATTCTGCTAGAATGCAAAAAGGGTAAGTGGAAGCAAGTGTGTTTCGAGCAATAGAAACTGAAATGATTCACTTAAGACACAATATTTTGGGATTTTGCTTGTTACCACAAAAAAAGTGTACAGGCTTTAAGTGGTGTAACCCTTGAATTCATGATCTTAGTGTAAATCTAAGCCTTCACTTTCTAATCTTTATGCATCTATATTGCTAAAACATTGTGACCATGAAGAATTTGAGATGACTCCAGGCTTCACCGAGTCTTACTGTTGCCAGAGCATCTGGCCTCCAGGGTGTGGTGAAACTCAAGTAATGGCACGTGGGTTTAGTAGGAGGCTTTTAAATTTTAAAAGCTTCACTTAAGTTTAAGTTTGAAGGCTGCATTGGGCTGCTGGAAATCAGTAAGGGTTGCTGCTTTGCTGTTTCTTTTTTGGTTGGTTGGGTTTTCTGTCGGGTGGCTTTTTCAAAACCAGGTTTGTGTGACAAGTTTAGACAAATTGGGGTTGTCTTACAAACTAGGCAAAATGAAGTTACATTAAATAGCATCCTCCAAGTTTTTCTGATTTAGCCTTTGTAGAGAACCCCTGGTGGTCTTAGCTCTTCTTGGAGAGAGCATATCTATATCTTGATGCCATACTCTTCAGCCTTCCCTCAGGCATTGCACCCCGTTAACTGAACATCCACGCCGCGAAGAAAGGTCTACATGTGCCACCCAGGAGGGCAGTTCTGCAGGTGACACACGAGCTCACAGATAACAGCAGCTCCAAAGCCCACAGATTGGGATTCGTCTTCCCTCTTAACACGCTTCTGACTTTGTAGCCGACAGCAAAAACTAGTAGAATTCTTTAAATTTGTCGGTGTCTTTGTATGTATGTGGCCTTTACACTCTTAAAGATGGGGCCTTTTTTCTCGTCAGCAGACAAAAAATATTCTCATTTCTCTCATTTAACTATATTAACAACAATAATAAAAGTAATAATTGAGCAAACACAAAAGACTTCTAGGAAAACTATTCAATTGCCCTGTGGCAGTGTGTGCTTAATTACCATTAAATTATCTCTTGCGTCTCTTCCATTTAATATTTGTTCAGGCTTTTTGCTGAGGAGGGTATGCAGCTCGTGCTGAACCTCTTGCAAAATTCTTATCTAATCTTTCCACAGGCTTTGGCTGGTGCATTGATCTAATGCCATCTGAAAGAGAATAGTTGAGAAAAATTAAAGGTGATAAGAGAAGTTCTCATTAGTATTCTGGGA
>VXBJ01000039.1:81598-117754 GCA_013400055.1 Nycticryphes semicollaris
GCACAGGGGGATTCGGGAAGAAGTAACGTTGATAAGAAATTAATGGCGAATGTAAACTTGTTAGGAGAGAATAAAAGTGTCCTTTGAACATTAGTTTCCAAAAGAAAAGCAAATTCAGGCTTAAGAAATCACCTGGGTATCGTAGGAGAACCTGATGTCTTTGCTCTAAGTTTTGCCCGTAGCCCCAGAGAAAACAAAAATTCATCATGTAACTGCAAACTCCCTTACACCCTCACGAAATTGTTGGTGCCTTAATTCAAAACATGTGATGAGGACAATAATCCATGATTATGTTGTCAGCCAGGTCCTGCTCTCCATGAGTCTCATGCCCTGGCTCTTCAGAGTGTTCTCATGAGATGTTTCTAGTAGCTGACTGCTGAGAGAGACTCTCTTACCATAAGTGTTACTGGTCCACTTTCTCAGTGAAAACAACGATCCCAGCCCTCTCCCAACAACAGCTCCTCGTTCTTGATTTATTTATTAATTAATTTTTTTAGTGTGAACAAATCTAGATTTAAACTGTTTTTATCATTCCCTGCATCCTCTGGTTCTCCCTGTTACGTGCCCACACATGAGGAGGGAGACATTGAAAGCATAGAAAAGCAGATTAAATCACTTCTTTTGGTAGCAACGTAGTTGAACTGGTTTAAAGTGGTTCCAAAAATGCACTACTGCTATAGTCTGGTGTAATGTTCCATGCACTAAGTTATTTTGTAAAATAAAAATCTCGATCAGTTGTGGTAGGAGAATAATGTTCTCCTTTTTATATTTGAGTTCATTCTGCCGATGTGTTCTAATGGTAAGTCTCTGAAAGATTTTTGGCTACGTTAATGTTGTAGCTTTAGGCTGGATCACCCAATAATTGTCGCTTTCAAATATTTTTCCTGACTTCAGGAGATCCTACGGCGAGATGAGAGGCAATGCATTAGAAAAGAAGTCCAACTATGAAGTGTTAGAGTAAGTATTGTGTCCTGGCTTCAGGTTTGAACTGATTCTTTATCAGGAACATTTAATTCAGTTTAGTAACAAAAAGCTTCTGTTGTCATTTTTTATTCCGTGAAGTTTAAGATCTTCAAGTGTTTTAATACAGGAGAAGGATGATGAAACCTATCAAGGTATAGAAGTAGGAAAAGCACCTTTAACTCTGGTCCAGAGAAACAGGATTGGAGTTGTTTAAACAACTAATCACAAGGTGTATTATGATTTGTTTTTTTTTTTTTTTTTTTGCAATTTTTCTGGTGTTTATGGGTTCATCAAGTCTAGTTCTAAGGCGATTCTGTTTCTGAATGGTTTTCTGTGAATAGTTGCATCCTTCAGTTGTGACTCATGTGTGGTAATGTTTGAGTTACTTGAAAATGTTTGTGGTACTGTTTTTCTCTTCTCTTTGCTCAGTGTGTGGGTTTCCTGGATGGTGACCTTGCAATTAGCAGGTTTATTTAGCTTTGTATCACAAATTTTAAGATGACCAAGTATCGTCCTTATACTGAAAGTATTTTGTCTAGTTAATCACATTGTATGGTTGATGGCTTCAGTCCAGATAATCCAAAGTCCTTTAGAAGCTTCAGGAACTGAAAACCACTTTTATTTGTATTAATTCAGTGGAACAAGTTTCATACATACAAATATATATACACCAGTGATCTGCTCTTCAGTACTAATGAGCTTTGTGAAGATACTGTAAGTTTAGCATAAAGGTTGGTGTTAGCAGTGAAGCCTCTGTTTTGTGTTCTGTTTTTAATATAATGCACATGCTAACTTTTAGAAGTGTGAAATTAGAGCATTTGGAGGTGGAAGATGAGATTTTTCACAGAAACTTTTGAGGAAAGTATATGATTTTAACAGGCAAAGATAATTATAATGAATTGCTGCCTTCTTTCTATAGTGCTCCTCCAGCTGTGCAGAATTTTTAAAGCTTTGATTTTGTTTGAATTAGGGGCTTTTTGAAGGACTTTAGTTTTCTGTCAGCAGCTAAATAGTAGCAATATCCTGGTTGAAGAATGACAGAGAAAGGCCTAATAAAGGTGAACAGGATGAGCAGACAGACAAGCCTAAAAGGTGATTTTTAAAAAGATTTGAAAGTTCTGTGACCTGGAGAAATTGTGAACCCACGTCATCCTCTTCGGGAAAAGGCAGCCTGTGAGTTACAGTGGCTGCGGTTTATCTGTGTTCCAGCAAGAACTTGAGAGAGGTATTTTTAAGTCAGTTATTGAGCAACTCATAAGCTACAAACGTTAGGAATCAGGTTAACAGCTTTGGAAACGAGGAGAGGAAGAAAACAAGCGTCGTACCAGATGACATGAAGCCTTAATTAATTACTGTAACAGGCAAGAGTTTCTGGAGGACTCTGCACGGGGCTGCTTCCAGTTGCACAGCGATGTGCTTCTTTCAGGTCACAGGTTTTCCAAGCAGTAGCTGTTTTGGTGGGAGATGACTTAATTGGTGCTGTGAAAGAGAAAACGAAGTAAAACCCTGTTATGCAAAAATGTGGCAGCTTAATGCCGTCCAAAATGGGAAATGTGGGATTGTGCACTTCAAGAAGCAAAATGTGCTTTGTATGGGGATCAGCTGGCAGAGATGAAGGTTAAAAGCACCTTCAAATGGCTGTAGGTAATTTGCAAGTCTGCAAAAAGTGCCAGAGAACCCCAGTATTTATTCATTCTCTCTTACCACCTTAATAGCCCTTAAAGGTTTATCTGCACAAGTAATATTTATTACTCGGGCTTTTGTTTGTTTGGGTGGTTGTTGGTGGGGTTTTTTTTTTTCCAGTTTTAGTGCATCACCAGGCCCTTCACCAGCTGAGTGCAATTTTTAAATGGCACTTTTTTGCATTTGGTGTGATTGCTTCTTGCCTGGCTTTGTCAGATGTCTATTTGATGTGTAGTCATCTTTGATCGGATTTTCATACAAGACCAAATGTGGATGGGATATGGTAGATAGAATCAAACTGTTAAGTAGCCTTTAATAGTTGGGCCTGCATGTAATGAAAGACGAATTTTTTTTTTCATAATAAATGTGAAGCCTGTTAGCATAGAGCAGGGATAATTACAAGTACAAAAATGGGAGCTATATGAAGGAACAGCTGCAGCCACAGTTTTGTAAAAAGCATGTTAAAGTCTATTATGTAAATCTAACATTACTTTTTTGTTGTAACTTCAATCGAGATGAGAAATAGAAATAAAGATATATGTTGCCTGAAGCTGCTTATCATTATATGACAAGAGGTATGATCTATCTGTGGCTGCTATTTTATTAATCCTATTGAGGTTTTTCCATTAAAAACAAAATAAAATAACATTTAAGCCCAGAAGGAGGATGGAGTAGATGAGGTTAAATACAAAGCTGTAGTAGAACTGTAGGAACCAGGATCTTGCTGCTAATTATTATTATTATACTAATTATTATTTCTGATTAGTACTCGTAATGAGAAAACAGATGTCTGAGTTGTTAATCTGGACTACCGAGTTGTGTGTATCCCAAGTTGGCCATTTTCTCCCCAAAAAGTGCAGCTGAGGAGGGAAGGAAGGAAGGATTTTGTCGGGTTGTGTGTTTAAAACTGTTTGCATGGTTCGATTTCCAATGCTTGGTCTCTTATTTATAGGTATCCGTAGCTGACCGTAGCATTAAATCTGTACGCTTCATATGTTAAATTCTCCTCCAGGGAATAAATTCCCCACCTCAGTTAAACACAGGATATGCTTTATTTCCAAATTCTACCCAATTGTATTGTGTTGTATTCTGCATATGAATTTCTTTTGAGTTTATCACATACAGAACTGGGCAAAAGGCTACTCTACAACCCTTTTTAATAAGGAACCAAGTAATCCTGGAGAAATGTCGGGTGCTTCATTTTCGAAAACACCATTTCTCTCTCAACTGCTTAATGCTAACCTAATATATTCCTTGTCAAAATGTCTTTGCATATTATTTAGATGATAATAGTGCGGTAGGTTTATTTTAACTGTGTGGGATGATAAACCGCGTATAATTTGCATTTGAGATGAAACGAATCAAAGGAATTAACATTTATGAAAGTTTGATGATCTTTCAGCTCAGTGTCATTGCACAGATGCCAGGGTCTGCTGCTGACCGTGAACGTTCTGCTCCTCTCAGCCAGGATGTTTTTAGTATGTTTTGTGAAACTGTACACTACTTGTCTTTAGAGAGCTTTAAAAATACCCCGTTTTCTTCTTCAGAGTAAGCTTTTTATATTGACTTTAATGTTGGCTTTCTTCTTGCACCGTGAAGTAGCAGTAAACAGGTCCTGTACGTCTCAGGCTGGCTGGTGGCTTTTCTTTTATTGGCCAAATTCAGATGTGTTTCTACGTTGAAAGCATGCAGTCATGGAAAGCTTACTTCCATACTCATTGCAGAAGTAGTGTTTGTTTAAAAGAGATTTCAACCTCTTAAATTTAAAGGGAAAAAAGTCAGTAACTCCTTAACCCCCTGCACCAGGACAGTTTGGGGGTTGACCTGCTCGAAAGAGCAGCTCTGAGGACAAAGACCTGAGAGTCCTGGTGGACAACAGGCTGACCATGGGCCAGCAATGTGCTCTTGTGGCCAAGAAGGCCAATGGACTTCTGGGGTGCATTAAAAAGAGTGTGGCCAGTAGGTCGAGGGAGGTCATCCTGCCCCTCTGCTCTGCCCTGGGGAGGCCCCATCTGGAGTATTGAGTCCAGTTTTGGGCTTTCCAGTTCAAGAAGGGCGGGGAAATGCTGGATCAGCAAAGGACCACGAAGATGATGAGGGGTCTGGAGCATCTCTCTTAGGAGGAAAGGTTGAGGGACTTGGGTCTTTTTAGTCTGGAGAAGAGAGGAATAAAGGGGGGATCTGATCAACACCTAGAAATACTTAAAGGGTGGGTGTCAGGAGGAAGGGGACAGTCTTTTTTCTGTGGTGTCCAGTGAGAGGACAAAAGGAAAGCTCCATCCTCCATGGAGAGGAACTTCTTCACTTTGAGGGTGGCAGAACCCTGGAAGAGGCTGCCCAGAGAGGTGGTGGAGCCTCTGTCTCTGAAGACATTCAAAACCTGCTGGACACGTTCCCGTGCAACCTGCTCTGGGTGTCAAGAGGAAGGGGACAGTTTTTTCAGTGGTGCCCAGTGAGAGGACAAGAGGGAATGGGCACAAACTCAAACATAAGAAGTTCCATCTAAACATGAGGAGGAACTGCTTGACTTTGAGGGTGACAGATCCCTGTCACAGGCTGCCCAGAGAGGTGGTGGAGTCTCCATCTCTGGAGACATTCCAAACCCACCTGGACACGTTCCTGTGGGACCTGCTCTGAGTGGACCTGCTTTGGCAGGGGGGTTGGACTAGCTGATCTCCAGAGGTCCCTTCCAACCCCATATCATTCTGTGATATAAGTCCTGCTTTTATTTACATTTTTCTTCAAGGTTTTCTTTTTTCTCATGCAAATTTCCTGATAAAGCTGTACAACTAGTTCATGGTCACATAACATTTGATAGAGCGGCTTGCATAGCAATGATCAGCTGCACTAACACATCTCTGGCAACTTCTCGCACATCTTTCTTGAAGCTGTAAGTTTAGTTGTAGTGATAGGTACACACATGAGATATAAACTTGGAGCAGCACATCTGAGCCACAGAAATATTTCATCGTTATGGCTCCGGGTTTCAAACGAGGGCTGTAACCCTTTAGTAAGTGTGAAGGTGAGCTCAGTATAATTCAGTTTGCAAAATACAAGCTCACAGACAGAATTAGGAACCTGATTTACAGATGTAGAAAGCGAGATTACATGCAATAAAAAGCTGGGAATGTTCAATATGAAGAAAAAGTGACAGCGGAAATGAAAAAAAAAATCCACTTTAATTATAGTCCTGCAAAGGGTCAAATGGTGTTGGAACAACAGTCAACGTGCCTACTGAGGTGATGTCATGAGAAGTCCTTCTCTTTATGTTTATATTTCTAATAGATGCTTAGTAGAATTTACCATTTTCATGTTGTTCCCTTCTCAGCTACCTATGTGCTGTAAATATGTCAATATTCTATAAATTATTAAAGCATACAGTTTTTATTCTCCAAAATTCTCTGTATCCAAGCCAATATTTCAAATAATACACTTTCTACACCCAGGTATTTCTTGTAAACATGATATAATTTTGAATTTAACCTAGAAGATGGTGCTGTCCCGCATTTCAGTACCTGAAGGGGCTACAGGAGAGCTGGAGAGGGACTCTTTATCAGGGAGTGGAGTGACAGGACAAGGGGTAATGGCTTTAAGTTGGAAGATGAAAGATTTAGATTAGATACCAGAAAGAAATTGTTCCTGTGAGGGTGGTGAGACACTGGAAGAGATTGCCCAGAGAAGCGTAACTGATAAAAAATGCCTGTTGCATAGAAGACAGGAGGGTTAGAGCCTCTGTGAGGGCAGGCAGAGAGAGTTGGGGTTGTTCAGCCTGGACAAGAGAAGGCTCTGGGGCAACCTTTAGAGCCCCTTCCAGTCTCTGAAGGGGGCCTACAAGAGAGGGACTTTTTACAAGGAGGTGAAGTGATAGGACGAGGGGTAATGGCTGAAAACTGAAAGAGGGGAGATTTAGATGAAATAGCAGGAAGAAATTTTTCACTCTGGGGGTGGTGAGACACTGGAAGAGGTTGCCCAGAGAAGCTGTGGCTGCCTCGTCTCTGGAGCAACCTGGTCTGGTGGGAGGTGTCCCTGCCCATGGCAGGGGGTTGAAACCAGATGGTCTTTAAGAACCTGTGGACAGCCAATGATAGGCCAAGGGGCAGTGAGTGCAAGCTGGAACACAAGAGGTTTCACTTAAATATGAGGAAAAACTTCTTCACAGTGAGGGTGACAGAACACTGGAAGGGGCTGCCCAGAGAGGTTGTGGAGTCTCCTTCTCTGGAGACATTCAAAACCCGTCTGGACACGTTCCTCTGTGACCTGGTGTAGGTGTTCCTGCTCTGGCAGGGGGATTGGACTAGATGATCTTTCAAGGTCCCTTCCAGTCCCTGATATTCTGTGATTCTGTGATCCTTCCAACCTAAACCTGATGTGCTGTGGAGAGGACGCAGTGAGCGCTTTAATGGTTCTGTGTCACTCTGATTTTGTCAAGGACCTTTCTTTGAAAATCATTGACTATATTGCATGTGCTAGATAAAAAAGGAAACGCAACCAAACCTAGAGCACTCCTCTGAAAAAGAACGACATAATATTGCACAACTTTTTTTATATTAATGCTGTGTGTGGTTTTGTTTCAGGAAAGATGTTGGCTTAAGACGTTTTTTTCCGAAGAGTTTACTAGATTCAGTGAAGGTAATTATCATTCTAGTCAATTGTATATTACAAAAAGAAAAATAAAAGTGTCAGAAATGTGAAAATTGCATTATTATTTTCACCGAATAGTTGTAAGGGAATTGTGCAGTTTGTGCTGGCAGAACTAAGACAGTAGTGATCTACAGGAGAGATGGGGAGGGACTCTTTATCAGCAATTCTAGCAGTAGGATATGGGATAATGGTTTTAAACTGAAAGAGGGGAGATTTAGATTAGAAATTAGAAAGCAATTCTTTCCTGTGAGGGTGGTGAGACACTGGAAGAGGTTGCCCAGAGAAGCTGTGGCTGCCCCATCCCTGGAGGGGTTCAAGGCCAGGCTGGATGGGGCTTTGAGCAACCTGGTCTGGTGGGAGGTGTCCCTGCCCATGGCAGGGGGGTTGGAACTCCATGATCTTTAAGGTCCCTTCCAACCAAAATGATTCTGTAATTTTATGAGTTACATGGCCTTGCTGAGCTACTGTCTCTCAAAAACGAGGCCTCAGATCCTTTAGTATCAAATATCTTAATTTTTTTTCCCTCTCTCCTAAAAAGAAATGAGAAATTTGGAGAAAGAGGAAGGGGACCTGTAAGGAATCAGCATATTTAAGGACAATTTCCAGTAATTTTCATTTATGTTAATCCTAGTTAAGACTAAACATTACGCGAATCTCGCTTCCATTGAAGTCTGTAAGTTCCCAGAGTAAAAAATGCACATTTTTCTCAACATATTTTTTAAGAGGGGGTGAAGAATGATCAGCAAGTATTTTTACAGTTAAAATATCTCTCAACCTTCATCCATAAAAGTCTAAATCATAAATTGGTATTTTAGAGCTGGATTTGGTAAGCAGTGATGGCTTTATAGAAATAATAGGTTTCGACTTCAGATTTAGAAAGTTTCTACTTCATGATTTAAATGGAAAAACAGAAAAGGTCTGTCATCAAGAGGTTTTGTTTCAAAAGTCTTTTGAAAATCAGAGGCTAATGAAGTCAAGTGGATTCAAGTAATCCCTCTGCATTTTAATTTAAGCAATTATCTGAAACTCTATTATCTTCTAATGGGAGAAATTGTGGTGAAAAGCTCCAGACGCAAAAGAATGAATAACTGTCTCAAAAAATGGTATTACGGAGCCAGAAAACTGACCACCAAAGCAAACTGCTCTTTAGAAATTGTGAAATGGAGAGAAAAGCAGAAAGAAGTAGCAGGAATTGCCAGAAGGTGAAGCTGAGTAAAACACTGGACCTATGAAGAGAAAAAAATTGCTCTGCTTTTTAATGAAAAGGAAATCCTTATTAAAGGCTGAGGGACTTTTTAGTCTGGAGAAGAGAGGAATAAAGGGGGGATCTGATCAACACCTAGAAATACTTAAAGAGTGGGTGTCAAGAGGAAGGGGGCAGTGTTTTTTCAGTGGTGCCCAGTGAGAGGACAAGAGGAAACAGGCAAAAGCTTGAACATAAGCTCCACCTAAACATGAGGAGGAACTTCTTGACTTTGAGGGTGGCAGAGCCCTGGAAGAGGCTGCCCAGAGAGGTGGTGGAGTCTCCATCTCTGGAGACATTCCAAACCCACCTGGACACATTCCTGTGGGACCTGCTCTGAGTGGACCTGCTTTGGCAGGTCCCTTCCAACCCTGTATCATTCTGTGACTGTAAAACCTTCTTGCATTTAGCTGAGCCGTATGGTCCGTGGGTATAGCATAGCAAGGTTGCAAACACCATGGGGAAAAACATCTATTTACACTAAACCCACATTTAGGGGCTGAGGAGGATGCGGGGAAATGGATGGAACCCAGGTAGTGTGTAGTTTGCAAATGAGGAGTCTTCCCTGTCTCTCTAGAGCACAGCTTAAGCAAAACCACAACGTTTATCGGAAATATTTTAAGAGCAAATTGGGTGTGATTTTCAAACTGATTTTCTAATATTTACACCTTGTTAATGATCTCAAGTTAAGAGTAAGTCGTCTTTGTGAACTTCCAAAGTCCAAATAATGTGCTGTTTTTCATGGAAGCCAGGAAGATGCTGAAACTGTCCAGGAGAGAGAACCATGGGCGGAATAAAGGATCTTTTGAACAACTGAGTGGCTGAAATACTTGGGACCACTTGAGCTAGTGGATTTTTTTTTCTTTTTATAGTGTTGTTGCAAGACTGATCCTCATTTCCTATATGAATATGAACCCCCGTGGATCACTGCTATTAGAGTAATTCTTTTCTGAACACTCCCTTTAAAAAACTCTGGCTATTTAGAATTCTGAATGTTCTTTAAAGGCTTACTAAAAATGAATGCCTGATCCGACTGGAAGCGCTAACGGCAAAAGGAAGTTTATGTTTGTGTAGTGCCCGGAGCTGCTATAGGCAACCTGAAAGAATGAAGGGCTTTAATGCTATCACAACAGGACACTGAGATATGTTTGGGTAGAGAAACAATGGCAATTCCTGTGTTAACTTTGACATACTGCGAAAATAAGCATGGGTTTGCCTTCTATCATTGTTAGTTGGAAGACGTATTAGAAATGGGTATTACTAAGGGGGTTTTTTTTAAACCCATTCAGTCACTTTAGATACGGGTCAAGCTTTGGCAACGGGAAAAATACTAGACGTGTTTGTGGTTTTGACAGTTGGGCATTATGTGATGTAAACAGCGATGAAAAATCAGTGGGTCACCTGGCCCCACAGCACCAACAGATCATACCTGGGCTCCTTTTTTCCATCCTAAACGTTTCTCTGATGCTTATGATTAGGACAAAAGAGGAGAAGGCACTGAACTTTTGTTCAGATGAATTCTAGTATTTAACAGATGGTTTTATTCAGGATTCTTGATTGCTTGTTCAATTTTGGGGCATAGTAAAAAAATTACTTTTAAGATTCTGTTTCTATTTTTCATATGAGTGGCAGCTTTCCCAGGGATTATATGTTATGTACAGGCAAATTCTTCACTTTTCATAAGTTAATATCTTTTTATCCTTTATTTTTTAAATGCTGTTTTTTGAAAGTCTGCTTTTATCCTTTACACACTTTATTTTTCAGGATATGTATTCCAGGATACACAAGACACATGTCTTGCTCTTTCCTATTTTCCCAGATGTTGGGAGGGTAATTTCTGCTGCTCTTTTAAAATGGTTATTTCTACCCTGAAAACAGTTAATAAAAAGATATGAAATATAGTAAGAATAGTTTAATTTAAATGTTTGGTTTATTTTTTACATTAATTTTCATTTACTGTGTAAACTTCACCTTTTTATATACCTTTGCATATTACCAGACTTTAAGAATCCGCTATAATTATGGATAGTCCGAGATACGGTGCAGAGAGATTAAGATACAGCTACAGCTGGGTTGCTACTACCAGAGAAGAGCATGATGATTTAAGTTTAAAACCTAATATGAATGTGTAGGCTGCCATGGTTTTCTATCAATAGATGCTCAGGAAGTTGGAAGAAAAAAAAGTCTAGGAAAAATAGTTCCTGCAAAGGGTGATGTGTTGTCTTTTATTCAAAACATAGTTAGATATTCCCTCTATAAGATAAATAGAGTAAATAATTTTGTTCCTGAGCAGAAGTTAGAAGGCAGAACCGTTACTTACATTTTGAAGCTGGTTTTTTTTCTTGAGAATTGCCTGCATCTCGTTGATGAAGAAACTATTAGTGATGCAAAGTGACTGAAACTCTTAAAATGCACCGTCACTGATTAGATGTGAAATAATCCATCTTTAAACATTTTAATGCACAGGCCAAAACACTACGAAAATTAATCCAACAAACATTTCGACAATTTGCCAACCTCAACAGAGAAGAAAGTATTTTGAAATTCTTTGAGATCCTCTCTCCAGTGTACAGATTTGACAAGGAATGCTTCAAGTGTGCTCTTGGTGTAAGTAGAGGAATGGGACGGTCACCAGAATATGTGCTCTAGTTATGAGTCTTAACTGGTTTTCTTTAGTTCTGCAGCTAATTAGTTCCCATTTGAATGTAGAGATGAGTCCTTGGGTTTCATGAACAAGAAAACATATTTATTGATTTTACTTAGAGCTTTCTCAGTTGACTGTTATAAAAGCACTGTTCTTTAGCAGGGTAAGAATGGTACGTTATTAAGTACTTTCCTTGGTGCTTTGTTTGTGAAAGACGGGCAGTTTTTAACCTGGTTTCCTGAGGAAATAAGATGTCTCAGCTGTTTCTGTTGGTAGATTTTCCTCTAATGCCTTTTAATCTCTACCAATATCAAAGTTTGAAAAAGGGCCTTAAGTCTGCAGCCTTTGTGAAAACAGACACACAAGTAGAAATTAGAACATGAACATCGAAGTCCATGAGAAGAAGAAATGCGATAAAGAAATAGTTCTCATGTAGATCTAAGATAAAACACATGGAAAAGTATTTTGAGTAGCACAGATCCCCAGGAAACCAGTCACGAGGAGTTTTGCTACTTATATGTATTGCTTGATTTTCATATATTTTGAATTGTTTGAAGAGTTTTAAAGCTTCTGGAGACGAATTAATAAGACCTGTAATTATAACACTGGAAGATACTGTTCCATAGCAAGGTCTTGTCTTACTACTGAAATTTTGTCCTGTCTTTCTCCTTCCATTCTGAAGTCAAGCTGGATTATTTCAGTGGAGCTGGCAATCGGACCAGAAGAAGGAATCAGTTACCTGACAGACAAGGGTGCAAATGTAAGTCTTCCTTCTGTTTTCTTTTCTCAGTTACTGTCTTAATAACCATGCCCTGTTGTGAACTGAACTCCACACAATGGGGAGTGGCAAGTCTAATCTTTGAGGTGAGCACAGAAGAGCTGGGAAATGCAGCGTGTACAGCTTTTACTCAGGTATTCATTCAGGATTTGGGAGCGGAGAAAAGGCACTTGGGTTAAGTAGAGGGATGGTGCCAGCCTTAGCGCTGAATTTATTGGCTTTTGTGCCCAGCCAAGTGCTCACTTGTAGAATTTAAAGCATTAGTGGTGGCTTTTTAACAGTGAAACGTGAAAATTATTCTGAATTATTCTCCTCTTTGTTAGGAAAGTATAAGTGAAGAGCTTGTTTAATCAGCGTTGAGCGCTCGTGCAGTCATTGCTGGCCTGTTTGCTTTACCTCAAACCCTTAACAGCGTTTTCATCACCTGATATGGACTGTGTTATGGTATTTCCCGTGCACCTCCATGGTGCAAGAAAGTATGTTCAGACAGGTTCTCGTAGCAAAATGCTTGGGACCTTCACAGTCAAAACTTCAGTTGAGCCCATGCCCAACTTCTACTGAAATTGCACTCAAAGGTAGTGAAAAGTTCTGGAGATCAGGAATACGTAGCCAGGTATAAGAGTGTACCTTGTACAACCATCTGGTTTGTGTTCAGGGCACTGTGAGTGCATGGTCCATGGGGGCATCTGTTGAGTCTGACCTGCAAGAGGTTTCCACCAAGCTCCTTTAGCAGGTGCCTGGAGTTACTCAACAGTGACCTCTTTAGGCAAACCTAGAGCTTGGCTTCATTTTGCAAATGCTGTGGGTATTTGAATGTGTCATTAGCCAAAGCCCAACGACAATTGTAGAAAGACACAGAGGAACAGACTTCAACAAGTATAATTTGGAGATCAAATTCCACATGTGCATTTGCAGCATCAGGAATAACGGCTAAGTGTTATAAGTAAATAAGTTGTTTATTACATAAGTATTTTCCATTAATTTTGAAATTTCTTCACTTTATCCATGACCTTTCTGCAGCCAACTCATCTAGCAGACTTTAATCAAGTGCAAACTATTCAGTATTCAAACAGTGAAGACAAGGACAGAAAAGGGATGTTGCAGCTCAAGATAGCAGGTGCACCTGAGGTACGATCCTGACAGTTGTGATAAACTTCACAGCTTTGGTTTTCCTGGGAATGGGGGAAGATTAGTACATTCTTAATGAAGATATTCTGTACATTGTACTTCTCGTCTGTAACTTCATTCTGGATTTTTCTATTGTCAATGTAAATATATACTGAATGTGCACTGTGCTTCTGTACGTGCATGTTTAAGCTGGGCATTGCTTGTCTGTGTGTGTGTACAAATGCTTCAGTTACTGTTAAAGTCTCATGCTCTTCCTGTAGTTACAGTAATTTAAAAATCCTAGCCCTTAAGTGCAACTTAATTGAAGCCTGTGTATGTGTATGATGCTGTGTCCTGAAGAGGAGACTGAGCAATTTCACTTGTGCAGAAAGGGGAAATATGAAAGAGCAAAAATTTGTTCCCTCATCTTGTAGAGGCAGAGCTGGAAGTGAAATCAAATCTTCTCCTTGATGCAGTGCACTGCAAAACAGTCACTGTGGTAGAGCCAGACTGGGGGCAAGCGGGCCAATCTGCAGTGGGTGATGACTGGTGGCTGGTCACCAGTGGTGTCCCTCAGGGCTCAGTTTTGGGGCCAGTATTGTTTAATATCTTTATTGATGATCTGGATGAGGGGATTGAGTGCACCCTCAGTAAGTTTGCAGATAACCCCAAACTAGGTGGGAGTGTTGATCTGCCTGAGGGTAGGAGGGCTCTACAGAGGGACCTGGACAGGTTGGATCAATGGGGCCAAGGCCAGTGGAATGAGGTTCAATAAGGCCAAGTGCAGAGTCCTGCATTTCAGTCACAACAACCCCATGCAGCACTACAGGCTTGAGGAAGAGTGGCTGGAGAGCTGCCTGGCAGAAAAGGACCTGGGGATGCTGGTTGTCAGCCAGCTTAACATGAGCCAGCAGTGTACCCAGGTGGCCAAGAAGGCCAACAGCATCCCAGCCTGTATCAGGACTAGCATGGCCAGCAGGAGTAGGGAAGTGATGGTGCCTCTGTACTCAGCACTGGTGAGGCCTCACCTTGACTGCTCTGTTCAGTTCTGGGNGGGGGGTGTGGAGTCACCATCCCTGGAGGTATTTAAGAAACGTGTAGATGTGGCATTTCAGGGCATGCTCTAGTGCCTCAGATTGTTGGGTGTGGTGGTGGTTGTTGCAGTGGGGTTTTTTTGGCTGTGGTGTTGTCAGTGTGTGGTGGTGGGGGGTTTTTTTGTTTATGGTTGGACTCAATGATCTCAAAGGCCCCTTCCAGCCATAAAGATTCTGTGTTTCTGTGACTGGTGGTGATATTAAAATTAATAGCTTGTCTGTACATCTCTCACCGTTTTCACTATCTGTATTTTTTTATTACTGTTTTTATCTTTTTGGAAATTAGGAAGGTTGCTTTTTAGGGCAAGGAATAACTTACTGCAAAAGGGTAGAGAAAAGGTAGCACCTGTAAGAACTTTAAGGAATAAGCAGCTTCTTCAGAATTGTCATAATTATAGCGGTGAAAGTCACAGGAGTTGTAATGAACTGTGGTTGACTGAAAGTGTAGCCAGGAAACCACTTAATAAGCCCAGATTAATATTACATTTGGGTGGAGGGTTTGATCAGCTGTGCCTTCTGAACTTCGTGCTTCAAATTTGCAACAGAAGAGGTAAAGCAAGAAGCCAATAGTTCATCCTCGCCCACATTTTTCTGTTTACTGTTTGCAAGTGTGTGTGAAGTCCTGATGCAATGACACAGCTGTTCTGCTCAGTGTTTGCAACTACAATAATTCCTCTTTGTTGGTGACTTGTGTTTTTTTTTTCCCCTTCTTCAGCCTCTGACGGTGACAGCACCATCCTTAACCATTGCGGAGAACATGGCTGACTTGATAGACGGCTATTGCCGGCTGGTGAATGGAGCTACGCAATCTTTTATTATCAGGCCACAGAAAGGTAAGGAGATGTTTCATTCTGGTAGTCACTAGACTTATATCTATATTTTGTCTTTGAATAGAAGATGCGAGGTATCAGTAAAAATCTCACTTTGGAAGCTCTTGTCTTTCAGGGAGGAACCATCAGGTATTTTTGTTATGAGACACACTGAGATTAAACATCACTCCGTCAAAAATTACTTAATGGCTGATAATTGAGACTAGTTTTCAGTAACTGCTACTTTACACTACTCTCAGCTTAACTAGCAGGTGTGAATAAATTGTAATTGAAGGCACTCCTAACAGGGATGTGTTGTCTTGAAATGTGATTCCCTAATATACAAGTATAGAAATACGGAGAGTTTAGTTAGAATGTATTTGGTTAAGTTTCTGACTAGTGTTAATTTTGAAAACTATCTGCCTTCCTCTTAAATACTCTGTTTAAAAACTTCGAGAGAAGTCTCATGAGCCTTTCTCAGAAAATAGAACTAAAGCAGAGATATGTATTTTGCATTTTGTAGTGCTGATCAGGGGATTTTGTAGTGACCCACCAGCCGAAAGCATTGAGGCCAGGGTACACCTAGCTTTAAAGAGAGGTACACCTAACTTTAAAGAGAGAATTTTCATGAAATTTCATTAGAAGTTCTAATTTCAGCCAGCTTTAATTATGGAAAAACACCCAAGCAAACCTGCTTAAAAATGGGTATTTCTGTCCTCCTGTACTAATCTTTACTTCTGGAAATCAATCCAACATGGTTGGTATCTAAAATAATGAATAAACTGTTTCCTTCTTCCCTAATTGTAATACAAGAAAGTAGACAAACCATCCCAGAAGCTCTCCAGTCTAAAGCTGAGTCCCTTTTTAGCCATTTTTGCTTTTCTTTGCCACTGGTTTTCCCTGGTCTGTAGTTGTTCAAATGGGATAACGTTATAGGCATAGCTTGGGTCTTTCCCAGGTCTGTGCGTAGCATCCTGCCTGAGAATGGCAAGAAAAGAGAAAAAGCTGAAACTTGGTCATTCAGTAATGAAGAAATGTGATTGTAGGATGTCAGGTGTTTTGACAGCACTTAAAAACTGTCCAAATTATTCTTAAATTTATATGTCTGTTATTTTTCACCCGTAGTGTATGTGAGTAACCCTTAGCTCCAACACAGGCAGCTCTGTTAGAATTAGTGTTAGTCATGCAGCCTCACCTCTATGCAAAGGGAAAATCTTCCCTCCGCACAAACTCAGCTCTTCCAGCCAACCTGGTTCACAGCTCAGGGATGATGAACCATTGGCATGAAAATTTGACACCAAAAGGATAAGCTTGGCATCAGTGATAATGCTAGTTAATGAACTAGAAATACAGTTGGCATCACAAACCAAGATTTTAATTTCATTCATCTAGTCTATACCTGTGAGCAATTGTCTTTTGTGCCTCCTCTTTTCTTAAAAATCATGGTCTGGAGTTTGTTACAGTCATTATTCACTGCCAAAACTTTCCTCCCAATACCGAGTGGTTTGGCTGTTTATCAGCCTGAGCTGAAGTAGCCAAAGAGGCTTTTAAAGCTTCTTCATATCTTAACACATTACCTCTCCCCTCCTCTCAGTCATGCTAAGTTCATGGAGGGCTCTGTCATCTGTTTTTGCCTTCAGAGGCACATATGTTTCAGAGATCCAGTTCTTGCCACTTCCGCCCTGGTGGTATTTCAGAAATTGGGTCCATTCACTCTACGTTGCCAATACTATTATTGGCTTTTCCTCTACTAGAATGGCTTTTCCTTTTTCCTTTTTCCCTTTCTACATTCCCAGATTCCCCACCCCCCAGTGAGCTTTGATTATACAAGGCACATCAGAAACAAATCCTGTAGCAGCTCCAGGTCCAACAGATGTGCTTTCTCCCCTCTTTGAGCTTTCCCAACTTTTTCCAATCTGTTGTAAACTTACGTTTTTATTGCAAGTCTCCTCATAAATTACCCTTCTTGATTGCTAAAAGAACCTGTGGTTTTGTGGTATTATCTGTCTCCCTATCAGTTAATAATGCAATTTTTCTTAATTTGGTAATGTTTAAGACCTAGACAGTGCTTGGTATATTTCCATTAAGTTTGGTTTGTTTTTCCATAAATATTTTGGTATATAGTTCCCTCTAGACCAAGGTGGAAACTTTAAACTTAATATCTGTGTTTCCATTATCACACTTAACTCTTACACACAAAGAGGACAAATGAAGCAGCTGATAAAAATTTAAACTGGTATTTAAGTTGCTATTTACCGATTGGACTATGAACTGAGTAGCTTTCCTGTGACCTAAGTCCAGTGGCTGAATTTGGTATCAATTAATCACTTTAAACCAGCTTTAGAGGCAATGCAAAAATTATCAAAACCCTTACGAGCCAGCAGGTGGCCAAGAAAGCCAACGGCATCCTGGCTTGTATTAGAACTAGTGTGACCAGCAGAAGTAGGGAGGTGATTGTCCCCCTGTACTCAGCACTGGGGAGGCCACTCCTTGAGTGTTGTGTTCAGTTTTGGGCACCTCAACACAAGAGAGATCTCGAGGTGCTGGAGTGAGTGCAGAGGAGGGCAACGGAGCTGGTGAGGGGCCTGGAGAACAAACCTTATGAAGAGCGATTGAAGGAGCTGGGACTGTTTAGTTTGAGGAAAAGGAGGCTGAGGGGAGACCTCATCAATCTCTACAGCTACTTTAAAGGGCATTGTAGAGAGGTTGGTGCTGGTCTCTTCTCACAGGGAATTAGCGATAAAACAAGAGGGAATGGCTTCCAGCTGCACCAGGGTAGGTTTAGGCTGAACATTAGGAAAGAATTTTTCCCAGAAAGAGTGGTCAGACACTGGAATAGGCTGCTTGGGGCTGAGGTTGAGTCCCCAACCCTGAATGTGTTTCAGAGTGTTTCAGATGTGGTGTTGGGGGATCTGGTGTAGGGGAGGAATTTGTAGAGTGGGGCTGATGGTTGGACTCAGTGATCCCAAGGGTCTTTTCCAACCTCTGCAGACCTATGATTCTATTCTTATAAGAGGCTAAAAACTAATTTCAGTTGAATGAGGACAGTGTACATTGTGATAAATCAAAATACTGGAGAGTTCTCTTCATGTGTCATGGAGGCAGGTGTCGGAGGAGCGGTGGAAGGTACAGGGTGAACATGCCAAGGCTTTGGTGATAGCAGGGCTGCAGGGGAGGCCACTGTGGGAGCAGCCACCTCCACACCACCCCTTGCCTCTGTGACACACACACTTCTTAATTAACATTAAAATACACGTTCATCACACATTTCCATCAAGAAAAATTCCTGACATCAAAACTGTAAAGTATCATCATCACAAAGGCAAAAAAAAGCACAGTATGTACACAACAAACTCCTCTCCTTGTTCCATCACCACTTTACAGTGACAAATTCCAAACGGCACCATCCAAGCCCCCCACCATTATTGCAGTTCTGGGTATTTTCCACTCTGACCTTTGGCTGCCGCTTCTTTCAGCTGCTGTTGCCATCTTGAACTGCTGAACCCCCATGTTGGGCGCCACAAAGCTGGGTTAGACGTGGCCACCCTCTGCTGCTGCTCACTGCTGCTCCTCAGCAGTCCTGCAGGGACAATCTGCTACCTTTGGGCTCTCCATGGCCACAGCTCCTGCAGGAAATATCCCCCCGCTGTGGCCTGGGGTTGTCCATGGGCTGCAAGGTTGGTCTCTGCTCCAGTGGGGTCTCTCCAGGGCTGCAGGGCATCTCTGCTCCGGGCCTGCAGCTCCTCCTGCCCTCCTCCTCCTGCGCCCTTGGGCTCCCTCTGCTGCTGCTCCCTCCTTGCCTTCCTCCTCCTCACAGAGTCACAGAATGATCAGGGGTTGGAAGGGCCCTCTGGAGATCATCTAGTCCAAACCCCCTGCTAAAGCAGGTTCACCCAGAGCAGGTTGCACAGGAACATGTCCAGGCGGGTTTGAAATGTCTCCAGAGATGGAGACTCCACTACCTCTCTGGGCAGCCTCTTCCAGGGCTCTGCCACCCTCAAAGTCAAGCAGTTCCTCCTCATATTTAGATGGAACTTACAATGTTCAAGTTTGTGCCCATTCCCTCTTGTCCTCTCACTGGGCACCACTGAAAAAACACTGCCCCCTTCCTCTTGACACCCACCCTTGAAGTATTTCTAGGTGTTGATCAGATCCCCCCTCAGCCTTCTCTTCTCCAGACTAAAAAGACCCAAGTCCCTCAACCTTTCCTCCTAAGAGAGATGCTCCAGTCCCCTCATCATCTTGGTGGTTCTTTGCTGTACCCTCTCCAACAGTTCCCTGTCCTTCTTGAACTGGGAAGCCCAAAACTGGACTCAATACTCCAGATGGGGCCTCCCCAGGGCAGAGCAGAGGGGCAGGATGACCTCCCTCAACCTGCTGTCTGCACTCTTTTTAATGCACCCCAGAAGACCATTGGCCTTCTTGGCCACAAGGGCACATTGCTGCCTCAGGGTCATCCTGTTGTCCATGAGCATCCTCTGCCAGGCAGAGGAGGGTTGTTTATCCATCCCTCCTGTGCCTGGGCCACCTTCGGCCCTTTCCCAAACCTCTTTTCCCCACTGCCAGCTCGGCTGAGGGTCTCAGCTGTGTCCTGCGGTGGGGCCCTTGGAGCCATCTGGGACCAGCTGTGTCTAGCATGGGGCAGCCCCCAGTTCTAACATCTAGGCCTGGACCCCCAATACAACCATGATAACCCATGTTTTTTTAAACTGAATATAGAATTGGGCAAGACGTTGTGGGTTTCAACTTGTGAAAAACAACATATGCTTTTATGGGGATGCTGTTAGTGATGAATTTTGACTTCAGACCTACAAGGCTACTAGTGAATGTTGAGTATTTTATTTGGGATACAAGCTGTAAACGGATGAGCACCAATTTGGGAAACATTGCCTGAAGTGAGCAGTTTGTATCCATGTAGGCGTCTATAAGATCAGCTTTGATGTGCCATTTCACCAGTAGTTGAATTTTTCCTGAATTTTCTCCATTGAAAGGGGTGGCATCTCTAATACCACTTGTATTAGAGTAGGTTTTTATTTCTGGCTGCACTTTTTTTGTTTACATATTCTTCTGTTTCCAGTTTCCCCTGTCTAAATCTGGCCTTCCACTTGATGCCTATCTCTGGCAGCCAGAAGGGGGTTGTTGTCCATGTAGCCGGTCAGTGTAGACACCAGATGGTGACCAAAGAGTGGTGCCATGTGGTTCTTCCTTCTCCCCGGGGCTGAGAGTGCCTTGTCCACCTCTACCACCCCTCTCAGCCCAGAGGACAGGGCCCAGTTCTGCTCAGTCCATGGCAGTGTGCTGTTCTGCTGCTAATTAGAACAAAATCAGTTGTGCCTCAAAGAATTTGGCACACGAGAGTGAAAAGGAAGATGGGAAATAACAGGTATTTAGAAATTTTGGAACCATGCGTGCTGCCTGGTTTTCTGACCAGTCTGGAAACAGATATTTATTTAACTGGGTTTAGAGTATCTGCTTTTCTTTGTCCGTCCCCATAATTTCCTCTCAACATTTTCCAGCCGCCTTCAATGCTTCACACCTTTGTCACACGCTACTACTACTGCTCCTCACCTACCTACATAATACCACATTCATATCCTCCTTACATCAAAAAATGTGGAGAATGGGTTTACTGTTAAGAAGAAATGAGGATTTTTTGGTGAAAGACAGGTTTTATTGCAATCCTTGCTTTATATTTCGCACCGAAGGGAGGCTGTTCAGTTGAGTGGAGACATGCAGGAACAGAATGGTGAGACTTCATCTGGAGTACTGTGTCCAGTGCTGGCCTCCCCAGTTCCAGAGGGACATGGAACTGTTTGAGAGGGTACAGCAAAGGATCACAAAGATGAGGAGAGGCTTGGACCATCTCTCTTAGGAGGAAAGGTTGAGGGACTTGGTCTTTTTAGTCTGGAGAAGAGAAGGCTGAGGGGGATCTGATCAAAACCTATAACTACTTAAATGGTGAGTGTCAGGAGGATGGGGCAAAAAATCCTTTTTCAGTGGTGCTCAGGGACAGGAGAAGAGGGAACGGGCACAAGCTTGAACATAAGAAATTCCACCTAAACATGAGATGGAACTGCTTGACTTTGAGGGTGGCAGAGCCCTGGAAGAGGCTGCCCAGAGAGGTGGTGGAGTCTCCTTCTCTGGAGACATTCCAAATCCACCTGGACATGTTCCTGTGCAACCTGCTCTGGGTGGACCTGCTTTAGCAGGGGGGTTGGACTAGATGATCTCCAGAGGTCCCTTCCAACTCCATATCGTTCTGTGGCTCTGTGATCTGTGTAATAGTAATATCAGAAAAGGACCAGCAAGGATCTGAAAATAGTTTACAAAAAGCTAACTTCACTTCTGGCTACTAAACACTACTGTTGTATAATCTTAACCAAATGTGAAATCAATATGATTTGTTACTTGCTTTAAGATTTATTTCAGGTGTCTTGTCTGGAAGTTCAAGTTGGCTTCAGTTGTTTTATTTATGTGCCAGCACTTAGCATATCTGGGAGATAAAAGAAAAGCATTTCTTACTAGAATGCTGAGGTACTGTCACACCTTCTGCAAGGTGATTTATTGGAGTTATTTGTTAAGTATAAAAAAGAACTTCAATATTTCGTATACGTTGTTCTCTCAGATAAGAGTTTGCTGAGAGGTCTGCTCTGGATACATGTCTAGAAGAGTCTTTTGAATGAACGTATTTTCCCTGAGAGATTGTGATGATTATTGTTTCAGGCATTTCTGTAATGCATGTTGAGAACAGTTGCTTGGAAGCTTGAATAAAATTTTAATCCTGTTTTCTTTTTGTTTACACAGAAGGTGAAAGAGCTTTACCGTCAATACCAAAGTAAGTATTATGTTTTGTTTTTTTCTTAAATATTACAAAAGAATGCTTTGAAAAATAGTTTTGCTAAAGTGACACTTCAGGACACACTATACGTGCTTAATTTTTATTCTTGCTTTTGGATTCTAGGACAAATAGCAGGCGGTCATTTGGGACCATGGGGCATAAATGACTGACAGCAGCATTAAACTATACAGATATCAGAAAAGAAATCACAGGAACAGAGTGCCTAATGCATTGAACATATTTGACACTAACAAAAGAAGGATGTTTCGGAAAAGACTTGGCTTGGATTGAGGCTATTTATTTGGAGTCCATGAGTAAATGTAATTATAGGAGCAATGCTAAACAGGCTTTATATTGTGGTTTCAATCTGTGAGTCAGCCTATGCTTTTTTTGCTATTTGTCCCCTTTCTGCTCATGTAAAATACAGAAAAAAACTTTTTTCTCCCTTTATAGGTCTGTCATGTCACCTTTTGTTAATAAAATGTCCGTAAAGGGGGCCAGTCTGAGTTGGGATCTCTAGGTTCAGTGTAATAAAGGCTACCATTTACATAGCTAATACTTCGTAATCATTGTATTTTATTTTATTTTATTTTATTTTATTTTTAAGATACAGTGATGTAGAAAAACCCTTCTCTGGTTGTAATTGTGGGTTTGTAGAAAATGCCAATCTCTGCCAGGCAAATAGAGTTGCCTTTTTTCCTCTGGCTAGTTTATGGTGATGCTGTATCCGAGGTACACTGAGACATGCTATTTGTATCTCATAGTTCTTACATAAAGTACGCTAAGATACCTCTCGGCACTTTTCTCCTTCCCAATAAGGTAAATAAGGAAAGATTTCTAATCTGACTGCTTTCTCTATAGCCACATTTAGACCCAGTTTAAAGCCAGTTCCATCAGATTGTTTTCCTTAAACATTTTCAGGCAGTGTCACCAGTACCCAGTAGCAGGAGGTAACTGTTGAAGGATCAAATGAAATTTAGTAGTTTATGGTGTATTTTCACTTCCTTTTTCCTTTGGGACACAAGGACTGTGCCTAATTTGACCCAGCCACCTCATTCTATTTTTTTTTTCCCTTGATTCCTGGAAGGGATCCAGAATTATTATTATTAGTACTTTTCTAACTATTGGGTAGAGCATNTTGAATAAAATTTTAATCCTGTTTTCTTTTTGTTTACACAGAAGGTGAAAGAGCTTTACCGTCAATACCAAAGTAAGTATTATGTTTTGTTTTTTTCTTAAATATTACAAAAGAATGCTTTGAAAAATAGTTTTGCTAAAGTGACACTTCAGGACACACTATACGTGCTTAATTTTTATTCTTGCTTTTGGATTCTAGGACAAATAGCAGGCGGTCATTTGGGACCATGGGGCATAAATGACTGACAGCAGCATTAAACTATACAGATATCAGAAAAGAAATCACAGGAACAGAGTGCCTAATGCATTGAACATATTTGACACTAACAAAAGACTTGGCTTGGATTGAGGCTATTTATTTGGAGTCCATGAGTAAATGTAATTATAGGAGCAATGCTAAACAGGCTTTATATTGTGGTTTCAATCTGTGAGTCAGCCTATGCTTTTTTTGCTATTTGTCCCCTTTCTGCTCATGTAAAATACAGAAAAAAACTTTTTTCTCCCTTTATAGGTCTGTCATGTCACCTTTTGTTAATAAAATGTCCGTAAAGGGGGCCAGTCTGAGTTGGGATCTCTAGGTTCAGTGTAATAAAGGCTACCATTTACATAGCTAATACTTCGTAATCATTGTATTTTATTTTATTTTATTTTATTTTATTTTANTTTATGGTGTATTTTCACTTCCTTTTTCCTTTGGGACACAAGGACTGTGCCTAATTTGACCCAGCCACCTCATTCTATTTTTTTTTTCCCTTGATTCCTGGAAGGGATCCAGAATTATTATTATTAGTACTTTTCTAACTATTGGGTAGAGCATAGAACACAGATTGTTCCTCAATCTCCAAGAAACTGGGCATTTGGATACTAGTACTTGCTCTTGAAAGGCTGAGGAACTTGGGTATTTTTAGTTTGGAGAAGAGAAGGCTGAGGGGGATCTGATCAACACCTGTAAATGCTTAAATGGTGGGTGTCAGGAGAATGGGGCCAGTCTTTTTCGGTGGTGCCCAGACAGAGGACAAGAGGGAATGGGCACAAACTCAAGCGTAAGAAGTTCCATCTAAACATGAGGAGGAACTGCTTGACTTTGAGGGTGGCAGAGCCCTGGTAGAGGCTGCCCAGAGAGGTGGTGGAGTCTCCATCTCTGGAGACATTCCAAACCTGCCTGGACATGTTCCTGTGCAACCTGCTCTAGCAGGACCTGCTTTGGCTTTGACTAGCTGATCTCCAGAGGTCCCTTCCAACCCCATATCATTCTGTGATTCCTTCAGAAGTCCTGCTGTAGTCCTCACTAGCCAGGCAGCTTTCTCATGGGGCAGAGAGAGCAGAGTTGAAATGCAGGGAGAAAAGGAAATGAAGGTTGGTTCTGGAAACAGTAAAACTAGTAAACTTAGTGTGCACTCGTGTGGAAGAGGAGAACTGGTTCTTATTCAAATCGATACAACCAAGAAACACAGAATAACTTCTAACATAAATTTTATGCTTTTTTTTATTATAATTCATAGG
Source organism: Nycticryphes semicollaris (assembly GCA_013400055.1). Lineage (NCBI taxonomy): Eukaryota > Metazoa > Chordata > Aves > Charadriiformes > Rostratulidae > Nycticryphes > Nycticryphes semicollaris. Next base: position 106,039 of record VXBJ01000039.1, read on the forward strand.
GATTTCTGAAATAAAATCAAGCTGGAAGGAAAAGCTTCTTCCTGATCTTGAGACAGTTTACCAAAACTGATTTTTTACACTTGACCCTGTTGAAACAAAGGTTCTGCATATGCTCTTAGTCTGGCAGCAGAGGAACGGGCTTTTTTTTAAATATATGAAACTACTAACCAACAGCATCTTGCATCTGGAAGGATTGGCCTGTGCCAGACGGAATTCCAGATTTCTTAAAGCATGAAGTGCAGGGCTCTCTTACCACAAAAAGTGTGTTTCTGTACGTATGTGAACAAAATTTAGAAGAATTCATTGGAATTTCTGATACTAGTGAACATTTCTACCTTCACTACATCTCATTTAGATGAGGGATTTTTTTAGATGAGAAAACCTGGGTTTTCTTCATTTACTTGACATGTAAACTTGTTTAAAATTGTTGTACAGGGTAAGTCATTTTACAGACAAACCCTTAATAGTACTTTATTTCCAGTAGATAACACAGAAAATAGAAGCACTGTCAGATTACACGCACTGACAGTCTTTAGACATGGATAGCTTGATCTTAAAAGTTTGGAAAACTTGGGGTTTGGGATTTTTTTTCCCTTGCATTTGCTCTGTCGTCATTAATCCGTACGCTAATTAAAACGGTAACGCATTCTCTGCGCTCTTACTCCCCCAGATGGGTTTGAAATGGTAGATTCCTTTCTGACTTTCCTCCTCCTCCTCCAAAGCTGTCGCTGTGGGAAATGGATTGGCCCTGCTAATTACAGTAGGTGCCCTGTTAGGATGAATTCCCAGTGTATGTGACCGGGAAGAATGTACAGCATTCAGCGATTCCAACCTCTGTTTTACAGGCTGGCCAACAATGAGAAGCAAGGAGTAAGGTCACACACAGTCTCTGTGTCAGGTAAGTCTCATGAAAAGAAAATATATCTCTATATATCTGAGTTTATTTACAAAGCTGGCAGATGTTTAGGCAGATTTCTGACTCGCAGTTAGCTCCCTTCTTGCTACGTGGCTATTGACTTTCCCACCACCGGAGCTTGTAGCCTTTGTAGGTGCCGTTTCTAAAGAGAAACTTTTTACAGTCATCCTGGGTAGTGTCACTTGCCAGAATAAGCTGGATCCCTGCAGTCACGCAGGGCCAGAACACTTCAAAGCAAGGCTGCTCCTCAGTATTTTCTCGGAGCTTTGTAATGAAGTTGAATGTCGGGGGCTAGAGCTTAAATTACCTGAGTATGTGTTAATTCTGAAGGAGCGGCTTTGAAAAGTGAAAATAGGCAATTAAATATTAATCATCGCTTTTCAGAAAGAAGAAACTTAATAGCTTATTTATTTTTTTTTTTTTGGTAGCTGCTGTTTAGATCAAAGCACTTAATTTTTCCTATTGAAAATCACAAATTAATTGAAGGATGAGCATGTGAGGTAATGCATGTTGTTTCTATAGCTTACAGGCTTCTAAGATTCCTGTTCATTACTGTGGGTTGTTTCAAGTTTGTATACTTGAGAGAGAAGAGTTTTTCTTTTACAAAATTCCAGAACAAATCCTTTGGAAGGATTGATTCATTGTTGTAGTAGGAAATACATTTCTAAATCCTTACACATAATACTTACTAAGGAAACTTTCAATGTGTATTAATAACACAGTTCCTATAGATACTTAGTATTTGGCCATGAGCTTCAGGAACCCATGTTGTGCCCCCATCGAGTGACTGTCCCTGACTTAGAGGGAGGCTGCAGCCCCACTTTAACAGTTTCTGTGAGCACTTAGTGGCACGTAGTCAAAAAACCAATGTATTTCATGCAAGAAGGAGGAAAGATATGTAGGTCTTTTGATGAATTTTCTGCTTTTCAGATTCCTTTCCCCACCCTTAACTTTTTTTTTAAAGATGTTTGAGATTCACCCCTTGGCATAGGGAGCCCAAGTAAACAGAGCTGGTGCAAAAAAATAGATGAGAGGATTTAGAATTCAAGTGTGTATCAAGCTGCAGAGGTGAAATAGAGCTTTATCGGTTACTGTTACCTTCCCGGAGTCAAATAGCAGCTCTTCTTCCTTCAGTACCTGTCAAGGGAACATGGGAGATAAGCGTGAAGGATGCTCAGCAGGTTCTCTCTTCTTATTACCTGCGTGGCTCGTTTTAGCCATTAGAAAAAGTTGAAATGTCTTCAGTAATTAACGCCATGCTTTTTAATCGCTCCTCTCCTCTCAAAGTTAACCTTCAGGACAAAAAAGTCCTACGCCCCTGCCACCTCAAATTTTCACTCTTTCAATTTTTCCAACAACGCTGAAATACTTTAAATACTAAAAGCGGTAATAAATGCTCACTTCATGATCCTTTATTGGCTTTGCTAATTTAGGTATCTTTTACTTGATGCATTGTAGCTGAAGTACTCGTGTCTGAGCACAAACTTGCTGCTTCTCTACTCTTTTGAAGTAGTATTTTGATACTGATTTAGGAAATGAGTTGTAATACCACAGAACTCTGGTGTTTAGGGTGTCACAGAAAGGTGAATGATGGGCAAATCAGAGCTCTGCTCTGGCACGGCAGAAACACAGGTAGCAGCTCTATAGATGAGCTGGTTGGTCAAGGCAACATCAAGGAATTTGTAAGGCACAAAGCTGGCTCCTCATGCCATCAGCAGAACAATAAAATTAAACCAGAAAATGTCCTCCTCTTTCTTTCCAATACCAGTATCAAAACCAGTCAGGTATTTTCCCTGTATTGTAGTAAGGTTTTGTATCTTTCCACAATGAAATCATTGTGCTTGACTCTTGCTTTTTACACCATGTTACAAACCGCTGGGAAGGCTGACATAATTCTGGAATGATTCAAACCAGTGCATTTATTATTCATTCTCAAGGGTTCTTCTTTTTAATATGGGTACACAGAACACTGGCGTATACGTCTTTTTTTGTTGTTGTTGGCTCGAGATTTTTGCCCCAAAATTCTTTGAAATGCATCAAGTGTGACACGGATGTCAGTGTATTAAATTTAAACCCCAGACATATTGTTGAGACGAAGTGGCATAATAAGGGTTTTTCCTCAGGAGGCGCTTTCTGTAAGAATCTCTTGAGTCCCCAAAGGAATCAACTTGTTATAAATGAAGCAATACTTCATGTAGATGTGAACAAGTGTCACTCCAGTTGTCACGTGTAACTGATCCATCAGTATGGAACAAGGGAGGCAACAGATGGACGTGATGTTGAGTTAACCCCAGAGTTCCAGGTCAGCAGTGGTTGACAGCCGACAGCATCCAGCTGTGGGTGATGCTGTCTTGGTTTGCAGAATAAGAGCTTTTCTTTGGTGACATTTAAATGACTTGGAGCTGAGGGCTTCAAATAAGACGGGCTTTTATAACTTACTGACAGCTGTAACATCCTTCATGCCTTTGGTAGTTTAAATCACAAATTAACTCCGCCCTCTGTTTTTGATGAGATTGCTCCACTTTCTTTAGACCTCTCCCGATGCTGAAGCTAAATAGCAAAAATCTGAGACAGACATTGAGCAGGAAAATTGAGCAGTCAGATGTATTTATAGCGTTAATACCCTTAGTTCTAAAGGAAAGTTTCGCAGCAAGTTCCCTACCACAGTTTGGGGAAACCAGCAGTAACCAAAATCATGGTTATTGGAACCACCAAACCGGTGTGGAACATGAGCTGGTGATCTAAAAGTTCAGGTTGTTGGTCTGAAGTTTTGTAGGTTGAAAAATGAGCCTGTTAATGAAAGGTGCCTTGTCTTCTTTTTGCAATATTTATTAACGTACCTTGAAATATTTCTGGTCTAGGGAAATGCAAACTCGTTCTTTCCGAATGTTGCAGTATTCCAAAGCATACAAAGAGAGAAGGGTTTTTAATAATTTTTTTTTTTTTCCCTCTTACTCTAAATAAAGGCCTTTTCAAACCAGTGAAGGGCGAAGTTGGTTCCAGGAATCCAAAGCAGCAGATTGCTGGACCTGGGAGCCAAGGAATGTTCTCTTACAGCTGTGTGTCCCTGAACCAGGTTCCACCACACACCTCTAAGTCCCTGCTTCTTTCTGCTTTTATGGTATTATTTGTCTGTCGCGCTTCTTTAAATTACCTGTTCTTTTCACCATGCACAAGTAAGGTGCCAACCAAATTTGTCCTCTCTTTTTTTAAAGCCCAGTAATAACCTTATCCCTCCAATTCTACATTTGGTGGGGTTTATACATAGATTTAAATAAAAAGCCCAATCAAAATGAGTTGGATTTCAGGTTTCTTTGGTATACACCTGAAGTTTTGGGGTAAGTTACTGTGATTCACCAGAAGCAGTTAGTGTTTTAGGCAATGGATAGATAGTTCCGACTTTTATTTCCCTCTCCCTCTCCTTCTGTCTTTACATTAAAAAAGAATTCCTTGTTCTTAGCCCAGAGCAAGGCTAAACTATTTGCTGTGTGCAAATAACCTGTCAAATTTGTAAGAAGCAGCACAGCAGTTCACTATAATTTTATAGACTAGATTTCCTGCTGTTTTGCTTGGAGTCACCTTATTAAAGTGCTCTCCTCTAGTCTACAGGAACTTATTTTGGCCAGCAGTTTGTTTTGAAATAACAAACATCAGCCTGAGTACGTTGATGCAAGTATTTCCTGATATACACATTTCCAAAAATAATAATTTACCTAGTCAATTATATATTATAAGAAGTTCTTCATAAAAAGAAATGAATAAAACCTTAGTTTGCTTGCTCCCTTTTTACCTAAATTCTGTCAGAGGCCAAGTTCTTTGGTTTCTGCTGGTTTAGTTTCTCACTTAGATAAATATGACTAGGAAGAATAAATACGCTTTTGCTTCCCTTGGCTAATGGCTCTGCCTCCTTTGCACTAGAGAATCCTCTGGACATAAATTTTTTCCATTGTAGCTCAAACATTGCTTTATATGTGGTGCCAGAGAACATGAGATTTCAGGCCCCCTTGTTTCAGCACGGATTGAACAAGCAGAATACTGAAGAAGCCTTGGCAGTGCGAGGCTTAGGGTTGGACTCCAGCTTAGATAAATGAATGGAATGGTTAGAGTTGGAGGGGACCTTAAAGATCATGGAGTTCCAACCCCCCTGCCATGGGCAGGGACACCTCCCACCAGACCACGTTGCTCAAAGCCCCATCCAGCCTGGCCTTGAACCCCTCCAGGGATGGGGCAGCCACAGCTTCTCTGGGCAACCTCTTCCAGTGACTCATCACAGGAAAGAATTTCTTTCCAGTATCTAATCTAAATCTCCCCTCTTCTAATTTAGAGCTGTTACCCGTTAACCTAATGGTCTTTTCCAACTGAAATGATTTTATGATTCTTAGCAGTCACTCTTGACACTTGGATATTCAGGTATTGCTCAATAAAATCTCACGTTTGCAGGGAGGGAGCTGGAGAGAGGATGGTAAGGAGGAAGATGAGCCATTCTGCAGGAGCCAGCACCTGGAAGAGGGTTTTAGGGGCTGCCACAGGGTTGGTCTTGCTTCAAAGCAGGTGCTGGGTTTTAGCTTTAGTATGTGCTTATTTGGTGTAGGAAATTGAAAGGTGTTTGAAAACACAACGGCTGTTTGAGATGTTAAGGCAGGCTGTTCAAACCATCTAAGTAACGGATCCCAGGACACGCGCCTTTAATAGGGAAATAGGTACCTTAAAGAGAAATTTATTTGGCATCTTGTTCCCTAGAGCTGGTGCAGCTGATGTTACTAACACAAGTAGGGTTTTAAAAATGAAAAGCTGTAAGTGCCTGGTAATACGATGGCATAGATTCCTAATAATGCTGGTGTGCCATTGCCTCTCTGTAGAAAAAAAGAGAGAAATTGTTTGCTTATAGTGACTCTGTAGGAAATTGCGACTGCATCCCATGGTTTAGATACATCCAGTGAAGTGCCCTGCGAAGGAGAAATCAGATCTCTTGGAGAGAACTTCCTTATAGGATCAGAAGGATTTTAGTGTCCTGAAAGAGGAGCTTCTCGGCAAGTTTCCAGGTTCTGCCTCAGAATCACAGATTTGTAATATCATTTCACTTAAATCACATACTGCGGGTAACTCCCGATGATGGGAGTGAAGTGGCGTGAAAGTTCTTCTCTAAGGTGCTACTGATGAGCAGATCATGAATTTGAAAGTAGTTGTTAATTTAATCAAGTTCTCTTCTGAAGGAGTTAAGCATGATTTAAGTGAGATTTTAGTATGCAGGATAAAAGTTGTAGAATCCTTAGAGTTGGAAAGGACCTTAAAGATCACCAAGTTCCAACTCCCCTGCCATGGGCAAGGACACCTCCCAGCAGATTACTTAGAGCAAACTGAAATCTAACAGGAGCCAAATGTCAAAATGCTACAAACAGGAGAGAAAAAAAATAATAACTATCTTCCCCAGTTCAGTGTTGCAACACTTTAAAATGTTCTTAATGAGGGAGATGTTGGCATGTGAAAGGATCTGAATGTAAGGGAACGGTGAGGGCTAATCACAAGCAAAGCTGGAAGCAAGGATGGAAGGACAAATACGATTTTATTGAGTCACTTCTTGCAGAACACAGTTGTGTGCTCTGTGTGACTCCTGTGCTCAAAATGAAGGTCTGCCCTGTGCTCAACTCTGAAAGAGTTTCTTGTGTAGGACTTGGATTTCCTAGTTCCATTTGAATTAGTTGATGTGGGAGGGGAAAGGTGTTCCTCACCTGAAATTGTAAAGTCGGGGTTGTTTTTTTCACATGCTGATTTTATCAACTCACTCCAAAAAGACAACACGAAAAAGTTCAAGTAAATTCTTAAGGTGAAAAATTGTATCTTGAGTTGCTTATGACTGGGTCTGCTCCCTCAGTCATGTCGTACTCTACAGCTCACTTCTGAAAAGGAAGACTGATGGTGTTAGCATGAATTACACAGCTTTACCTTCAAATTATTAAGTAATTAGAGGGCTGTAAAGGCTCTGCACAGGTATTGCTGTGCTGTGTGGTCACAAGCCGGGGAGACATTCAAGCCTAAGGTGTGTTACAGATGAATTTTACAACCTTGAGTAAGTCATTAGTCTCCAAGTTCACAAAGATACTGGCTTTTTAACTCACCCAGCTATTCTGCTAATTAATAAGATAATATAGTTTAAATTCCCTTAATGCTAATAAGTTACAGTATTTCAGCTTCCTGGCATGGTTGAATAGACCGCTGTGTTTTCTTTTTGTGTTTTAGACTGACTAAAATGCTTCTTTTCATGCCCAAGAAGACCAGAACGAGCTGTGGGGACAGTCTAAACAGATTTCCTCCCTTTCAGTGCTTTGGAAGTTACCGCAGTGATTTCATCAGTCTGCGCTGTGGGTTACAGAGTTCTTCCCCCCTCCTCGTACCCCCTTCTTAGTCATTCACTCATTTGATTTGAGCAGACGCTTTTGCTTTGCCAGCAATAACACTGTAGTGTGACTAAAGAAGTGTTCCCTGCAGTATTAGGTGTGGGGTTTTGTTGTTTCTGTATAAACATACTCAATGTGACAACTGCATAGCGCTCATTTTAGTGCAAAAGCTCAAAATCAAACAGATTTATTTGTTCCACAGATATTTTTTCCCAGGCTTTTTCCTCAAAGTGGTTCAGGAACTCGATGGTCTTTAAGGTACCTTCCAACTCTTGCCATTCTGTGATTCTATGACTAAATAGAATGGGATATTATTCAGTTTCAGCCTTCCAGTATTGGGTAATAACTCATAAAATCCCAACAAGTAGCTCTGGTAGTAACGACCCTTTAGCCTGGTCCCTTCCTTTCTAACATAGTTTGTTGCACAGCAAGTTATTACTACTTTTTTTTACGCAATAGTTTTCATGAATACTTAGCTTTAAGAAGAGGAACTAAATAAAAAAGAAGTCCAGTGCAATTTTCAGAAGCATTTCTGAGCTTTATGGGCATTTAGGGAGACACCACAGTGGAAGCTGGTGTGGAGTGGTCGAAATCCTTCCAAGTAGTATCCATTTCATTCTCTCTCTGAAGTAGTACCCATTTCATTTTCTCTAAGCCCCTGAAAAGGTTTTTGGTTTTGGTGGTTTTTTTTGGCTGAGAATCAACTTTTTACCTAAATAAGCTTCCTTTTGTAGCTGGACTTGAAGATGTGGTGAGTTTAAGATAAAGTAGTCTTCCATGTAGCCTGGCAGAACAGTTGAACAGACTTTAGACAATAAACCCTAAAGGCAAAGTTTGAAATGCAGAAGATGAGTTGGATGGACTTACATATCACCGGGCAGCAGGACATCATGAATTAAAACCACCTTTGTCATTTTGACGTGCCCTTCGTGTGAAATGGGTTAGTCAGGGTTCAGTCACCTTCTGCCACCCATGGATCAGTGTAAGGGAACAGCATTTCGGCAGTTCAAGCTTAAATTAGGTTTGTAGCCTGAACAGACGGGTCAAGAGTTGAAACATCTCTTCCCTTTTTGACAGCTTGTGTTGCTTCCCGTGACTCTATACCTCTCCTTCTGTTTCAGTACAGAGCATCGGATTCCTTTATTCTCATTTCAGCAGTCTCTTAAAATAGGGGTTTTTTGTTGGTTTTTTTTTTCTTTCCTTTTGTGCTATGTCTAAAGCTTTTTATGAACGTTACCTCAGGTTGGTGTTAGAACGAGAGCACTAAAAATGGTGCTGGGTGATGTTATGAAGGCGAGTCCCTCGGAGAGCAGTGACGTGTTACACGTGGAAATACTGATAACACTCACTAACTTACACAATAATTTTGCCCTCTCCTTGCATCTCTTCTAGTTCACAGCGTTAAATCTGATTAATGTTCTTTCATTTTCCATGACAACATAAGTTTTCACAGTCGATGAATGATTTCTGCTTGTTTGCCCCAGCAGGTTTTGTAATGGTACTTGGTGGTTTAGGATACAATGATAAATCTCTACCCACTTGTTTTTACTTTGGGTGAAAATTGCCATCTTAGCAAAGCACGGGGTGTACACGGGAGCGTGTTACCCATTAGATTTGCGTGCATGAAATTCAACAGGTGGCCTCCAGGTTGGACTGTGATCAAAAACACTTAATACACCCTGAAAAAAATTCTGCACGTTCTCCCTCAAAATTTGGCCACGAGAAACCGCCCAGCTCTGTGTAAGATGGTGCTTTTGTGCAATAGAGCTGCTTTGATGGCTCTTAGGGTTCCAGATTCCGTCAAAAATGTGACATTACTTTTACTAAAAACTAATTCTCCTTTTCCACTCCTCCCACCACCAACTAGTAGGCTGTCCCAGTATGCTGTTTTGTAGTACTGGGCTTGTCTTGCACCACCTGTACCTCCAGCCTGTATAACTCAAGGTGCTTGGACATCACTTGGGCTTTAACGGTGATGGACTACCACTAACAAGATGCGGGTTTTTAGTTAATTGGCTTTTTAAAGCACCTCTCACGTTTCCTGAGATAGAGAGAGGTAAGCAAAGAAAGCAGAGAGGACTATACAGGTTATGAGGAATAAAGAACAGCAGCTGTCCTCAAGTTCTTAGTGTCGTCTTGTGTCCTTCTTTCTCACCTTGTGAAATCAGTTGTGGCTTCTTTGTCTTTCTCCAACTCAAAAATCTCTCCCCCTAGTAAGTGCTTTGCTAATTAAATGCAGTAGGGTGAGTAGGCAAGGGGACAGCGAGGATGTTTGCCCAGAGATCCTTAGAGAAGTGAATATCAATTGGTGAGACGGGTCTGCACTGGGGGTAAAACTCCAGTGACGGATTTCAGATCATAAAATACGTCAGTGTTGTATTCCGGTGGGACAGAGAAACTGTGATTTTCCTTGTTCTGTGTAACCCTACTGCACAAAATACTTGTTTTGTATTAAGTTCTTAGAAGAGTCCAGAAAGTCAATACATCCATGTTTATAGTCTGGTGACTGCCTCTTAAATCAGAATTTTTCTATGGTACAGTCTGGTAGAACTTGGATGAGGAGCTCACGAAAGGGGGTTACACTTCAGGGACAGACAATGTTCTCTGCCTTGACAATGGATGGTACATACAGTTGGCAAAAGCTGACTTTTTAATAGATTCTAGTCTCACTTTTAAAAAATTGAAGGAAAAACAACTTTGCTGTAGAAAGGAATTTGAAGGAAAATACTAAATACACTTTAAGAGTTTCAGCAACATTTGACTATACGGAACTGTAACATAAACCTTTACTTTTATGTTCATTCATTGTAGATGTTCTCTCCTGTCTCTTCCCTTTTATTTCCAAATAATTTGTTTCTGTTTTTCTCTTTCCTTTTCTTGCCTCTGTGTAAAGGAGTCAATCACTGTCAGCATAAAGTAAAGAAAGCTAGACGCTTTCTCCCTTTCGTCTTCTGTTCCCATGAGCCGCCGCCTAAGGGTACTGCACTGCTCTTTGTCTAGGCTGCCTTATTAACCCAAAAGCTGAATATACTAACGCAGTTACTGCGGGCTTTGGGGTTGGGTTGGGTTTGGGTTTGGTTTTGGTTTTTTAACTACTTTAGCCTCAGGTAAACAGAGTTCCAAGAATAATGGCTTTAAATTTCTGCTCCCCCCTGTTTTTTCCTGCCATTTGAATTGGATTTTGGGGCCGCGTCACGAACGTATTAATAATTTCAGCTGTGTGGCTCTGCAGCCCCTCTATACCCATGGGGTTTGTGGTTAATATATTTTTACTTCATTCTTGGACCCCTGATACAGCATGCTTATGAATGACATAGAATAGCAACAATAAGCATCAGCTAAAATCACTTTGGAATTAAATATTGAATACGGTGATGCTTTTGGCTGCGTACTGGTTCAGCCTTTGGTCTGGACCAGTTTGGCTTCGTTAGGGGTAAGAAGAATTGGAGTAGTAGGCGCATTACTTTTACGACCTTAATGCTCATTTTCCTTTTATTTACAAATAATGTCTGAAGCGCATCAGCTTGTGCTGTGGGTATCGGTGTGTGATAGGGCTGCTGCTGTCAAGGCAGAATGTGGTGCTCACTGGGACGTCTTCCCAGTAGAGCTGCCCCGTTTGCCGCTCGTTTAAATTGCACCTGGGTATAATTGCAAGATGCTCTGTGTAATTAATATTTAGATGGTTCCATTCCTTACTCCTGCCCTAGCCGTAGCACAGGAGTGCATTTCCTTTGAATAGGAGTCGACACCAGCTCTACTTACCCAAACTCCCAACTGTGTGGGCAAAGTCAAATTGAAGCGACTCATCTGGCTCTAGGAGACCTAATTTGGAGTGAAGTATTGAACAAAACCAGAAAGTGACATTTCTTAATAATGCCTTAAACTAGTTCCACCCCCCAATTTAATTTTGGTGTAATTTTGTGTTTGAAAGTCATTAACTCTTGTTTCATCACACAAGCTTCTTAGAACCTATCTTTGTCCCTTGGGTTTTAGGTGAGAAGTCTTAAATTCTGCTACTTTTCTGGTTTCACTTGAGTCAGGTATATAAGATAACTGCAGTCTGAATATTTTTGGATTACTCATGAATTTAATAGTATATTTTCCCCTCCCCCTTCTCTGTCCCTTCTCTCTCCCCCTCTGTTTTTCTCTTTCCTTGCATGCCACCTGGATCTGCAGATGAAATTAGTGGGGACGGTAATATGTTTTCTAGTCTGTGTGTTACTAACGTGCAATATGCAACCTTTATATCCGTATGCCACTTAATGCACATTTCAGTAATGCATTTTATACAGAGTTTAATATTAAAAAACAGTCTGCTTTGGCCGTGAGCCAATCAATATTGTACTTTCCAGGCTGTGCAACTAATAATTCCCGCTAAACTGGAATTGAAAAAGGCCGGGGGGGG
>VXBJ01000039.1:117774-156607 GCA_013400055.1 Nycticryphes semicollaris
GGGGACCAACCAAACCAAAAGAGAAAATCATTTCGGACCCGCAGGGCTGTGCTACTGCATGTTTGCAACGAGAGCTCTGGCATGATGCAAAAGAAGGTTCATGGCTTTGCGAGAGGTGTCCATTCGGCTGGATTGAAATGGTTGTGTCACAGCTGTTTGGGTTTTAATTTTTTCTGGTCGGTGGGTGAGATGTAACACCCGAGAAAGGAATCTACGAAATGGTGTTTTCCAGGCATCGTAAAAAGCAGCTGTATAAACATAGCTTGGATACACAAAATAGTCATCAAGTTTTAGCCACTCAAACTTCTCACTCTGAAGACAGATTTCCATGTTCTTCTACAAAACTTTGAAATTTATTACAAAATACTTAAATTTTCCAGACTTTTTTAAAGTCTTTTTTTCTAGAAAATACTAACTTGCTAGTTAGCTGGGTTTGGTTTGGCTTTGTTTTGTTTTAAATAACTTTTTAGCTGTTTTTCTAAAGAATTCCATCTGATCTTGGGGAAAAAAACTGCTACTACTGGTGGTCTATGTGTCTTTATTCTTATAAATAGGAGGGACTAAAAGGGAGATTAAAAGCAGAGTGGGAAGGAAGGTGATGAGAAGAAATAGATAGTTCCTTGTGGCCTTCCTGTCAGTAAAATATAAAGGGGGCATATAAATTCTCATCTCCTTCAGGTATAAGTCATGTTAAGGTAATTCTAGCCAAATTTTCTTTTCTTAAACATTACAAAGTCAAAGAGCATTTTTTCTGTCATAAATTCAGGAATTTTGTTTCAGATACTAACCCTACATCACTTTTTATTGGTGCTTATAGTCTTCTATAAATTACGGTCCCCGATACCTGGAGGAAAAAGTCATGAAAAGGGAAATACCAGAGAGGTGGTTAAAATCATAGATTAGCTATTATGGATTTAATATACTGAGATAATTTTTCTACTGTTTAATAAATGCACTCAGATTTAGTAAAGCTCAAATTGACTTGTTGGCCTTTACCACCAACACTATGGCTTTGTCAAAAAGAGACCTATTGGTATTTCCATCTAGAAGAATCTAGGGTTGGCCAAGAGATGAAAAGGTTCGGTGCTTGTTTTAAAAGGTGCGAGAGAGCAGCAGCGCTAAACTAGTATTTGTAAATATTTAGTTTTATTAGACTTAGGAAAAGCCTCCAAGATAGAACATCTCCTGGAATCGCTGCTTTGGTGTGGGTGTTCGGCTCTTGAGACTGCTGTAGCACGTCCTTCTTCGTAGGGCAGCCTGGAGAGCCTGGCCCAGTGGAGTTTGGCTTTAAACTCATGTGGGATCTGGAATATCTCTTAGCAGACAGGGTCAGTGTCTCACCAGACTTGGTAGGAGTCTCCTCCTGCACGGCTCTAACCGTGCGGTAAAGGCTGCATGTGAGAGAGGTCACTTACCTTCATCGCAGAACACCTTGAGCACATCACAGTTAATGCCTTGATTGAATTTTCCTCCAATTCCCAGAAACAATGCCAGACATGCATAGCAATTGTTTTCTCAATTCACATTATATATTCCTCTCTAGAGTGTTAAATGTGTAACAAAAAATTTTTGTTTTGTTAATTGCATTCATTTAATTTGTTCAGATTGGCTACTGAAGACCCTATTAGTTCAAGGATGGTTTTGGGCAATGTATCAAAACAATGTAAAGTGCTCTGCAGTGTCGTGATAAAGCTTTTATTATCAATGAACTTCATTAATTTAAAATAGAGAGATGAACAAGCCAAGCCACTGATCGCATTTTGCAAGCACGTAATCTAGTGTGACTTATTTTTTTGTTGTTTTTTAAAGACCATTGTGGCACCAGTTCTAGTTTCCAGACTTTTAAAATTCCTCTGAAATGTGTTTGTAATATCTTTCATTCAGCCCATTATTGTTTTTTTAACATAGATTAAGAACTTTCGGGTATCCTCAAATATTCACTTATAACGACAATTCATATATAGCACACTTAAAAGCATCTTAGCACAAGGAAGGAGAGTGATTTCTCCCCATCACATTGGTGTCGCACTAATGATTTCTTTCTAGACCAAACTGGGGCTTATTTTCTACAAAAAATTTTAGTTTATAGTGTAGGGAGAAAAAAAAGCATACCAAGAAAGAGTTTAGTGCCCCTGGAATATGCTGCCTGTTTGGAATTGTGCACCGTCTCTGTAATGAATTGAATTGTCATCAAGTGACTCAGTTTTGCTGTGTCCTAAATAGAAATGTCTTAACAAAAATTTCAATGCTATAGAATTTCCTGATTCAATTTTTACAAGAAATGGTATATTCCTACAGGAGTTTGGAAGAAAAATAGCTTTCATTTTAGTTAAGTAGTACAAAGTTAGGATTGTAACACTACATCTACTCTCTGAAGTGTGTTGAACTTCAAAGATTGTAGGCAACCTGCAGTTTCCCAATTGGTGAATATTCAGTTTGTATGAAAACGAAGCCTCTTGTTTATCCATGTGTAAAGTATTTATGGGCCTTGCCCTGGTTTCAGAGTTGGCCTAAGGTGGTTGAACTGAGGGCTGCTGCCAAAAGGGATCATCCCATCCTTCGTTCTGGTCCCTGTGGCTTTATCCCATTCTCCAGTAGGAACCTCTAGAAATGGTGCAGGGAGTTGTAGGGACGTACACATGCTCCAAGGCAGAAGGTGGGGGGGGAGGAAAGGGAGAGTGTAAATCATGGCTTTCAGAGGTGGCCCAATATGTGATTACTTGATAAACAACCCTGAAAATCACATACTGTGTTTGAATCAACTCAGTTTGGAGGCCCTCTCTGTGCATTTGAAGTTGGCGAGTAGAATTTAACAGCCTTGAAGTAAAAAATGGTCTCGCTTTTGTGGCCTGGTTTTGTAACCCCTGGAGGAATTTATCTGACCGTTAGGAAATGACCCACGCACACTGGAAGTTCTTTAGGGCAAGAGAAGGACCTTCTGATACGACTTTACACCATTAAAACCATTTTGAGAACAGGTGATGTAGAAGTCATAAGTTTTAAACAGAGGAAGAAATAGACTGTCATTTTTTCTGATAATTTTTGAGAACGGGTTGTTTTTGAAACACTCTCTTTGAGTTGTTGATTCTTGACAGCAAAACTTGTTGAATTTCCACTGAACAAAGGGAATTGAGACTAATGCAAGAAAAATGGGTGTCAGGCAAGAATGTGACTTAAAAGATCTTATTGCTCTAGAAGACTCTCTGGAAGATAACTGCCCTTGCCCCACTGGCAGTAGGGAGATGCTGCCCTGGAACATCTTCACTGTTTGTTCTGCCTGTTTGACACTAAAAACTAGTAAACCTTTATTCACACTTTATTGAGGGTAAAGCAATTATACCCACTAATAATGTTTTCTCCTTATTGCAGTGGGATTTTCTGTTAAAAAGATTTTAAGTCAACAGCTTAGATGGGTTTCAGTTACAGAACTTGAACTTTTTTGAACACAAATGTATCTTCCTTTTTACGCCCTGTTGGGCGCATCTACGCGACGTGTTCTAATTGGCACTTGGGGTCATTATCATACCATAAATTATGCACGAGCAAGTTTTATTCATGCTATTGTAAATGCGTCCCAGCGGTGTTGATGTTGGGGGTTGCGACATAATCAGCTTTGATAAATTGGAGATGTTGTTCTGGAGACTTGTTTTCATCTGCTTTTCCCGAAACTCTTCCAATTCCTCCCTTTACAGAGACAGATGACTATGCAGAGATTATAGATGAAGAAGATACTTATACAATGCCATCAAGTAAGTACAGTTGTTGACCTGGGAACTTTTCTGTCCGAAAGCTTCTTTGGTTTAGCAGGGACTGAATCTTCTATTTCAGCCTTAAGTAATAATGCGTGCAAAGAAAATATTCTTTATGACGTTTTGAAAACGGATAAATTCAGTGCTAAGTTCAGGTTTTGAAGCAGATAAAACCAAGTTCTGTTTTGCTGCTGTAAGTGACTTCACAGCGAAATTCTTTTTATTTCTCAAAATGTAAACTTTTCAATTGTGCTGCTGAACAAAATGCATAAAGAACGGCTAAGATTTCTGTGATAAGAGCAAACCATTCGGAAAGTTTTGGTGTCGTGGTGTCTGACTGTGTCTCACCCTCGCTCTGGGACAGACTTGCTGCTCTCAAATTCCTTGCTAAAGGAAAGTCACCTGTACCACGTGCAATTTTGTTAAAGATGAAAGACTTCAGGAACAAAAAGAAAAATCCAAAGTTCTTCTGAGTCTTCATCTTTTAAGTCAAAAACCCGATGCATTAGCCACCACAAGGATTTTGTCTTAGGGCATATTTGAATTATAATACACTCTTCATCTCTCAAAGCTTCTGAGTTTAGCGTGGAGATCTGGTATTCTGAGTTTTACCAGTTGTATCTGCGAAACTCCAGCTGTGTTTTGGCAACCAAGGATTTCTCTAGAAGTAGGCAATCAGTTGATAAGTTGACCTGCAAAAAGATCAGGTGTCATTAGTGTCCAAGGGCATGATGGTGGTCAATGGTACCGTGTTCTGCTGAAGAACCATGAATCTCCTTGAGGTTTTCTAGAATTTACCATGTGTCAGCAGCGTTTCATGATCCACCTCAGTGTTTACAGCACAGTTTCCACTACGGTGGAAAATATTTGAAAAGCGAGAATATATGTTTTGAGAAACATATATATTTGAACATAAATATTTGAAAAGCAAGAATATATGTTTTCCAGAAATAAACAATGTGTTTTGAATGTCTTGCAGTAAGTCACTACATGAGTCTATTAAAATAATTGCAGGATCAAAAAGTAATGCGATAAACTGTAGTTTTTTTTTTTTTTCTTAACATATTAACTTTGTGATTGATTGATTTTCCTGATATTTTCATTTAAATTCTCATGGAAGTAAATACTGGCGGGCCCAGCCCTGGCTGATGCTGAACCCTTAAGTGGGCCTTCAATTCAGAGTCCAGGAAATGGGCTGTTGGAAGCAAAATTCATTAAGCACTTTGCCGGATTGAAGTGAACTCAAGTGTTCAGCTCCCGATGGACTGAGTCAGTAAAATCACCACAACAGACCTGTGACTTCTGCTAATGTAAACTTCAAATCGCATCAGTATATTTCTTCATTTAAAAAAAAAAAAACAAAAACAAACAAACCAACAACAACAAACGGTGTTAACGAATGTTTGTCCTTGTGTTGATTTTGAGAAGCTTTATCTAAGTAAGCATTTGATTTTTCTTTTAATTGCACTGCAGAAAGCTATGGAATAGATGAAGGTAACAGGAGACCCTTTACCCATCCCTGTATGCTTGCAGTTTGGAATGATGTGGAATTTTTAAGTTTACTCTTCACTTTCATTTAATAAACATTATTTATTTATAGTTAAACCAGTTAGCTTCGGGATTTTAAAGAGGAAAATGCACTACTTTAAAAAAGTAAAATTAAAAATTACAAAGGCATTTATCACTTTGCCATCCAGCTCTAGATGACATTATTTCTGTAATGTTAACGAAGTTCAGAATAATCAGTCATGATGTCCTAAGCTGGTTGATTGTATATTTTTTTCTCTGTATAATACAAGTAGAGGTGAAAACATATACCGTACATGCTTTTCTGCTATTCCTGAAATATTTTGCCACGTCTGCTAGAAATTAAATTGCAAATGAAGTGATTCAATTGCAATTGATTAAATGTTTTGCTTAAGTACTGAGCCATTTTTATCAGTAATATTCATAGGCTGTTAAACCACGAAGTTAACAAAATTGCAAAAGTCCACGAAACATCTCAATTTTACTTGAGTTACACACTGGTAGAGGTGTAGTGCACTCAAAATTTTGCTCTTTCATTTTGTCTTTATTTGCCATGCTCTTGTTCCTCTATTTTTTTTCTTGCAGTTACCTCTTTAAAAATTCTCTGGGCTCATTTGATGGTTCCAAAATCTAAAATACTGCATAGTGGAGTTCTCTTAAACATCTAAAGGCATGTGTGCTAACATTGTATTTGATAGAATCGGTATTGCCCTATGCTATGTGTATTGTCTTTTCCCAGCTATAATTAAGAAAGATTCGATTATGTCTATTGCATTGAAATAAATAATGCATAGTAATTCATTTAGCAAATTAGATTTCGCAATTCCTTTTTCCTTGCTTTGGTTGAGATGTTTGTTTAAGAGGCTTCCACCGTGTGTACACAGCATTTGTATAGGTTGGTGTGCAGCAAATGTTAATCTTAGTTGTTCATCTGTGAGACATTTGAGTGACTTACTTTGAGTTTTGTATCTTGTGGATTGTTTCTTTTCCCGTTCATCAGAAGTTTGATATTTTAAGTGCGTTATATTCTTATAGCCAGAGATTATGAAATTCAAAGGGAGAGAATTGAGCTGGGGCGCTGCATTGGTGAAGGACAGTTTGGAGATGTACACCAAGGAGTTTACATGAGTCCGGTAAGCCTCACTGCACAATAAAACCTTTCTAGTTAAAAAAGAAAATAAAAAATAGATGCATTCTTTAGATACCTTGGTCTGCCTCTTCCAGGACAATAAAAATTAACTTTGTGATTTATTTTTCAGCATAATCAGTATGTAGAGAATATATCCCATGTTTTAGATAAGTAGAAGGCCAGCTCTACTAATCTAATCAAAAGAGCCAAATAAATTATTCAGGACCGTACCAAAGCCACTGGCTGAGTCAGAAGTCATTGCTTTTAACCCCAACCATACACTTTCTTCTTCATTTTGAGCGTGTCTGAGTGTGGTGAGGACGCGGCCCTTAGGCTACACTCCCCATGTGTTCAGTGCTTTAGAACCATTTTTCCAGAGTTAAAACCAGTATTTACTGGTGTTCAGCCTGACTTGGGTTTAGGTTCAGCTTTTGATGGAAAAGCTGACAAGTGTGTCAAAAATGGCTCGTGCAACTTCTCTGCTGAAATACAGAGAACAAATTTTAGCCTGTTCACGCTGGAAGGGCAGTAGCCTACAATGGAGGGACAATAATGTTAGACAAATGTGTCCACTTCTCCATTGAGCATCTCACTAGATCTCTGACAAATAACCTTGTATGTTAATAAAGTTACTACTTTTTCCATAAAGAAAAGACACAAAATACTTGGGGACTGGTCCAGCAAAATCCCAATGCACAAAAAGTCACCTGAGAGAAACCGGTGAGGTTGGCAGGACTTGGATAATTCTAACTGGTCATTATGTGGTTTTTCTAGACTGCAGCTACAAGAATTAAGATTGCAATTTAAATGATGAAAAATTTAGTTTGTGGAAAGAAAGCAAGAGAAAGCTGGAAAATCGTTTAATTTCAAACAGTTTCAAGATTATAATAAACTAATTCTGCAAGTGTAAAATGAAGATTTATTTCCCGTTTGAAGAAATTAAGTGTCCGGATTTTCGATAGATGAAGTAATAATTCACGTGGACAACAATCTAGCTCCAACTTCAGAAACAATTCTGTAGAATCAGCCGGTTAGGGTGCAGGCCTCGGTGGATTAAATAAATCTTTAATGCAATATTTAAGTAAATAATTAAGGATAAACGTTATCTATTTTGGGCACATTTAAAATCTATTCTGATCCTTTCATTTGGAAAAGCAGATCTGATGTACGTTGCATTAAGGGAGATTCTTATTTGTCATTTAATATTGTCCTCGTTTACATTACTTGAGGAGTAATGTTCCGCTGAACTTGGGGCACGGTGGATAAATCTGTGCTCTGTAAAACCGATTAAAGACCACTTTTCTTAGGGACTGTTGTTTGGAAAATCTTGTCTTTGTCCATTCTTTTTCTTGAATTGGAAAACAGATTTTATTCATTCATCCCGTGTCTAGTATGAGGTTTTTTTAAACATCAACTTCCTGATTACTTTTATTAATAAAATTTTACTACATTTCAGACGCTTGAATAGGTGAAGGAAAAAACAGAAAGGTCTAATCATTAAATTTTTATGTACTGGTCACAGAGTGTAACTTCTGCTTCTGGAAGAAATCTTGCAATAGAGAAAAGATTAGTTGCAGTAGCATGGTGGCGTTTCCATCCTTGTGTATATTCAGCTGACGTGCAAGAACGGAGGGAAGATTCCTGGCCTCTTGTTCTGCTGGCTCAAATTTGAATCTGAAAAATCTCGTCTATCCTTGTTTATTGCGCTTGTGAAGTTCTTATTCTAGTGACTGCAGCGTCCATGTCTTCTCAAATGCTGCTTACTACTAGGTATTCCTGAAATACCACATCCAGCCTGTATTTATAGAATACTGAATGCAAAACGTATGTATCCGTACAGGTTCCTATCACTCAGATGTAAGCAGTTGAAATAAATTGGCCTTTAAAGACGGTGTTACTGTGGAATTGATCCCAAATTGTCATTTAAAATGGTGTTTAGCTGCTCAGTACGCAAAGTGTTGCCAGTCTGATACACCCTCACTGTTCTCTTTGTCCAAAACCAAAACATCAACAAAACCCTGATAATTAAGCATTTTCCCATGTTTGTTTTGCAAAATGTCTGGAACCTTTGCTGGTTGCAGACCCTGAAACTCTTCCTTTTTGATACATTGGTTATGAGATGTTTCAAAACCTCTAGCTGTAACACAGGGAGAGGGATTGGTCTTGCTGGGCTCCAGAGGTCTCATCCAATGTGGATTATTGAATCCCAATTTCCAAAATGAATACAGTCATCATAATTTACCACCAGTATTTCAATCAGTTTATGTGCGAGAGAAGGTCAATATCTTCCTGCAAAGTCAGCTTGAAGGAGCTATCTTGTGAGTAACCTGGAAAACAGATGTTTAAAGGCTGGAAAATGTAAATCTTATTCTAATCCTGATAGTGTTTTTCTGTAAAAATACATTTAAAATAGAGCAAGCCTGAGCCTTCAAAACTACGTGAGGACATACATTAACCCTGTAGCCTTTGAGGGAAGGGGTACATTTGTAATCTTCCCATTAAACAATGCATAATTCCCAATTTCCCAGTTGGAAGGAAGGCATCCTAATCCTTGAGCAGGCCTGTGTCTAATGTAGAAGCTTCATTTTAAAACACTTCAGCTGCTTTCAGCCCCTTAAGAACTCCTACGAGTGAACATCTTCCGATCACGTTACTGTGGGGTTGTAACATGAAAGTTACAACTTCAGTGTTGCAAAAAATACCATTTTCTAAGTAAGTCATGGTGTTTTGAAGCTCAAACACCCAAGGATTCTTTTCAGGAGAAAAACATTTGCTGTTTCCCTGTAAGTTATGGCAAGGGTATTTGAAAACACGCCGAAGCAGGAGAAGATGAAAGATGAGGCCTGAGGAGGCCTGAGCTCAGAGGCCTCCTTTGGGCTCTCTGAGAGCTTCTGGTTTTTCAGTATTCGGAAGACCAGCAATCAGATGGTAAAGTCTGTTTCTGGTTTTGAATACGTGTGTTCTGTTTAACTCACTCTTAAGCCCTTGATAGAACGAACCATGAAGCTAATCTGTAAAATCTTTGTTTTCCTTTCCGTTGTAGTTTGAGTTCAAAATGGTAGCCAGTCTCTGCCCTGGAAGAGCCACTTCACCTTGGATAGGTGAAGTGTGTTTTTTAAGCATTTATCTACCTGTTTCCTTTGCTTCTGCTGAATATTGTCAGGAGTTTACCATCCTCAATAATGCAAAAAATTGTACAGTACTATTCAATTAAACTTACTGTCTTTTGTCGTAATTTTTGTACGATTTAACATAGCTTAAAACAGATGGAATTTTTCCTAAGGGCGTTAGATGCAAATGTACATTAGGTGTCTTGATTATAATAATATTTTGAGATTGAAGCTTTCAAAATGTAATTCCTTAACTAAAGATACTACAGTTAATAGTAATTTTTTCTGAAGTAGTTTTGCGAGAATTGTAATGGACTTCTCTTTTGGCGGCCTGTACTTGGTGGGCTGTATTTCAGTTATGTCTCAATAATGTCTTTCAGGAAAATCCAGCTATGGCTGTTGCAATCAAAACGTGTAAAAACTGCACCTCAGACAGCGTTAGAGAAAAATTCTTACAAGAAGCCTGTGAGTATTAAGATACTAATTTTGGGGTAGCTTCTGTAACTGGTCCTTGCAAAGACTGCAGCCATCTGTGCTAGAAAATTCTCCTACTAATGGAAATATTCTTTAATTAATATTTAGCATGACCTTTTTCTCTCTTGCAATATGTGCCAGGAAGACAGTTTTACATCCTTCCATTGCCCATGTATATGATGACATGTGAGGTTTTGATTTTTTTCAAAACTGAACAGTGATGGCTGACTCCTGTAAGGCTTCAGAAGCAGTTTTGGAGCGTTAGAGATCTGATCCTCTATTTCCTTCTTTCTCCTTAATGAATTAAAAAAAAAGAAAAAGCATAGCACTTGTGTGAGTTGATCGCTTTACAGGTCGGGGGGTTGTGATTGTTAACGAAGTTGCTAATGTTACATCTAAGAGAGATCTGGAATTAAAAATTTTAATAGGATAAATCAATTTTCTAAGTAATTGTCCAGAAATATTTCATTCCCCAAATGGTACATTTCATACATGGATGAAGGCTTTTTGTTGAGATGAGTTCCAACAGAAAACTTCTGTGAGAATATTGTAGTTTGGATTGCTGTTTGGATTTGTAAACAAGTTCAGAGACATGACTCAAACCTTAATTTTTGTCTATTATTTTCTCTACTATTGTATATCTATATATCTCATGAAAGTATTGTATTACATCAATAAATTATTTGCTTGTGGCCAGGTGTTACAAGAAACTTTGATTCCCTATTCCTTTGTTCAAGGACTTGTCTTCTAATTGTTCAGAAAATCCTGTGTTCGTAGTTAATGGCTTCTTGTTTTTGGATGTCAGATTTTTCTTAAATTACTATAATTTTTTCCATTACGTTTCTAGCTGTTGGAAAAGTAAAAACCATTGCATATCATAATACCTTAGCAGTCAAAGGTAGGCTGCTGTCTTTTAACAATGTAGAAAATAATTGCTCATTGAATGCTCCTTATTGTGCTTTGAGCTTGACAGAATAGGAAATGCCAGCGTCGTAGACAGATAAATAGGGCTTTTCAATTTGGGTTTAATAGTTTCACCTTTTCTTCTTTTTTTTTATAATTGTTATTCCCATCTGTTACCTTTCTCTTGTTTGCGTTCAGACCATAAACTCCATCAGAAGGTACCAACTCTTAGTTTTTAAGAGCATTCATCAAAAGCCTAAATACAACATCTGCAGAGTTGGTTATTTCACTGAATTTAGAAATTTATTTCCTAATATTTCAATAATGTGTCCCGTTCTGGGCTCCCCAATTCAAGAAGGACAGGGAACTGCTGGAGAAGATACAGCAGAGGACCACCAAGGTGACTAGGGGCCTGGAGCATCTCTCTTAAGAGGAAAGGCCAAGGGACTTGGGTCTTTTTAGTCTGGAAAAGAGAAGAATGAAGGGGGGATCTGATTAACACCTAGAAATACTTAAAGGATGGGTGTCAGGAGAATGGGACCAGTCTTTTTCAGCAATGGCCAGTGAGACGACAAGAGGAAATGGGCATAAACTTGTACATAAGAAGTTCCATCTAACCATGAGGAGGAACTTCTTTCCTTTGAGGGTGTCAGAGCCCTGGCACAGGCTGCCCAGAGAAGTGGTGGAGTCTCTGTCTCTGGAGACATTCCAAACCTGTCTGGATGCCGTCCTGTGCAACCTGCTCTGGGTGGACCTGCTTTGGCAGGGGGTTGGACTAGATGATCTCCAGAGTTCCTTTCTAACCCAGTATCATTCTGTGATTTGGTAATATAAGTCCTGTTTGTATTTACATTTTTCTTCAAGGTTTTCTTTTTTCTCATGCAAATTTCCTGCTAATACTGTATAAGTAGACTAACATAGAATTCATTTCCAGGATGTGCTTTCCAACCATGGAGTATTTTACATTTAAAACTAGTAAGACAATATGATATAAAATTATTGGTCTTACTGCCTTCCTGTTGCTTTGATAATTAAAACTTCGTCATTTTTACATCAGAGAAGCAACACTTCCATGTTATAAAGCACTGTAAATTGCATTGAGTTAGATTAGCGTAAGAGAACCATAAAGCTAAATTATCGAGGTTTATTTAGAATATACACTTTATTTACTGAGATTTACTCAGATAAACTACTTTAGCCATGCACACATTTTTAAGGTGCCAGAAATAGCTTCCCTCTCTCAAATTCCACTTGCTTCAAGAAGGAAGAGGGGAATGGAATGATTTAGGAATTTATCTTCAATTCTGTGCAGTATTTCAGCAGTTCTTATTGCCCATTGGACATTTCAACAAGGTATTTGGTTTTTTTTTTTATTAATGCATTTAATTATGTCATTGATAGGGGTTTTTGTTTTACTGATTTTTTTCTGTATTATTCATAACATTAATGTTTAAAGAATGCGTTATCTTAAGTGTGCCCGTATAAGTGTCTGCAGGAAGATAGAATGTTTTTAAACTGAAAGAGGGGAGATCTATTCTAAATCTCAGGAATAAATTCTTTCTTGTGAGGGTGGTGAGACACTGGAAGAGGTTGCCCAGAGAAGCTGTGGCTGCCCCATCCCTGGAGGTGTTCAAGGCCAGGCTGGATGGGGCTTTGAGCAACGTGGTCTGGTGGGAGGTGTCCCTGCCCATGGCAGGGGGGTTGGAATTTGATGATCTTCAAGGTCCCTTCCAGCCCAAACCATTCTATGACTTGTATATCTCACTGCATAAAATATACTGTGACAGTGCTGCTGAGACTGAAAAGTTAATTAAGTCCATGGAAAATAAAATGAGATATGAACATAATGATTAAATCAGATTTGTGTCGATGTCGCAAACTCACAGACGTTTTTCCCAGACATTGAATTAAATGTAATGTTTTCTCCTTCCTCCTCTTCCAGTAGAAAGGCAAAGGTTAATTGGCCGTGCACTGGATTGATAGGTCATTATGTTGACTTATGTTGTGCTCAACCAGGGCAGAAGAACCAGGGAACCTGACTTGACTTGCCCCTTCCACAGCAGTTTCCTAAAACAAGCAGTGTTTCACACTGCTCACAGAATATTAAATGACCAGACGTTATTGCTTCCAAGGAGATGTTTCAAGTTCTGCAGAACTGTGATTTTTATTTTCTGGTCATAGATTAAATGCCTCTTAACTGATTTATTTTTATTATTATTTTATTATAAACAGACAAACAAAAAAAAGGTTTTGTGTAACACACCAACTTGTTTCTTTTCCTTCCAGTAACAATGCGTCAGTTTGATCATCCTCACATTGTGAAGCTCATTGGAGTTATTACAGAAAACCCAGTTTGGATAATCATGGAGCTCTGTACACTTGGAGAGGTATGAAAAACCCACACGCCACTTCAGTCTTCTCTCCTTAAGCTCACAGACACCTTTACAAACAAGTGAAGAAATCACTTCTCAGCAAAGGTGCTCTCCTCAAACCTGATGCCGTACTTGTTTGGGGAATTACAGACTCAGGAGTGGCAGAATTTGACTCGACTCCTCCACTGAGGGAACTGCATCAGCTCATACCAAAGTGATTCAATCACTGTTTTCAGAGAACTTCAGTTGCTGTTCCGGAGGGAGAGCGTGACCTGGGTCAAGATGATGATAACGCAATGCAATATAAACAGCATTTGCAAACATACCTTCTAGAAGTGAAATTATGTGGTGCATCTTATATTCTTCCTGAGTAATCCTGCATTTTCCCTTGGAACACTGAATTTCTTAGGTTTTTTCCTCTGTACAGCCTCTGCAGCAGAGACCCTAAATGAGATGGCTTTCCTGATAATAAACATCTTTTGGATCAGTGGTTTGAACAAAACCAGCTCTCAACTTTTATAATCGATTTGTTTTCTTTGAGCTGTGTGTTTTTGAAAATGTGAGCTCAAGTGATACTTCATTGCATTGTAAGGTGATCATCGTAATTATCAAACTGCAATGTGTTGCCCAAGGGAAAAAAAAAAGACAGAAAAACCTATAGTGGAGAAGGCATTTTCTGTCAAAAAAATGATAGATTTCCTTTCCGGTGCCCAAATCACTTTTCAAAACCTTGTTTTAATTCACAAAGAGACTCTAGTGTCACCTTCCATTAGGTCTTAACTGCTTTATAGTAGGAATATAGCATAAAAGAATTTGCATTGATACTGGCCACTCTGAGCTAAATCCAGTTGTTTTAGCAAAAGTAGATGAAATCAATGCTTCCGAAACAATGCTGATCTAATTGGTGTTTGGATTGGCTGTGTATTGTTTCGTTATGAAATTCTGAAATTTAGGCCAAAAGCGTGTGTTGTTCTTGAGGGAGAGATGCAGAAAAAGTGCACGAGTGTTTTACTCTGGAACAGCAACAGCACGTGCTCTCAGTCTTCACACAGAGCCTGAAAGCAATACACAAAAAATTTTTTCATGTAGAAAAAACAGCTTTAACAGAGTCAAATTTCTTCATGGCAAGTCATTTTCTTGTCTCATCCTGTCTTCAGGAAAGGCATTGCCATTGATCACAGAGCTACAGAATGATATGAGGTTGGAAGGGACCTCTGGAGATCATCTAGTCCAACCCCCCTGCCAAAGCAGGGTCACCCAGAGCAGGTTGCACAGGAACATGTCCAGGCAGGTTTGGAATGTCTCCAGAGATGGGGACTCCACCACCTCTCTGGGCAGCCTCTTCCAGGGCTCTGCCACCCTCGAGAGTCAAGCAGTTCCTCCTCATGTTTAGATGGAACTTCCAATGTTCAAGTTTGAGCCCATTCCCTCTTGTCCTCTCACTGGGCACCACTGAAGACAGACTGGCCCCATTCTCCTGACACCCACCCTTGAAGTATTTACAGGTGTTGATCAGATCCACCCTCAGCCTTCTCTTCTCCAAACTAAAAAGATCCAAGTCCCTCAGCCTTTTCCTTCTGATAGAAATGCTCCAGGCCCCTAATGATCTTTGTAGCCCTCTGCTGTATCCTCTCCAGCAGATCCCTTTCCTGATTGATACTCATGGAATCTTTACAGTTTGAGATATGCCTTGGTCAAATTCAGTATTTAATATTTTTTTTCTCCTGACTTCTTTTCCTTTTTTTCCTTCTTTGTGCTAAAAGTTGAGATCATTTTTGCAAGTAAGAAAATACAGCTTGGATCTGGCCTCTCTCATCCTCTACGCTTACCAGCTCAGCACGGCACTCGCCTACTTAGAGAGCAAAAGATTTGTACATAGGTAAGATTTTATACATATATCTGTGTACATTTGTATTTTTATACGTACCTACTTGAGATTTTAGGGATTACGAGGTGTCTTCTGACTGGCAGGGTTTGGGCTATGAGATACACTTGGTCAAGCAAAGACAAAAAACACAACACAGTAGTTGGATTCTTTGAAGGCTTCCTTTGGTGTTTCTTTTACTTGACATGAGATGAATGTGTAGCAGCAATACTTTGAAACTCCTAAAATCCACTTGCCTTTTTTTTATGCCTTCTCCCTATTGGTATAGTCTGGTGTTTTTTAGAGGCTGTCACCAAAATGACACCCTTTTCAAGAGTGACACCTCCTGGCCCAAACCGGGATTGACTCGGAGGTGGTGCTGGATTTTAATCCGAATAGATTTCAGTTGAGTTGTTACTTTGCGGTTTGTGGTTTTTTATAGCTGTAAATCAGCTTGTAACCTTCCAAATACAGAACAGCAAAACAAGGGGCAACCGTCTTATAAGTGGTGAAGAGAGAAAACAAACTATTTGTAAAATACAAACCAAAATATTTATAAAATACAAGTACTTTCTTAGCTAGAAAGTGAACCTGAATTTCCTCCTAGGTGTGTTTTGAATGTTATTCTTGGAATTTTCACATGAGCTTTCTAGGGAGAAGATTTAAGCTCTTACTGTAGGCAGTTAAAAGTTCACAGCACTCCAATTACCATGTGCCACTTCATTTTGAACTTGAGCGTTTCATTTGTGTTTAAATACATACGTTCACACTCTGTATGCATTGGATATATTGCACATAAAACCACATGTACGTATGAGCTGTATGTATATACTTATGTTTCGACATAAAACTGTTGTAAATAACAGACCCTTTTGGCCCAGTAGCCGTTTAACTCAAGCAATAAAATTTCAGAGGGCAGTTTATTCATAGTCTACAGAAATGGGAGACAGCAGCACTGCTCGGTTTGCTCAGCTTCATTCACTGCTCAAAGCTAAATCCGTCCATCCTTAGTCAAGCTGCTGAAATCCAGGATCAGGGTTTTCTCGCCTGGGAGACTGCAAGAGAAAAATGGCCATGTCTTTTCATCATCCCTGTGGCGCCGCTAAAAAACCCAGCTCCTTATTTAGGAAGCCTTTTTGCAGGACTGAGACCTTAAAGCAATTCCTTACCTTTGCAGGGTCAGGAGGCCAATTTTTGCCTTTCCATCAGTTCTAATTGCTGAAAGTTTTTAGCCTGCAAGACAAAGAATAAACCCTTTTCCCCTGATGCTGACGGTTATACTTCCAGACGACAGCTATTACTCATAAGGATCAAACGTGCTGTGGTATTTCTGCAAACCTCTCAATATCAGTACACAAACACGTAGTCATCTTTTCCTGTACATGCACACCCAAACTGTAACTGGACAAATAACTCCGTCTGCTCAAAGGTGTTTGATACTTCTGGGTTTTAATGGCTTTTTTTTTTTATTTTCCAAATTG
This sequence comes from Nycticryphes semicollaris, assembly GCA_013400055.1. Lineage (NCBI taxonomy): Eukaryota > Metazoa > Chordata > Aves > Charadriiformes > Rostratulidae > Nycticryphes > Nycticryphes semicollaris. The sequence goes on from VXBJ01000039.1 coordinate 134,384, forward strand.
TATTTTACCACTTTAAATTCATTTCTTTTTTCATGGCTGGAAATAATGGCTCCTCTGCTTGGCAGGGATATCGCTGCTAGAAACGTTCTGGTATCTGCCACTGACTGCGTGAAATTAGGTGACTTTGGTTTATCCCGATACATGGAAGACAGTACTTACTATAAAGGTAAGTTTTGACGCTCTGGATCCCTCTTGCAGGCCAGTTACAACACAGGAGTGAGTTTGTTTTCAAAGGGAATTAACCAGGTGTTCTTGGTCTACGCATATAAAAGGGAAGCTATTTAACAGTTTAGCAGATGGCAGTAAATTCCTGCAGGAATGTTTAACAAGAAGAATCACAAGGTCTGACTTAAGGTGCAAAAAGTAGGAACTTCATGTCTAGGTAAAAATTCCACTTTTTAGGACAAGCTTATAGTGCTTTTCTTCACAATTTTTAGAAGATTTGTCCACATTTGAGACTTGTTTGAGGTAATTTTCATATTCATGGCATAATATAGGGTGGCTAAAATGAGTTCAGGGTTACCTACCAGTAAATTTTGAGGTTTTGCTGTTGTGCACTGCATACTTCAAGTGCCACTGGATGAGGGAGGTACAAAAAAGTCTACATTTTAGCCCATTTTGGATGGAATGCTGATCTTAAGTGGCTCCAACAGCTGTGAGATGACCTGCAGTGCTGGATAGGTGGGAAATACGGCAGGAGAATAGAGATTACATGTAGGGTACCAAACAGTTGCATTTTATATCTGGTATATATAGTGGAACCATGTATTTATAAATCTAATCTTCAGTATATTTCTACTTTGAGTCACATATTTCAAAATCTCCTTTGTCCCCTTGCACTTCATCATGCTTCTTTGTTTCATCTGTTGCCTATCACTCCGAGCTACATATTGTCAATTTTATTGCTGAGAGCAGAAGAGGAATACTTTTGACATGATCATCTCTGAGCTTTTTTGTTGTTGGGGGCTCTATTGGGAGGTTTGAGGGGTTATTTGGGGGCTTTGTTGGTTCTTTTCCCTGTTTTATGTAAGGCCAAACAGCCTCCCCTTTCTTTTTTTAGGATTCATTTAAAAACGCCTACTGCCTTGCTGAGATTTTGTGACTCTTTCAAAATGTGATGCCAGTACCTTCTCAACCACAATAGTTGCATCTTGAAATAAGAATTTTAGAAAATAAGAAATAGGAATTAACTTAAAACTTGACGGAGCTCAGTCAGTCTGAACGTTTAGGCAAAATACTGCTCTTCTCTCTAGACAGAGGAACAAAATCCATGTTTGAGCTCAGTGGTAGGAATAAAAGCCTGCTTTGTCTTGCCTTCCCTGTAGCTTCCAAAGGAAAATTACCTATCAAGTGGATGGCTCCAGAGTCCATCAACTTCCGACGGTTTACCTCAGCGAGCGATGTGTGGATGTTTGGTAAGTGAACTGCGAGCAGTGGGGCTCCTTAAGTGTCTTGTTGGAGAAGTTCAGTGTTTCGTTTTAACTACTGGAAATGAAGACTTTCCAGATATTTAGCACTGCTTTTTACCATACTTTCTGACAATCCAGTTTATTCCAGCACATTTCCCATCTCTGTATTTCTCTTTCCTTTTTCTACTCAGTAAACCTAAAGTTTCAAGTGCCTTTTTTGCTTCTAGTAAGATGATGACTGCAACGAAGGTACAAAGAAATGAGGCCATAGTCATAACGAAGATGGGGTTTCTTACCATTGGTTTCACCTCTGATTTCTTTTTGTTACACCATTGTTATTCACTCTTTCTCTTATATTTTCACTCCTTTTCTGGTGATGTGGCTTCCTCCATGTGTAGTGTGTAGATCAGCCTACATCATGCCCTGCTCCCAGATATTTAACGTTAGGTTCCCGCTTAATTTGTCTGTCACGGCTCCTACTTACAAAATATGACCAGGAGCTGAGTAAAAATAAGGGTAAATGGGAATATCCTAAAATCTTGATCTTTTTTCCTAATTCTGCAATTTTTTCTATGAACCTGATCACCTGTACTCATACTGGTCCCGGCTGCTGGTCTGGACAGACAGAGCAAAGACGGGCTGTGAGAAGGAACAAAGGTGATGAGGTTTGAAATGAGAGGAGGACAGACAAGTTAAGGGCTCACCTTTTTTACAAAATAAAATTGGAGTGCTTTTAAGTGGAAGGTATGTGAATCTTAGCAGGTTTGTAATAGTTTGAAGAAAACCATAGTACAGTCGGAGTGAGACAAATGAAGTCTGTGGAACATTCTGGCCAGTCCTGAACTGACAGCCCATTTTTCCCTTTCTGCTTTTAACACAGTTTCAACAGAAACTGTTCTATTACATAGTTTCAGCACCAAAAAAAAAAAAAAAGAACAAAAAAAAGGAAAAAAAGGGATCGATGCCAGCATTAAAACACCCTCAAAGTGAAAATACGTTCTACGTGTCCAGACAAGGCAGTTGGAGGAACTGGTGGAAGGGAAAAGCAAACACAGCTTGGTAAAAAGGTAGATTTGAATATGAGCAACCCTTCTGATTTACGATAAGTAAAAGGTAGTGACATGTGAGGCCGGGCTGCTGTGAGCCAGCTGTGGCTCACGCTTCCACATAAATAGTTCAGGTTGATCCTGCGTGTGTAATCCTACCGCACACCCCTCCTCTCCGCTGCCAGACGGTGAGTCCAAACCGATTCCCTAGCTATATATTTCAGAAGAAACTGCCTTGTTTGGCCGTGCAAAACTGGGGGTTGTTTCTCTTTTTAACAGGTGCCTGCTTTACTCACGCTGGGGAAAATATTCTTGTGTGTGTGTGTGTTTCTCAGGTGTGTGTATGTGGGAGATCCTCATGCACGGGGTAAAGCCCTTCCAGGGAGTGAAGAACAATGATGTGATTGGGCGAATCGAGAACGGTGAGCGGCTCCCAATGCCTCCAAACTGCCCTCCTACCCTCTACAGCCTTATGACCAAGTGCTGGGCGTACGACCCTAGCAGACGACCCAGGTTTACAGAACTTAAAGCACAACTCAGGTAGGGTTATGCTTCTGAAAGGTCACTTCCTTGTTGAGAAATATTTCTTTTCATTCTGTTACGGTGTTTTTCTTTCCGTGGAAAATGCAAGGCATATAGTGTATTAAGTTTTATGTTCAGAAGGTCAGGTTGTTGGTACTCTTGGAAATTTGTCAGAGAAAATTAGCCTAGGCAATAAATTCAAATATCTGGGAATACGAACCACCTTTCTCTCCCAAGAAGAACTTCAGATTTTACTAGCAATTTATTCATGCTGTTAGTGATGTATGCTGCAATCTTTGGGGAGGGGAGGCAGAAAGAATGAATTTAGGAGTGATTACCCCATCAAAGGCACAGTGTACAGTTTGAGGGTAGAAATGTATCTTTTCTTAAATAAACGAACCACCAGGTGAGCGCTGCTGAAAGTTACTTCCATGACATATGCAGCACACTGGTTGCCCTGTGCAATTGCAGATCCTGCCCTAAATACAGCGTCAATAGGTAGAAATTCCTTTGCCATTTGTAAGCCAGGATATCGTCTACCTTCTGTTTATCTTGGAAGAAGTGTGGGCACACACTTGAGAGACTGCTCGAAATTCACACCCTAGTTATTCTGCAATAATTTATTCCAGCCTCCATATCTCCGTTTCACCAGCCGCAAAATGGGAGTGATACTTAATTTTAAAACACCACTGAGATATTGTGGAGCCACCTTGGGTATTTATGAGCCTTTGAGGTTTTATGAGCACTCCATATCTGTTTTAACTAAGTAATATAAACTTCAGACAACATCTAGGTGTTGTGCACTGTAAATCCACTCTTGCTTTGGTTATAATTCATTGCCAAATTCTTCAGGTTTATCTTGCATCTCGTTTCAATGTTGTGCTTTTTGGCATGTTTTATTTTTCATAATCTTGTCACTGGATGCCCACGGTACAAAATAATAATTCATGGGTGGTTTTTTAAAAAGGGACAATTTTAATATAATTAATTATTATTTAATATAATGTACTTAATGCTGCTGTTTCAGAGTTGCTGTATGGATAACTTGGCTACCTTTAAGTTTTTTCCTATTCCTTAAAAATGTCATATGATTCCACTTTCTGTTACTCTGGGAGCTCCTGCGGAGCCCAGTAATTTACACAGCCAGAGGAAGATGTAGCCCTTCTCACGGAGAACTTATGGTATTGCAAAGGAAGGAATCTTGGTAGGGATTGCAAGGAAAAAACATGACGTGGTTGTGATTTGGTAATAGCTGGGAATTGGCAATTCACTTGCTTTTGGGGGGGTGGGGGGTGTTGGCTCTGAAAGAATAGGATTCTTTTTAATTTGCAGTCACGTTGTACTGGTAACTTAGAGCTGGCACAGAGGAGAATGAAGCCCTAAAAAACCAACATGACTAGGGAGATGGCTATAGTGTGTAAACCCAGGCAGGGAGAGCATCTTACCAGCAAGGGAAGAGGATAAGTAAATCCAAAGTAAAAGTTGGGGGGCGTTGGGGGTGAAGTTAGGTGTAGGCTGTACTCATAGAGAGTGTGATGGCACCAGCACTTGGAAAAGCCTAAGTTTGGAGGGGGAGAGGGGAAAAAAGTGAGAGATGTGAAACAGGATCACCAAATAAACAGGAGAGAGCAGTGCCCAGGAGCCTGGCTCTCTGCAAAAATGCGCAGCCAGAGGACGAGAGCCAGCACTCGACGACATGCAACAAGGCACATTCTCCTTGGTTACGAATCAAAATGTTTCCCAGTGTGGGTGGGTAAGCTCTGAAACAGGTCACCCAGAAAGACTCTGGAATTTCCACGTGGGGAGGCTGTCAATCCTTGACTGAAAAAGCCTCCGAGCAACCTGACCTCACCATGCCTGGAGCCCAGCTTCACCAAGAGATGGGACTCAAGACCTCCAGCAATTCCTTCCAACCTAAACCGTTCTGGTTCTAGATGAAAAATGCACCAAGAGGGATGGTTTTTTGCTCCTCTAGTCATGCTGGGAGATGTGGAGCATTGCTCAGAGGACAAGCTGTCCCCTGGGGCCACAGCAACCCTGAAATCCAGCTTTTACTCTCTTGGCATCAAAGCAGAGAGTTTTCTGCCACTCCAACCTGGTGACCTTTACCTCTTGGAACTTGGGCAGCACGGTCGTCCTCAGGGCTTTATTCTCTGCTCGCAGACAGAGTCTCATTGGAAAGGTTGCCAATTCTTCTATGATGAGGAAATCTCAGGCAGTGAGGAAAGATTGTGTTTCAAAACTCAAATTCCCATGAACTTGCAAAAACAAGCCATTTCCCTGGTGGCCTTTTCTGTGTGGTGTTGCTGCTGCTCGTTCTGGATCCTCTCCAAGGGAGTCTTTTCAAGCTGAGAGCAGAGCGGTTGTTTGCTTGAAGCCAGTGAGACAGCACTGCAACGTTCCTCTTTCTTTTAATGAGAAAAAATCCGTGGCTTTCGGAAAAAACCCTTCTTTTCTGCATCTGAAATAGCACTGGTGGGAGCATAAGCATTTTGTGTGCTCTCTGTTTGTTATTTTTACGTAGTAACATTTGCTTTGAACGAACTTCATTTGAAGCTCCTTGTGCAATGCTGATTTCAGTAGAATTTATACAGTGTTATCAGGGTAGTATTAATTAAAGCCTGATATTTTGTAGTAGTTGATGTGTCCAAAGGGGACAGGGGCGAGTTAATCTTCAAGGCAAACACAGAAACAAAATGGGTGGATCGTGGATTTCCAAACTGAATTCCTCGTCACATCCTAGATCCCTTTTTCAGTTTTGAGGAATGGTAAAATTAAGTCAGGAACGGGAGGTGCTACCCTCCTGCTCCTGTGATGCCTTGCTGATTTTCTGCAGAAGAGATTTTTTTGGTCTTGCACTACATGGTAAATAAAGGCCCTCGTCACAGTGTTTAATGTACCCAAATCATGCAATATTGCTTTTACAGCATTTCACTTCAGAATCACTCCTAGCCACTTACTGTAACTGTACATTTGCTATACCATCTCCTACATGCCTGTATGATTAAACTTATTCTTTGCTGTGTTCAGCGTGCTGCAGGTGTGCATCGCTGAGGTACCACCAGGGTACTCACAGGCTTCTTAACAAAGCAGCTCCCAGGCTTAATAAATCAGCTTCCTAATAAAGCAGCTCCACCAGTCGTGGTGCCCTGAATGAATGTCCCTTTGGTTGGATTTTAGTTTTGAGCTTTTCGATTCATGTCATTGCATGCCATTTTTTCACTGCATCAATTAATGAATTTCATACAAAGTTCCTCCTGATAACACTTTCTCTCGACTAAAAATAGCAAAATAAAGAGCAGTTGTATCCCAACTGTGGTAAGAGCCTGAGTCCAGTGCTCTGTCAGTCACTGGTGAAGAAGCACGAGTTTTAAGAGAGTGGATGACCCCGTTAGCATCCCAGCGCTGCAGGTCACCCATTAAATACAGCTCTAAAAATGTTAAAAAAGGGGAAACAAACAAACAAAAAAAAGACTTATTCATGCTTTTAAAGTCTGGTTTTATGATAACAGTAAGTTAATTAGCTGGTAAGAGCTGGGTTTGAGCCTTTTTGTGAGTGCATTTGATGTAGGTCTTGGTGTTGCTGGTAAATAAAAGAAACAAAGGGTAGTTTGAGTCACAGAATGATGTGAGGTTGGAAGGGACCTCTGGAGATCAGCTAGTCCAACCCCCCTCCCAAAGCAGGTCCACCCAGAGCAGGCTGGACAGGAGCATGTCCAGGCGGGTTTGGAATTTCTCCGGAGATGGAGACTCCACCACCTCTCTGGGCAGCCTCTTCCAGGGCTCTGCCACCCTCAAAGTGAAGAAGTTCCTCCTCATATTTAGATGGAACTTCTTATGTTCAAGCTTTTGCCTGGTTCTTCTTTTCCTGTCCCTGGGCACCACTGAAAAAAGACTGGCCCCATCCTCCCGACAGCTACCCGTTAAGTATTTGTAGGTGTTGATCAAACACCCCTCAGCCTTCTCTTCTCCAGACTAAAAAGACCCAAATCCCTCAGCCTTTACTCAGCACAGAGATGCTCCAGGCCCCTTGTTATCTTTGTGGTTCCACTGCTGTACCCTCTCCGTCAGTTCCCTGCCCTGATTGATACTCATGGAAACTTTACCGTTTGAGATACGCCTTGGTCAAAGGACTCAAGTCCTTCAGCCTTTCCTCCTCTCCTGTCATTGCATCCTCCCAAAAACTATTTTAGCACCTACCTGAATTACATGATGGAGGTTGCAAAATGCTTTGTTACCCTTGGACAGTGACCATTAGGAATAATCCGCCTGCAAAAGTGCTTTTAAATTAGGGCAGTGAGGGAAAATCAATCACTCATCTGCATCCAGCTTTGCATTTCTGATGGCCACAGGCCACAGAGAGAACAGAAAGAAGCTGCTTGTTGAGGGTCAGCGCTCGCTGGGGGTTCCTGCCCCACCGTTGCAGCACACAACATGCCTCTGGAAATGGAAGTTTTTAAGATTTCAGATCATCCTACACTGACGCTCCCAATAAAGGTTTCCTTTTCCATTTCAGTAAAAGGTTCTTTGTGAAGGAAATAAATTTAGCAGTTTTGCAAACTTTGACAAACTGAGATTTTTCATCAGATTTAACCTCGCCGAGAAGACGAGTGTAAGTCTGTCTGTACTACCTCAAGATTTGCTTGGGAAACCTTAAGAACAGAAATGCTTCTCTGCTCCCTCGTCTTTGCTGCTAAAAATAAGTGCAGTTTGGGAAAATATGCCTAGATATGACCTTCCTGACCTTCTGTGAGTTCTAATAAACTGTTCAGAGTCCTTAAGCAGCTGCGCTGAGAAAAGGTCAAAAATATCTCTTGGCACGATTTTACTCCGTCTGTGGATTGGTCTTCTCTTTGTAAAAACAAAGACGTTTCTGTGAGTCATTTATATTCTTTGTTGGGTTTGTTGTTTTTTTTTTTTAATTTTATTTTTAATCGGAGACATTTCTATTTTATATTCTGGTCAGCAGTGCTCAAGGGCATCCCAAGTGCAACTTCTGCTCAGCCTTTGACCCGGCTGGAGAAGGGACCTCCAGATGACAGAGGCAACAAGAGAGCAGGGTGGGATGGATTCGGGTCGTAGTGAAAAGCTGAGCCTACATTAACCAAAACCGAGTCATTTCAGTAGAAGTTTGTCATTTCCAGTGGTAGGATGAAGTTAATGGTGTTCTTCTATTAAATACCGGGACACCACAGATGGAAGGGGATTTGATAGCGAGGCTGATGGGTTTTCACGTTTCATTCCTTGTCGTGGAAAAACGTTCTACGTTTCTCTGATTCTGTGACAAATGATACCCGTGACCCCGAATTGTCAATAAGCCATCTCTAAATTTAGTCAGCTGCTTGTAGCTCCCCCAGCCACCCCCCACACCCTCCCCCCGGTTCCACTCCCCTGCTCGGATCAGAGCTGTATCAACAGCTTTGTTGAAAATCTATGTTTTATTCATGCAGGGTCGGGGCGGATTTTTTTGTATGGTGTTTTGTTGCGGGTTTTTTAAAACCTTGAGGTATTTCTTGAAAGATCAGAATCACAATTTGTGGCGATGGATGCGCGTTGGCTCATTTCTTCTCCTACATTAAAAAAAACAAACCCAAAAAAATGCTTGCCCAATCTCTGAGGTGTGACCCAGCTTTAAAGCGGTGGGGGTTTCTCTAGTTCCTTCATGGGTCCAAGTAAGAAAGATTTCGTTTTCCTTGTTCTGAAGGTAAAGTGAAATGAAAAGTTTCTCTCTTTCTAGTTCCCTCTGTTGGGCTGTAGCTGTGTTTCCCTGGGACTTAGATCAGGATGGCTTTTGCAAATAACTCATCTGATTTTGGTTTTGTTCCACATTCTTCTGTTAGTTCAGCAAGGATGGATTGAAATTGCAGCAATACTTAGGAACTTGCTTTAGCTGCAGCGAGACGAGATGACTTCTCTGCTTTTTAGAAGTGGCAGAGCTTATTTATTTGTACTATCTTTTTATTTTTGGCTGAGTAAGGAAAAGCAAAGTTCTCATCTCCAACCAAGCAGGAATTTCTCCTCGAAATGAGCAGTAAAGTTCCAAGATTAGAATAGATCGCTGTCGTTGATCTCACCCCCTGTATGAGTAATTCTGGGTGGTTATTGAGCAGACTGAAGAGGAGATGATGAACTCAGAACCTAGCTTTGTTTCTGGAAACTCCAGAGTGATAAAGAAGCTGGAATAACTCCTTTCCAGGATTATCTTTACACTGGGGATAGAAGATATGTAAATAATCTGCCCTACTCACATCTCCAGACTGTCCGTGTAGCGTGCAGCTCCAGCGAATTTGCAGCTCCTTATTTCAAAGCTTCATTCTGAGTATTTTTTCAAATGGCAAATATCCAACATTAATAATCCACATAGCAGAGCTGGGAGGAGGCTGCTGTGGGGGCAGCAGTATCACATTGAACTTCAAACAGTCTTTTTAATAGCCAGAACGGTGGTAAGTAGCGAACGAGTTTTACTGCTGTCTTGTGCTTTGTTGAAAATGTTGCCTTTTGACCTGAGCCTTTAGAAGCTGAGTGAATACTGTCAGATCCTCCTGGTTTGCTAAATTGCTTTGCTGAGTGTGATCCTGGTCAGGCTAAAATGTAAGAGCTGAAGACACGGTATTTAAAATGCTTTTTGACTGCTTTCTTTAAAAAAGAAAACAATTCCCAGCAATCTGAAGCTCCGTTGAGTATCAGTAAAGAACATTTTCAGTTTGTTTTGAGCCTTCGCAGCAGCTCGGGGGAATATTTTCTGCTGAAAAATAAGTTTTCATGCAACCAAGTGCTTGATTGATTGTCGTTGAGGATTTCTTTGTGTTATTACACATCAAAAGGGCTGTTAACATGTCAAAAATGCTTGTATGAGATCCACCACAGCTTTCTAAAAACTCGGTGCTGCTTCTGTTACTAAAAGCACGCGGGTAATCCTACAGAAGGATTTATATTTTCCTTCCTGATACTGGTTTTCAGAAACCTAACAAATGTAAGTGAAAGTAATCTGTGTTTCAGTTCTGGTTCTCTGTGTCAGTCTTCGTTAGTCTGAAAAGTGGGGGAGCTCTGGGGAGAGGGGTGTCAGACACTGAACTGGGTTTTTACTTAAATATAACCCGTTTTTCGTAGTACAATACTGGAGGAAGAGAAGCTGCAGCAAGAAGAACGAATGAGAATGGAATCCAGGCGACAAGTCACAGTATCCTGGGACTCAGGAGGATCAGATGAAGCTCCTCCCAAGGTAGCGAAGAGTGCAAATTATGTGTATTTAAAAAAACAAACAAAAAACCCCTTTTTATTCCATTTATTTCTTCAAAGCCCCCTTTGATGGGTTTGTTGAGTCAACTACATTCTGGCCAGTTTTCTCATCATCTGCTAATACTTGCCTGAAATGCCCTGGCTCTACTTGAACTGTAACTAGAACTAGTCCATGCTATAACTTTGCACTGAAAATTTTCTGTTTCTTGGTGTTTTAACTGGTAAAAGGCCAATATAGTTACCAGAAAATCGTTTTTATTCTTCTTTCTTGTATCACTCCTATGAACCTTCGGCTGGTGAGCTCTCAGGGCAATGTTGAGTTTGTTTCTAAGACATCAGGGAGAGGACAGATATCAACTAATTGCATTTTCCTTATTCTGGACAGAAAATGAGGGGTTTGCTTCCAAGTGGTTTAGTTTACACTTGAGTTTGTTTCATTCCGTGCCTGTGCTGTTTGGATGTCCCTGACATGTTTGGCAGCTGTGACAGTCTGACCTCACTGGTTCTCTTAACTTCTCTGCTTCTCATCACACCCGTTTTGCTGTCCTTTAAGGGATCGAGCCCAGATTTTGAAGAATTCAAGTTTGTGATGAATTCCTGCAGCTCTCTCTCCTCGAGCTCTGCTGCTGCCCGTGGGTTCCGTATTGCTCGTGTGGCACCTTGTGCTGCAGACAGCCCCCAGCAGTCACAGGAAGGCAACTGACTTTGTAGTAATTCAGTTATTTCAACTTAATTTTGTTCCGTTTCCCCATCCCCAGGTTGTTGCCTGATATGTGTCCTTCCTGTGGTGAGGACTCCAAATCTGGACACAGTAACTCCAGGTGGGTTACTCTTGTGAGACCCCACCTGGATTTACTGTTTCCAGCTTTGGAATCCTCAGCACAGGAAGGACATGGACCTGTAACCACTGGCCATGGGGCTGGAGCATTGGATGCTGTTACCAGTAGTGGGGGAACGGTGCTTTCATTGCCATAGTTTGCTGGTGCCTGTCCAAGGGCACCATCTTCTCTGCATTTTGGTTTTTAAAAAGAACTTTTTTTTAATTACAGCAAAACATAGAATTGCAGGTGGGGTTTTTGGAGTCCCTCAGCCATGTTCTAACTGGGCTCTTACCCAGTGAGGGATGAAGTGTACTCCAGTGGGCTGGAGCACCTTTCCTGTGAGGACAGGCTGAGCAGCCTGGAGAAGAGAAGGTTCCAGGGAGACCTTACAGCAGCCTTTCAGTATCTGAAGGGAGCTACAGGAGAGCTGGGGAGGGACTCTTTGTCAGGGAGTGGAGAGATAGGTTGAGGGGTAATGGCTTTAAACAGAAATAGGGGAGATTTAGACTAGGTATCAAGAAAAAATTCTTTCCTGTGAGGGTGGTGAGACACTGGAAGAGGTTGCCCAGAGAAGCTGTGGCTGCCCCATCCCTGGAGGGGTTCAAGGCCAGGCTGGATGGGGCTTTGAGCAACCTGGTCTGGTGGGAGGTGTCCCTGCCCATGGCAGGGGGGTTGGAACTCCATGATCTCTAAGGTCCCTTCCAAATCTGACCATTCTATGATTCTATTTCCAAGGTTGGTTCTGCGTTTCCATAGCTTTATGGCAACCAAGAAATATGGGCAATGGAATTGCTTCTTTCTTTCCAGAGTTAAAAACGGCAAACAATCCCTCAACCTGTTAAGTCGTCTGAGATGAACTACTGGGATTTGGTGTTTATATATAAACACACGATGATTCCCAGTTACAGAAGCAGATAAACTGCATAAATTGAACCAATATGCTACTTAATTCTTACAATCTCATTTGAAGAGTTTGTTTAGTCTTGAAGCTTTGGGGCTAAGCCAAATAGCCTGAGTACCTTTTACTGCTGTAATACGTGAGCTACACCGTGACATGAGCATCCTTAGAGCTTTGGGTGCAGTGAAACACTGAAACACTGGAGAACAGTTTTCTTGAGCTTGAAATGAATTCTACCACTGGGTACCTTTTTCAAGGGGGGCAGGATTTCCTCGCTGTGCATGTCTTGCACTTGTGGGTTAGAGGGTTCTGTACAACATTTTTCTGTAAAACACACACATGTGCACTAATGCCATTTGAACAAGCTGAATTTCATAGAGAGGAAATTTTAAGTATCTCTTGAAATTGTAATTGTAATGGTGAGATCTGATGGTTTTTTTCCTACCAACAATTAATTGTAAAAGTTTCAGGTCTCTATAGGTCTTAAACTCCATTTTATTTAAAGCCCAAAACTCCCCTGTGCTCTCAAGTAATAACAGATACCACAATCTGTACTATGAGATCGCTTGTATCTCAGGGATTTTAGGCAGGAACCTAAGAGAAAATAGCCTAGCCCAGAGATGGTAATGCCATTTTTCATAAAGTAATGCTAAAAATATGCAATCTCAAAGTAATGTGGTAGTCACCTTTTACTGCCAAAAGGACTGAAGGACCCCGTTTGTGGAGCAATGAGGTTGGGCTGGCTGGGTTTTTTTCTCTCTTGGGTTGATTTTTCTCCTCTTGAAGCACCCAGCAGCAGTGTTCCTCATTAAAAAAAGGCAAGCCTCCCCCCCCAAATATTAGTATCAAACAAAATAACAGAACCACCTCTGCTTGGAAGATAAAACCACGTTGTCCTGAGCAACGTTTTCCAACTGTGCTGCTTTCAATAGTGTGAAATGTCCATATCTGTTCTGGCAAAAGGAAGTTCTGTTCAGCGGGGACAGAAAATCAAGCTCCTTTTCATGCAGTTGAATTTCTGGTGCCTTTTCTCATGTGTTCCTGTAATGAAATATCATGTTTATTTATGTGTAAAGCAAGGTAGTCAGATAACGAGTCTTGCTCCATGTTCTTTAGCTCCCCTTTCTAACAGGAGCTAGTTCTCTCGTGGTTTTTCTTGGCTGGGAATGGGTTTCAGAGCAAAGCATGGGAAAAAAAACTGACCCTGGAGTTCAGAGTACGATCAAAAGCACCTTCCCTGTTGAGGCAATTAGTTACACAGAAGTTAATTATCAGAACTCACTTCAGTCCTCAGAACGACACATGGAAATGTTCACGCTAAACAAACCAGTTTCGTCTGTGTTCTGACTGAAGCCAAAGGATTTACTTTCGGGAACGGCCACAAAAGCAACAAATTAATAGCAAAACTTTCTGTACCTCAGAGCTGAAACTTAGAAACGATGCCATCTTTGCACCTGGAAGCTTGATTTAAGAGCTGTGTTCTCAGCTCATGTCCTCTCCAGAGTTAACCAGCACAGGGCAAGTCATTTAGTGCAAGCAATTAAATATGCACAGAGAATTCACAGAGCAAGCATTAGTTACCGACGTACCCTGCAAACGATTCGGCTGCTTCCATTTCTAAGGAAAAATGGAGGAAAACTTAGTTTTAGTTGTTTGAAAAAAAAAATGTGAGTCATTTTAGAATATTTATTTCAAGGTGGTTTTTTTTTTTTAAGGCTGCTTTTGTGATCCACCACCTGTAGTTGTTTGTCTCACCAAAGAGTAATTTTCTGGGTTTAGTTTTCTGTTTCTAAAGTCTCTAAAAATTCCTTTACATTTACAGCCCAGCAGGCCTGGTTACCCCAGTCCGAGATCCAGTGAAGGGTTTTACCCAAGTCCACAGCACATGGTACAGCCCAATCATTACCAGGTATATACATTTAATGCTTTGTGTGCCTTTTTTCAAACGAGGGTGTCTTATAAATGGGTTGCAGCTGGTGGGATTTGATTCATTTTTTACACAGTTGAGTTTTGTGGAGTTGTGTTAAATGCTTTTTGGTTTGCATCAGAACAAACCCCGAACAGAGCCTGGTGGGTTTCCTACAGATGGCAAATATTTCCCTATCTGATACGGTGCTTGGGTTCCTAAAAACTACAATGAAACACATCAGATATTTTCAGTTTTATTGACGGAATGTGGGGTTCGTGTTAACATTTGTTCTAAGCTATAGAATTACCTGCCTTGTAAAATGGCATTAACTGGTGGACTTTGCCATGGGCTTATTGATACTGGGCTCCCTGATGATTCTCTGAAAGGTCTTTATTTTCTGTTGCCTGGAAGCCTCCTTCAGATCTACCACATCGTATTCTCGCAGGTTTTGCTTTTCTTCCTAAAACCGCTGAAGAAAATAAAACCAAAAGTTTGTCGTGAAAGTACTTGGTTCTTGGGTTTGTTCGAAGCTGCAGCCACATCCAGCAGATGTGGAGAGGGGGAGGTTTTTGTTGTTTGAATAAATACTTCATACTCATTAAAGATACTTTGATTTTCCTGGGGAGCCGTTCTCAGGCTGCGCAGCTCAGCACACTGATTACATGCTGTCACTCCAGACTTAAGCTTGGAACATAACACCAGGGGGTACGTTTTGACATGGCTCTGTCAGGTGATGTGTGCAGGCTCCCATTAAATTCAACATGAGCTCTGCCTTTGTAGTTCTTACAAAAGTACCAGTAGATTTGTTTTCCTGCATCGGAGGACTTTGATCTTCATGACTGCAAAGGTTAAAATACAATTTCTAACGCTGCTGGTTGGATAAGCATCGTCAAATAGTGATAGTTACCCTCAAAAATTGTATTTCTATCTAGGTATAGTTATCCTCAACTAGTTACGTTATGGTAGGCATCCTCAAAGACTTAAAAAAGATGTTTTGTGCTGTATAACTACGCTTTTTTAAAATCCTACAGGTGTCTGGGTACCCCGGTTCTCATGGGATACCAGCCATGGCGGGCAGCATTTATCCTGGGCAGGCTTCTCTCTTGGATCAAGCAGATTCCTGGAACCACCGACCTCAGGAAATATCAGTGTGGCAACCAAACATGGAGGTATCATGAACTGACTCATCTGTTGTTGCACTCTGTACAGTAAATATGCTTTTTTAATAGTAATAATAATAATAATAAGTAGTAATAGTACTACTATTCATCTGGAGGTTATTGTAGGAGAACTGAGTGTTTCTCTGGTATTTTTTTAATTCCCTTACTGCAGTGGGATGGGAGTCCCTGAATTCTCTCCTTTTTGAAATAAATCCTCCTGTGTGAGGCTGGGCATAACGTGTACTCCTGCCACAAATTCTTGATGAAGTTATTTCCACTTAGTATCTTAACTAAGGGAGTGATAGCAAATATTTTGCGTTTGTTAAAAGAAGGCTTTACTGAAACTTATTGCTGTTAAAAGAGATGGGAGCATTCAGTAAAAATAGGTAATATCATTAGTGTTTCAAAACACCTATTACAGGGGCCATCCAGAATAGCTAAAGTGTCTGAGGCAGATAGTTTAGAACAGAATCTGTTCTGTTATCTAGAACAGAAAATGGCACACTGTGCAGAACTGTTCTTGCCTTGTTACCCCTCAGGTGCTTTTCAGCCTGTCCCAGTTGCACAGAGCTGTTGCAAGGAGCATCACATTCATTCCCCCTTTAACCTTCTGTCATATAGATTTTGGTTTTTCTGTTCTCCTCCAGTATTTTATGCAAAAATTCACTTTGTGCAGCTTCTGTCTTAAATCCATTTCCTCTCTAACCAGTGCTTCCCTTTGCCTCTGATAAACACTGAAGTGGTAGCTGAGCCTGACCCGTCACATAGGGGCGAGCAGACGGGTGTCTACGTCTCCAGGTTCCTCTGCAACTCCCCTTGGCTTCTTCCAAAATACTAATATCTACACCGCTTGCTAATGATTTCCAGGCAGCGTGGGGATATGGTAGAGTCAGTTGTTGTAAGCTTAAGACGTGCATAAAAACTTACTCAGAAATCCTTGAAAAAATGTTTTTGTGACACGCTTTGCAAGTGTCAGCTAAAACTGGGAAGTGTGTTTGTTTGGAGTAAAAAAACGTATCTTGCAGCTTTTAAGAACTGGGCGGGTGGATTATTGCTCAAGAAAACAAAATCAATCAATCTGTCTCTGTTGTCCAGCTTAAATGAAGTGTGGTAGATGATGTGATGACGTGACTGAAAAACAGGACAGAATTTTTCAATTCTTTTTGGTTCCAGTGATGTAGGAGCAAGGCAGATAAAAAATGTTTGTGCTTGGAAAGAGTTTCTTCTCATGACCTGCTTCAGTTTGTAAGGAGTTGAAGGAACTCTGCTTGACTGTCGTGCATTTGGGATTTTAAAAATCTGTTCTTTTATAATCTGTAAGTTTTTGCAGCTGCTTATATAAATTTTAAGTTGGGAGGCTGAATAAACCTACTCTGTTTTGTAGGATTCAGGCACTTTGGACATCCGAGGAATGGGTCAGGTTCTACCCACACATCTCATGGAGGAGAGGTTGATACGACAGCAACAAGAGATGGAAGAAGATCAGCGCTGGCTTGAAAAAGAGGAACGATTCCTGGTAATGCTTTGTTTTGTGGTACTTCTGAATTCATTGTGATTTCTCATTTTTTATTGCAGCTTGCTAAAACAAATCACTTCTGTGAAGTGAGAGTATTTACTGACCGCAGGAGTCACTACCAACATGGAGGTTTGGAAACAGTTTTTAAATTAAGTGTTCAGCTCGTGAGTGAGTCCTCGATTATAAATACCTCGAAGAGCTGGGTTTTTTAGTCAGTCTCACTTTATCCAGTTCAGTGTTTGCGTGTGGGAAATTGCATTATGATTCTGTGCCAATCTGGAGATTGCCTGCTGGTTCTTAAGGAGACAGATCTGTGCATACTCTGCCCCTCAAAAAAGGGATAACCATCAGCCATCGAACAACCCTGACTGCAGGAAGAGCTGGAAGCAGTCTGGCACTGGAGGAATAATGGGAAACATTAGTGGGAAGAAATACTATGAGAGGGAGCTGTGTGAGGTGGGGGGAAAGCTCTGAAGATCACCAGGAGGAGAAAGAAGAGATTGATTAGTCATGGGATCTCCTGTTGCCGTTTCTCTGCAGTTGTGTGTTTTCTTATTGCCAGGGCTACTGGTGTCTGGTGTTCAGTTGAACTCTGGCTTCCTGGCTGTCAAAATTCAAGTTCTGTGTTAACATTCTCTTCCTCGAGAGTGATGGCTCCAGACGGGGCAGGAGATGATGGTCACGTATGACTCTCTATAGGCTCGCGCTGGGTGCGTGAGCCTCACTGGAGAGGTGGATAACTGACAGTGGTGTGCTATGGGTTGTGACAAAGGCTGTGACAAACACCAGTCACATGTTTGGTCTTAAGAAGCCTATTTCAAGGAATGTTTCTGTTCAGAAGCCTTTTATGTTGAATGTAGTTGTAAAGCATCCCTGTCTAAAGGCAGGTGCCACAGGTTTGTTACAGGGGGTAGGTTTGAATAAATATGCTGTCTGTTTAGAGCAGGTGATTATAATGGTCTGTGGGTTCTGTAAGAGTTCTCTGCACTGTCTAGAGCAGGTCTCCAGGAAAATCTTAGTTGTATGGAAGCATTACTTTTATTTTAGCCAGCAAAACTGCTGGTCGTGATTGTCTCACAAAACTCTAAAGAGTCTTTTAGGGATCTTGAATCCAAGACTTTGAGTTCCTTGAAAATCAAAAGTTATGCTTTATTCTACGGGAAGGTGGTGGGTGGGAAGGGAGAGCAGATCTTGGACATGGACAATGTTACCAAGACCTTATTCTTTGCCAATTGAATTGTCTTAGTCCCTCGGGGGTTTAGTTACGTTTAGTATTCACAGAATCACACAGAATCACGGAATATCAGGGATTGGAAGGCACCTTGAAAGATCATCTAGTCCAATCCCCCTGCCTGGGCTGATCGTGAGGGCAACCAAAGTAGGATAAATCTCTACTGGCTCTTGAGAGCTTCGAATAGATGCCTCCGTGTCGTTCTAGCCAAGATCCAGATTGTTTAGATGTTACTTTTGCTTAGAGGGTGCTGAAGCTTGCTTTTGGCTGCTTTCCTCCTCAGTGCACTTGGGAATTTGCCTTTTACCATTGGATGACCATAAAAAAACCCCACTGTACCCAGATGGCTTTGTCCAATTCATTACAAGCTGAAGGGAGGGAGAGGAAAGGAAAACTTCTTCCCTAATTTAGGCATTAACTTTTCCAGTCTTGAGTGGCAGCAGTTGCTGGTGTCTTTCACAAGCCCAGGGGGTCAAATTGATCCCATTGTCGGTTAAAGCTTTCAAGATGGTCAAGAACTTTTTGAGGAATTAAACTTGGGGAGAATTGTGATTTTAGGTGGCAGTAGATCGATCGTGTGGGAACTTTCTGCAGAGAACTTTCTGATCTTTCTAAACTTTCTGGGTTTTTTCTGCAGAATAGCTGATAATTATTTGTAGTTTGTTATTCTGTTTCAACTCAGCCTCTGAACCGTTAGGGTGTTTATCGTGCCCCAAATTGCTGCTTGAGGAGGGAGCTGCTGATTTTTCTTTTGATCTATAATAGAGTCTTAGCATATGTTTGGAAAAGAATTACTGTGTTTTCGTGATATGTTAGCTTTGATTGCAAGGAGACACCATTTCTATTGCCACCCCCTACGCAAAGGAGAACTAGCACTGATGACCTTGTGAGCAGCTATAGAGTTTGCAGCTTTCCAGAGCTGTGATGGGTTGCTGTAAACCCTTAGTGGTTTAAAAAGGCAAAGTGAACTTAAATGGCCAAGATGATAATTGGAATCCATGAGACATTTCAGTTCTTTTTTTTTTTTGGTACACTAACACTTTGACTCCAGAGACTTCAGAATTTATATTTGAATGGCTGTTACAGATCTATACACTGGGACAAAAGCCAAGCAAGCTAGTGATGGCCAGGAGGTATATTTGGATGCATAGCAGGATGCACAGCAGAGGAACTTTCGGTTTATACATGGGTGTTTCTTGGAAAAGGAATGTGGTTCTCTAGGTTCAGCCTTGAGGAAATCAAGATGGTAGAAAAGTCTTGTGGGGAGTCACTCTTGGCGGTCTTGCAGATCACCAGAAGGATATCCACAGTTCACATATGAGAGTCCAAAAACTGGTCCAGTGTAGAAATCATAGAATCATAGAATGGTTTGGGCTAGAAGGGACCTTAAAGATCATGGAGTTCCAACCCCCCTGCCATGGGCAGGGACACCTCCCACCAGGCCAGGTTGCTCAAAGCCCCATCCAGCCTGGCCTTGAACCCCTCCAGGGATGGGACAGCCACAGCTTCTCTGGGCAACCTCTTCCAGTGTCTCACCACCCTCACAGGAAAGGATCTCTTCCTGAGATCTATTCTAAATCTCTCCTCTTTCTGTGTAAAACCATTGCCCCTCGTTCTTTCACTACACAATAACCCATATACTACCTGCACATGCTCTTTGGTCCATGTCCTTCAGTGAGTGACTGGTGACATTTCTTCTCTTGGAAGAAAAGACATCCCTAATTGCCGTCCAGGTGATTTGGGGAGGTTTCACCTCTCTCACTTGCTTTGCGACACCGTTCTGCCCTAACCTCTACATTTGATAGAATGGTTTTGCTGAAGCGTAGCTCTCCCTTGCCCTGCTGCAGGCAGGTTTCAGAAGAATAGTTTTCCTTTGGAGCCCAGAGAACAATAGAGAGAGCAGAGCCAAATTTTAATTTTTAAGTTATGCACTCGTACAGTGTAGTGTAGATCTCAGTTCAAAGTGTCTGCTTTGAAAAGCAGCTCTATTTACACAGTCTTCAGCCTCCTACACTGTGTCTCGCTTCTGCTACCGAGAATTGGACTCAGCGGGGAGCGACTGCAAATCATTTAATGTGAGACACTGAAAAATCCTCAGTGGGGTTCCTGCTGGTACCATCTTTTGTTTCCCCAGAGTAATGCCAACCTGCCCGTGACTTGAAATTCACTGCTGCTTCTACAGGGGAAAAAAATAGGACTCGAAGCATGTTCATACACGTCTAAACAGCAGTGATGCTGCGGGTGCTCGGAGAGACACCCCAGAGGAAGAATTAAATTGGGATGGGGTTGAAATGGAAATGTGCCAGCCTTCGGGAGAGGGTGTTATCTCTGCAAGCAGTTTGCCTGAAACTGGTCCTTTGAGAACCTGTGCCTCCTCGACGCTTGAAAGGAGATAGTAATTTTTTTGCTTCCAAGCTGCAGCCGTGACAGAATCCGGAATTCTGAAATTCTGGGGTAAAAAGAGAAAACAAACAAATCTCTCTTCATGGGAAGCTCCCAAATGAAAATCAGCCTGTTGTGTGAAAAAAAAAATATGAGTAAAGAAGTGTTTGATTTTAAGTTGTACCAAATATACCCATTGGGAGGTGAGAATATACCCATTGGGAGAAGAGAATTCATGGGGGGACACACACAACTATTTTTTCAGGACTGACCCTCCCTTCCACCCCTGATAGAGAGGGGACGTTGCTTTAATGGACACGGATTAAACTTGGGGGCTCTCATGCTCTCTTCATAAGTGGGCTTTGGATGTCAGCATCTCCAGGAAAGATATTTCCACCCCAAAATATAAAGCTGACAAAGGTAACTCAGTATTTTACCTGTACATAGAGCATAGCATATAGAATTACTATATAGAATGGTGTATAGAATACTTACTATATATAGAATTACTGTGTACTCTATAGGATACATCCATTGGATTACTATAGAGTAATCTATACATTACTCCATTAGGGCCACAGTATGTGTGTGTTAATCTTCCAACCCTGACTTCCTGTGTGTAGGATTAATTGAAAAGTCAATCAGTTCATTCAATGAGTTAAAATCATTTTTAAAGGCCCGCTGAAGATGCTTTTGTTTGTGGCTTTTGACAGAAGTTTGGACCTGCCAAAAACTAGCCTGATATTTAATTATTATTTTTTTTTAATTGGTTCTAGAAGAGAGTACATCCTGTGTGTTTTGGTACAGAGTTTGACCCAGAAGGAGGAATCGGCTGTAACCATAGACAGGAAACCAGTGGGTGGGTGGTGGTGCCGTGAGGGCACCTTCTGAACTGGGATCCAGTTAGTTTCCTTCGCAGAAGTTGTGGGAAAGGAACAGTGTTGTTCTGTGTCTTTTCAAGGTGACCTTTTCATTTCAGCATTGTGTAGTGAAATCAGGGGTTTTATGCTGTAATTTTAGCTGACCCTCAGAACACTTTGCAGAAAGCTTTTCTTCTTCGAGGCCTCTTTAATTACCCTCTTCCTCATATTCAGTTTCCAGTCTGAACCTTTCTTTTGAGGCTGTATGGATGGTATGTGGCATTGTTTTTAATTATATAAAGTATAGATATATGTGTAAAGTATAGATATATATGTGCATGCCTTTTAGTAACTCCTCAGCAGAGAGAGTGGGGTTGTGCTAAGAAATTTATAGTCCTTTCCTGTGATAGGTTAAGCAGAAATAACTCACATAGTTTCCTTATCGTGTTTGGCAGTGGGTTGTTTTTTTTTTTCTGAAATTCCCACATAGTTGTGGTTTTGTCCTATTTTGCCACTGAGAACTGCAATTCCGATGGAATTGATGTGAACTGTTGCTAAAATAAGCTTTTAATTTTTAGCCTGAGAAAATCCCACCAGGACATTGCAATTTGGCATGTCCTGAGAATGCCAAAACTTACATGTTCTTTTCTTAGTGAGGGGCCAGAAATACTGAAAATAAAGTAAATCGTGTTCCAGTTTGTCAACATACACATCCTGTCTGAAAAGTCCTCTTGATTGTTGCAAAGATTTCAGACACTATACTAGTTATTAGGGAAAAAAAAAAAACATTTCTTTTTGAAGGATATTGATTTTATGCAAGGTTTTAATAACAAATAGTTCCTCCCTTAAATACGTGTCTGTAATGAATATCATAGTAAGTAGAAAAGGCTTTGCTTAAACCTGCATTTAGGTGCATTCACCCCAAAAAATTCAGAGCACTATGGTTTGTGTGCTTGAGAAGTCCCACCACATTAGGAGTGTGGAACACATTTGGTTTGTCATTGGTTGGTCACTGCTCAGCTTCAAGGCTTGAAAAATACACTCGCTATAAAATGGTGTGTAAAGTTTGTCTTTTGAAACTTCCACAGCTACACAAATCACAGACTCACAGGAAGGGACCTCTGGAGATCATCTAGTCCAACCCCCTGCCAAAGCAGGTCCACCCAGAGCAGGTCCCACAGCAATGTGGCCAGGCGGGTTTGGAATTCCTCCAGAGACAGAGACTCCTCCA
>VXBJ01000040.1:8789-85988 GCA_013400055.1 Nycticryphes semicollaris
CAGGTTGCCCAGAGAAGCTGTGTCTGCCTCATCCCTGGAGGTGTTCAAGACCAGGCTGGGGAGGGGAGGGGAGGGGAGGAGTGAGGAGGGGAGGGAAGAATTCAATCAACTAACAATGAATTTCTGTGTGATGTAATTAGGAACAAACTAAAGAATAATGTGATATAGGTTCTTGTATGGCAAAAAGAGAAAGAAAGAAAGAAACCGTTCATCTGTACCAGAGTACAGAGAGTCCATATATTCTTTAAAATCAAGAAGACAATATTTTATGGATGCCAGAGGCACCGGTGGAAAGCAGATGGCCTGGAAAGAGCTGGCAGTATGCACTGGAGGCTCAGAAAGCCAACCACATCCTGGGCTGCATCAAAGGAAGCACGGCCAGCAGGTCGTGGAAGGTGATACTACCCCCCTACTCTGCGCTCGTTAGATCCAACCTGGAGTACTGTGTCCAGCTCTGGAGTCCTCAACATAGAAAGGACATGGAACTGTTGGAGCAGGTCCAGCAAAGATTCACAAATATGATCAGAAGGGTGGAGCACTTGTACTATGAAGACTGGCTGAGGGAGCTGGGGTTGTTCAGCCTAGAGAAGAGAAGGCTCTGGGGAGACCCTAGAGCAGCCTTCCAGTATCTGAAGGGAGCTTACAAGAAAGCTGGAGAGGGACTCTGTCAGGAAGTGTAGTGACAGGACAAGGTGAGGGTGGTGAGGCCTAGGAAAGTTGTGGATGTCCCACCTCTGGAAGTGTTTAAAGATAGGCTGGATGGGGCTTTGAGCAACCTGGTCTAGTGGGAGGTGTCCCTGCCCATGGCAGGGGGGGTGGAACTCAATGATCTTTAAGGTCCCTTCCAACTCTAACCATTTTATGGTTCTATGAATCCACACATGCATCAGCAAAAACATCAGGCTTCCAGCCACACTAAATTACTGGTGTTATAGTATCTTGGAGGGGAAAATACCATGAACAACATCACTGATATGCACAGTTTCAAACTGGATTATCTAAGGTGGCATAATAATTCATCAGCACAATGAGGCAGAGTCAGAAATTGTAAGGAAAACTGTCCTAAGGACTCATTAAAAGAAGCTTGAAGGCCACAAACAACATCTTCTCCTACTTAGGCAAACTTTTCAGCTCTGTGGTGGAAATTTTCGACGCTATACAAGAGATCAGACTATCTATCTGTTCCTCTGGCTGTAAACAGATGAAATATAACTCTCTAGAAGTGCTTAGACCTATATTAACAAGGAAGGCAAAAGATATAAAATATTGTAAAGCATTTATTTTTATAATAGTCAATTGCCATCTTGGTTGTATTAACTGAAAAAACCAGAATCAACTAGGATGACATTTTAACTTTTCTTATGACATCATTATAAAATGTAAAACTTTTAAACAATCTTGTAACACAGCAATTATGTGAAAGAGAGATATAGGGAAAAGATACTAGTTCATCTGTTTTCTATATCTGAATTTGTCATTCCTCGACTAAATTTAAAACACAAACGGTAGAAAAAAATATGGACAAGTTTTAATCAGAGATTCTTATAAAGTAGTGCTCAGATGGAATTCAGACACAGTATCGTGACAGAGAAATAGAAAAGTCTGCCAGAAGTGCAAGGAGTTTGAGGGGGTTTTATCTGACTTTCTAAACCCTCAAACTTTTTACAACTCGGGGCTTCTTTTATGTTTTTACAGATGACCCCAAAGGGGATTTGCAAAGATGTATGAGAATTTCAAAGCCAAAATTAAAAATTTCTTTTCAGAGCTGGTGGACACCATAGATACAGAGATCCATAAGCTTGTCTGTACTCTGTAGCTTTCTCACATGTTTCTGGGTAAAAAACATAGTGCACCAGATTTATGATTCTCTAAGCTGCAGAACAGGCTTTGGTCTTACAGTTAAGGAATCATATTGATGCTCCTACAGGTTACTGCAGTAGTTCCTTCTAAATGAATCAGCTCCCGTTGAAAAGAAAAACACAAAACAGGTTCGAGTGCTGCAAGGTAATCAGAATCTTGCAGAAATGCAGCCTTTTTGAAGAGATTCACTGTTATTGTCTCAACTGCTTTAAAAATAAGCAAGTGTACAAAGAATTAACATATGTAAAATCCTACATTAAAGGGAGATTGACTCATTTAGAAGCAGTAATACAGCAGGAAAGCGCCCTGCAGTCAACAAAAGGGCTGCACAGTGGGAGGCTTATCCCAGCAAACAGCAATTCACACCTGTTAATTACTCTGAATAGGCTTGCACACAATGCTAGGCATGGCATTTATCTATTGTTTAAAAGCAATACTAATGTAATCTCTTGTACTGTTGTTATAAGTGAAATGAAAGCTTAACATGAATAATTTCCTTGCAAATCATCAATTAACTTATCATAGTATTTACCTGTGGACCCATAAAGCTCCAGCACATCCTAAAGCTATGTAAATAATGAGTGTTTCAGCTTTGCTGATAATTATGGTAAATTGTTGATGGTGGTATTACATAAACTCAATATTTCAGGGAAGTTTCTATTTATCAACATTTATTATTTAAAATCTTAAAAAAAAAAAATGTCTCAAGAACAGAAAAAAAAAAAACCTTCACAAAAATTTTGCTTACAGTTCCAACACTTTCTAATTAGAAAAAGTTAATCAAATGTGAAGGTTTTAAGCTAATTTAACCAATGTTTTAGTAATTTGAATGCCAGTCAGAATCTAAACATTTAATTTGACACATTTGAAAGGCTTACGACTTTTACAATTTTATTCTGCTTTTCCACGTAAATGCTTGGATGAACCCAAAATGAAGGCATGAAATATTTTGATATTTCTTTCTTTATCAGAATTACTTGACTAAAAATACTTTCTTTACCTGTATCCATCAATGTATCTAAAACATTTATTTCAGCAGCATTAGAAGTCTTATTCCTAATCTTAAACTCTAGCACACTCACTGCACTAGTAACTTCCAAGGGAGATTTCAGTACTGAAGGATTACAAAACATTATCCCACTGCTATTTGTGTACTCAAAGAATATACACTCAGGCATTTTACACATTAAAAATAGTAGACTACATAATCATATGGAGAAACTCATTAGGACAAAATAGAAGTCATAAAGAGAAAACACTCTTTTAGGGGTTCGACAAAAAATTAGTATTTATATGGCTCCTGAATATTAAATGATTTTTTAATAGTTAAAATTCAGCAAAAAACCAAACCAAACAATAACAAAACAAAAAACCCCACCAAAGCCCAGGAATTATGTAGGGGTGGATAGGAGAATGCATACTATCTGTCATTTAAAAGCATTAAAAGTTCAAGACGATATAGTTTAAGACGGTCTTTTCTTTTTCCACAGGAAGTAGACAACAGTGTTTCTGGAGGGTGATTTATCCTATCTCTATTTTCCTCCCTATTTGTATTGGTATTAATTTCCCTTTAAAAGTAATTCCCCACCGATTTCATAGAGTCTCAATGACCCATTTAGAGCCCTTAACTTTTAAACTGGTTGTGCTCAGGAAGAAGGAATCCTTCCTGAAATGTTTGTACTTATTTATCTGTTTCAGGTGTTCACATGAAAAATGAAGGGATCCTAGGCAATATAGTTACAAATTTACTCACCATTGGTTTCGTTTTGCCCTTCTCTTGAACAAGCACTGCTTAAGGCATAAGCCTGGTAGTCAGAGTTCACAGTCATTATGATTTATTTTGCTAAATTATTAGCCCTTTTCAGTTGTGTAATTAGCATCAAAAATTTGTTATTTGTCACAGAATGGTTAAAGTTAGAAGGTTAGAAGGGATCTCTTGAGTTCATCTTGTCCAGGCCCTTGATCAATCAGGGTCAGCTACAGCAGGTTGTCAAGGACTGTGTCCAGTTGAGTTTTCATTGTCTATAGATCTGGAGACTCCACAACTCCCTGGACAACCTTTTCCAGTGCTCAACCACACTTACAGTAAAAATGTTTTATTCTTGCATTCAGATATATTTTCCTGTGGTTTTTTTTTTTTTTTCTAATGATGATTGTCAGCAACAGGTTGTAATTCAACTGATGATCAAATTTGTTCAAGGATAAATTATATTCAGAAAGCCATAAGTGATTCTTTTTCTAAGTGGCTTTCTGCAATGATGATGAATTGGGCTTGTCCTTAGCTGTATATATAAAATGTCCAGCTGTATTAATTGAAATTCCCAATGCTAACAACTTCTTGTGGTGCAACCTACACATACTAAGTAGATTTTTCTGTGCTAATATATTATTGATAAACAAATGCATAAATAGATAAATTCTCTATACACATTTAAATAGGCCAGTGGTATTGGTAATGGTGTTTGTTGCCTGTAGCAAGTATATTTAATAAGAAGGTGAAATTTCTAGATACTTAGATATGTATGTAGTCTGCATCAGATCTCTTATGGGTCCAAGTGGAACCAGTATTTCATTTGTGACATAGAGGGTGTATAATACCAGACATGCTCATCATGAGGGCATGTAGGGCTAGAAATGATGGTAAGCATACACCTGTCATCAGATTTAGGGGATTTGTTGCTTCATTTGAAGAAACTTCATCAAGATCCTTCTTAAAGTACTATAAGATTGAGATGTTTAGTCTGATATCCTTCAAGAAACCTTTTATTTTCTTCTACTCATCAAAGCTGATGAAACAGTAAGGATTCATGAATGAGTTTCAAGCAAAGTTGGACACTCTGGTTTGCTCTGCAGTACGCTATCAACATGACTTCTGCTCTTCCTAATAAAAAAGTAAATGGAGTTTGAGAATGTGGTTCAAAGATACAATGAATGAAAATTTCGGGATACTAACTCCAGAATAAGAACATTGTGGTGACCTGAACTAGTATACCTTTCCTTTGTTAATTCGGATTTGTTTAAAACCAGCATATTTTGTATTACCAGTTCTCTTACATAAAGTTACCTTGAAAGCATAATGTCAGCAGGAAATTCTTATTGTGGGCGTGGGCTAATTAAACATAAATGCAGTCATATCTCTTCATCTGACATGGATCCTGCTGGGCAATACAGTATGTAGAAGATTAGCATTAATAACTGTGAAACCACAGTCTGAAAGGATACACATAGGAAAGAACTTGCTGAACGTATACGATGCTTTTGCCTCAAGTATCTTCTGTCTAATTTTGAAGAAATAAATATTAGAAAAAAAATATAATGCAACAGAATAAAGAAAGTAATAGTGGTGAAAAAATCTTCTTTATTTCAGTCATCCCTTGGTCTTCTGCTTCTATCTCTTTTGGTAAGGTGTCTAGGACTAAGACTCAATAGCTTTCAGGGTTTGATTCAATACATGGCCTAGAAAGTGTCATGCTGTTCTAAAAAGATGAGCTTAGTGAAGAAACCTTGGATGGATGAATACTCAAAAACCCCTATGGTATTCAGTATTACCTGCATGTCAATAACCAGACCACCCTTGCAGCTTTTTCACAGGCAGTTCTGGTGTCTGTGTGTTTGGGGTACAGTGGGTCAGCTGCACTTGTGTGAGAGCACAGTGATTTTTATGCCAATGAGCACTGTGTGAAAAAGCACAAAATCTGCTTGCATATCACCAAAGAAACCTAAGTCACTCTTGGGTTTCCTGAGGTTAAGCCAGTTTAAATTAGTTTTGAGTATTTTTGCAGATTGTCACTTGTTCATCTCAATAGGGTGCAGATAGAGCTGGATAGCCATCTGTCCCTTGTTTCAGCTGCCAGCAATCAGCCACTTGGCAAGGCTAAAGCAAAGAACACCTCCATTATATTTAAAGACATACTGGACATCTTGCTGTGAGTTTCCTGCCAGCAGTTCTGTCTTTAGGAAGCTCCTGCGTAGAAGGAAGATGCAAAACTGAAAGTAGGTGGACTGCTTCTGACTCAACTATCAGTCTGAAGAATAAGTTGAAATAAACACTGAAGGCTTTCAAGGATTTTAAAGGTTAATAAATTCGTTTACATTGCATGTTTATCCTTGCATTTTACAAGTGAAGCCAAACGTATAATTAAATTTTTATTAAGTGAGTGGCTTCTCCCACCTCAGCCTCAGAATAGACTGCGTTGAAATGGAATGACATATATCTTTAGAAATCATCTTCTGACTCAGCAAACCTCCTGTTCAGTGTGGAGTGAGGCCAAGTCTGAACTAAATCAAACACTAACCAAACAGTACAACTGATATTAATTTTTGAGCTTTGTTTCCAATCCCTCAAAAGAAATAATCAATCAACCTCCTCCACCACAAAAAAGTCCTCTAGTAGTGCTGAAACTTCAGTTAACTACTCGACCATCAGCATATAATCCCAAAGAGCAATGTTTGCCTGTATTTCCTGTTGGAGTTAAAGAAAAATTGCCCCTCATTGCCCCTCTAAGTTTCAAACCCACCAACAAATTTGCATAACTATGCATGAATGAAAGACACAAAACTTTGTGGTAGCTGGCAACAAACACAAAGCAAGCACATGGGAGACTTGCCGTACAGTGTATATTCACCAGCAGAGGTTTTAAAGGATCTTTTAGGTATTTCAGTCACCCTGGTCTTGACTTCTACAACATTTTCCAAAGCATTTCTGAGACATTTAAAAATTTTTTAAAATGGCCCATCCAAGAGTTTCTCTTTCCATAACTGTCCAACTATTTAAATACACTTTCCATAAAGTTACAATCTAGTTTAAAATTCTTTCCCTGGGCACGAGTGGCAGGTGATGAGCATTACACACTGTGCTATGGTACTGAAAACAAGATTTCTCTGTAAAAGAGAAATAGTGTCTTAAATTTACTTACCATTCCTGGACATTTCTGGGAATTTTGTTAAAGTTCTCATTAATTTCTCTTTGGAAGTTGCTGCTTTCTCAATCTTATGTGATCGAGTCTGCAGAAAAAATACATTTTTTTTTTCTTTCTTTCTTTCTAGTCCTAAAGGGATTGAGGAAATTATCCCTGCATTTTTAAAGTTACAGCATGCTATGTTAGAGGCTCTCCTTGGCATGTGATTATGGGATCAAAGTTACCAAGGAAATAAACCATTGTTTAGTGCATAAGCAGGTCTGTAGCAAGTGGTGTCCCGCAGGTCAGTACTGGGTCCAGTCCTCTTAAATATTTTAATCAATGACCTGGATGAAGGGATAGAATGTACCTTCAGCAAGTTTCCTGATGATACAAAACTGGGAGGGGTTGCTGACATACCAGAAGGCTCTGCCACCATACAGCCAGACCTGAACAAACTGGAGAGTTGGGCAGAGAAGAACCTGATGAAATTCCACAAGGCAAGTGCTGCACATGGGGAGGAATAACCCCATGTACCAGAACAGGTTGGGGACTGACCTGCTGGAGGGCAGCTCTGAGGAAAAAGACCTGGGAGTCCTGGTGGACAGCAGGATAACCACGAGTCAGCAATGTCTCCTTGTGGCCAAGAAGGCCAATGGCATCCTGGGGTGCATCAAGAAGAGTGTGACCAGCAGGGTGAGGAAGGTTATCTACTCTGCCCTGTTGAGGCCGCACCTGAAATACTGTGCAGTTCTGGGCTCCCCAGTTCAGGAAGGACAGGGAACTACTGGAGAGGGTACAGCAGAGGACCACCAAGATGATGAGGGGCCTGGAGCATCTCTCTTATGAGGAAAGGCTGAGGCACTTGGGTCTTTTTAGGCTGGAGAAGAGAAAGATGACGGGGGATCTGATCAATGCCTCTAAATACTCCAAGGGTGGGTGTCAAGACAGTGGTGCCAGTCTTTTTTTCAGTGGTGCACAATGAGAGGACAAGAGGAAATGGACACAAACTTGTACATGTATTCCATCTAAACACAAGGAGGAACTTCTTCACTTTGAGGATGGCAGAGCACTGGAACAGGCTGCCCAGAGAAGTGGTGGAGCCTCTGTCCCTGGAGATGTTCAAAACCTGCCTGGACATGTTCCTGTGCAACCTGCTCTGGGTGGACCTGCTTTGGCAGAGGGATTGGACTAGATGATCTTCAGAAGTCCTTTCCAACCCCATATCATTGATTCTGTGATAATGTGACTAAAAGTATTAACTCAAAGTAACCAGAATTCCTGTTCATCAGTTCAGGTTCTTAACTCACTTACTTTCTGCTTTTAATTTGTGAATACAGACATATAGCAACTACTGGTGGTTAAGATCCATGGATCACATTTATTGGCTTACTAAAATTAACAATGAAAAAAAAGTCCCTAGATGAAAAAAAAAAAAAAAAGTAAAAAAACTTAAACCCTGAAACTTCAACAAGACTTCCACATTACAGTTATAATTAACAGCATCAGAATGTTTATACAGATTGATGGCCTGGTGAATCTCAGTTGAAGGTTAGTGTAAAGCTGAAGAACAGTAAGTTCCAAGCCAGTTTCAATAAAATGGTGCACTGTTACTGCCTATTTGCTGAATGTTATCCTGTGAGAAGATCTAGAAATTTGGTGACAAAATCTGGAATCTTCACTTCAATAATAAAATCATGGAAGATGAAGTTAACATTTGAAGGATGTTGATTTCAGATTCGTTTGAGTGATGACTGTCAATTACAACACCACCACTGATGATGTAAACTCATCACAAAAAGCAAACATTTTTAGATATGAAAACCAAATGCTAAACCTTAATTAGGAGACATCACTGGAAACTTAGTTTCCTATGACCCATAGTTTTAGCCATGTTAAACAATCTCCATTTATTGTTTGGATTTTTTTTCTTGCATTATTATAAATTAGCTGGGCAGCCTGTAAACAGTAAATTATAAGCTGGGCTTTGCTACCAATATAAATTGGGCTTTATTATAATTGAATTCGATTTAAAACAGGCGGTACAGACATTCTGTTTTTCAAATTCCTGTAATAATAAATACAAACCATAAATCTTATGCAGTGAAATCTGCACTACAGTGAAATAGAACAAAGCAACCAGCTTGTAGCTCTTAAGATTCACCATAATTACTTAACCTCCTTCTACTTAACAATTTTGGTTTATGTACTGCAAGCATCAAGGTTCAGTTTTAAGAAAACTGTTAAAAGTACAGACATGATGTAAATAGATTCAGCAGTTAGCATGAAAAGTTGAAATTATATTGTTTCATATGTTACTGAAACAAATAATATATTGCAGATTTTATTTATTGAACTTTATGGACAAGAAAAAAAATACAGTAGAGTTTAATAGATTTTGTACAAGGTTTCTTAGAATCAGTCAGCAGAAGAAAACAGAAAATCGAGAGCTTTGAAATAAGACAGAAAAATTAGAACATTTTATGATATGACCACAGTTGTAATTTTAGCAATTTATTTGTCAACAACATAAAGGGGAAGAGCCCCTGTTGTGTATATATGCAATCCACTTTTGTGTTGTATCTGTTTTATTTTATTACTTTAAAAATTGGCAAAAGATAAAAAATACATCTGATTCTCCTCTGTGCTGATATCAATTCCTATGGTATTGTCAGTAAGCTGATTATATCCTCTAGGATTTTTCAGCTAATCTGAACCAGTCACAGGAGACTGGATATAAACTGTGGTGTATCAAAGCTTCTTGGCCTCCAGTCACCCTTTTTGCCCCCATGTTTAGCAATGGATTGTGGGTGAATATGTGGGTTGATTTGATAGGTGAACAGTCACAGCATTTGCTGCATGAATAAATAACATGGGCCAAATTAATGCTTTGTGTAATTCCATTAGAATGGATATGCTCACAATAGGGATCAAAATAGTTTGCTGGTGGAAAAGTGAACACAAGGGCAGCAAATTACCATCACACCTTCTTTCCCTGAAGAGGTAAAATGTGAAATAGAAAGAAATTCCAAGGCCAGCAAAAATAGATGTTTGATCTATAAAGAATTAACTAGACATTCAGTACTTGAAAAGGTCTACTGCTCAATTTGGGACTGTTTTGGTCAAATGTAGGTATTCACATTTCTCTTTGGCCTTCTTTTCTTTACAAGTACAAAATCAATTTAATTCTCCAAACAATAGAGGAGCAATAAACTCATCATCATGGACACTTTCACCATTATGAAAGTGTTTTCTTTGTATGCTTTTCATTGGGTTTACCTGTTATCAGTCAATTTTAACATTAGAATTACATAATCTAGGCAAAGTATAACATATGAAGTAGAGTGTTAATATGCAAGCAACTTTCCCCAAAACTTAGGGCTCATGAACTTGTTGAATAGTTCTACACTTTCATGTGTATGTGAGTTTGTCTCCTTTTGATCCCCATGAGAGTGCTCTGGAATCCAGTTCCCATTCATCACTGAGACCAATCTAGGACTTTCCTAGAGCCTGCTGGTAACGTCTCCCTGGGAGCTTGATACAGTTTTGAATATATATTTATATATATTGTATATTGTATTTATTTTATTATTTCCTTTTTATTCCATTATTAATATTTTGTTAAATTACTTTAGTGGGTTTTTCCCCTCCCAAACTCATAAGTTCTTTATCTCTCTTCTTCCTCTCCTTTTAGAGAGAGAGATGGGGAGAGCTTCTACCACCTTGTCATTAGCCAACCCATCCCAAACCACAACAGCAGGAAATATCTTTGGGAGCATTTTATTAACAGTGTAGCAAATATCAGTGCAAGACTTTAGAGGAGGAGACAGTGATTTTATTTAAAATGAAAAATGGAATAAACAGGCTTTCTGTACTATCACTCTCTCTCACTGTTCCATAGTCACAAACACCAGAACTCTGTGTTGTGTCCAGGAAGTCTGTCCTGCTGTCAAGCTCTATGGCAAGGGTCCAGCCCATCAGGCACCACAATGCTTGTGTCCACAAGTATGCTCCAGGATCTGTCACAATGAAGGATACCAGCTGTTTCGTCCTCACATGTCCTATGTGATTAGTTTGGTGACTACATGCAGGACTGGGATATGTCTTTTTTGTACCATTTTTTAGTTGATGGTGTGTCTGTTCTGTCTCAGTTTCATCACACAACAGCTGTCCACACTTTTTTTTTGTCTCCACATCTGGGTGTCTTGTGAAACTTCAGGAATATGTGCTGGGAGTCTTAGCAGTGCTCTGTGGCCACTTACTACCCAGCAGCTGCAGTCTGGCTTCTTGTTGCTTCTATATTCAGCTTGGTCCAAAATGTATTGGAATCACAGAGAACTCTCATGTAAAGAAAGACTGGATCACACTCATGCTTATTTCTGAAAAGCTATTACTCATTACCCGACCGGGATAAATTAGACAACTGATCAGTGTCATACAGCAGAAACATTGCATAACCTTTTAATTAGGTTCCACAGAGTTATTGTTAAGCTCTTTACCCTAAATTTAGGCTTTGATACTTACATTTCATGTAACGTTAATTTAATTTAAACCAACCAAACAAAAAAAACCTTTAACCTTTTGTTTTTTGTCTCCTGGGCTGCTGTTCTACTGCAGCTTAAAGAGATCAGTTCTCTCCTTCTATTTTTTTAGCTCATCCATCAGTCATTACCATCTTACAATCATCACCTTTTATTTTTTCACTGACTATTCTGAGGACGATGTACTGGAGGACAGAGAGGAGGAGACAGGCTGATTTTCATAAGCTGTAACATCAAGATTTGGAAATAAATGGTTTTGTTTCAATAATAAACAGTTATGCTAAACTGATATGGGAGAAATAAAGTATATAAAACTTCAGACATTATTCTTCAGAATTCCTTTTGGATCAGAGAGAGGAAGAAGAAAACGAGAGAAAAAGACGAGATTTAGCTTGCTATTGAAAATATGGAAAGACCAAATATTTTATTGGTGTAAGTGAGTATAACTTGACTGAGTTTCAGCAGACCTCTGCATCATCATTAATAGCAGTTACATTTCAGATACAAAATTTGCTTTGTTTATTCGACTTTAAATCTGTGGGACTGGATGTAGAACACCATACACCAGACAAAGTTTACAGTGATAAAAAAAGTTTAAGAGATACAAAGGTTGCATAGCAGTAAAGGTCATAAACCTTTATATTAGAGGCTGAGAAAGAGAAAAGAACTACTGGTGAGTTAGTGTTGTATGAAAAACAGATTAATGTCAGTGGGAATGAAACAAGGCCATGATCTCAACTAATTCAAAGTTCCTTCCAAGCTTTTCTCTCTGTGTAATCCACCAGTTTAAAGTTTTATATTACTCTCTGAAGGGGGTGATCTGGTCGGCCCCGGGAGGGCCTGCAGTGTTGCTCAGCTACTGGGGGAGGACGTATTGGAGCTTGTTGGCCACAAGCCCTGGGAGAACTAGATAAGCTGAATCTAGGAGGAACAAAGGATGCTTGTCCTTCACCNTGGCAGTCGAAAATGCTAATGTGGATTGTAAAAAACTACTAAAGTCTCTTCCAAATCCGAATCCCACGCTGGTGGAGATGATAGAGGCTTGCAATAGAATTGGCACTGTGGATCATAAATATGAAGCAATGGCCACTGCCTTTGCGGCCATGCGTGGCCCTATGGGGCCTGGGAATTGTTATGGTTGTGGTAAACCCGGACATTTGAAAAAGAATTGTTTAGCTACCAATGCTGGAACCAGATCCCTGGCCCCGGGGATTTGCTCTAGGTGCCGAAAAGGGCGTCATTATGCTAACCAATGTCGATCTAAGTATGACTTCCAGGGACAACCGATACAGGGAAACCGATCGCGGAGCGCGGGACAGCGGCGCGCGCAGACACAAGGACTCTCAGACCTCTGGATCTTGTTTAGTAAATTTTCAGTACAACACAACTTTAGCTCATATGATCAGTAAATAAATTTCTAGTTTATAATTATATGCTCATTAGAGATAGTTGAAAATTTCTATTGAAACAGTTTTGGCCTGAAAATTGTTTTTTGCCAAGATTATAACTACACGTTCATATCTATATCAGCACTATGCAATGCATACCATATCTTGAAATAAAATGATTTCTGAGAAAATAAATTTTTATTTCTACTTTATTTCTCAATGTTTTAGATGCTTCATTCTTTATAAGCAGATGTATGTGTTAGCTGCGCTTACTTAATAATTATCAAAATATTGAATTTAGCTGAAGTATTTCCATATAACAGTTTTTCTTGAATAAGACTCATCGTAAAAAATAAACCTTACCTGAGTGTTCTACTAAACAGAAAGGGAAACAGTACCTTGATGTAGTACTTCTTATTATAGAAGAGTCATGATTGAATTTGACTAGAATGATAAAAAAGTCATACCAAAAAAGCATTCACATACCCGAAAGGAGCTACAGGGGACATGGGAAGGGAGATCAAGATCACTCTTGATCAGGGAGTGGAGTGATAGGATGAGGGGTAATGGTTTTAAACTGAAAGAGGGGAGATTTACATTAGATCTCAGGAAGAAATTCTTTGCTGTGAGGAAGGTGAGACACTGGCCCAGGTTCCACAGAGAAGCTGTGGCTGTCCCATCCCTGGATGTGTTCAAGACCAGGCTGGATGGGGCTTTGAACAACCTGGTCTGGTGAGAAGTGTCCTTGCTCATGGCAGTATGGTTGGAACTCCATGGTCTTTAAGGTCCAACTCTAACCACTGATTCTATGATTTGGAGGGCCTGGAACTGGACACTGTTCTCCAGATGTGGCCTCACCAGGGCAGAGCAGAGGGGTTGTATGACCTCGCTGTACCTGCTGGCCACAGTCTTAATGCATCCCAGGATGCCATTAATCTTCTTGCCCACAAGAGCACATTACTGCCTAATGGTCAACTTATCGTTCAGTTGGACTTGTGTCCAAGTAAAAGTACTAAGGGAAACAACCTTATCGGTTTTATCTAGTCTTTTTCCCTTTATTCACTTGTTTTTCTCACAGTTCAATTTAATATCTTTAATAAATGACAAATTTATCAAATGCATGTTTGGGAACAAAACACTGAAACATCTTAAATGATTGATGATCACCTGTGTCTATGCTGCTTTTCTGTTCCAGCATTTGAGATGGTAATAGAATGTTACAGAGGGTAAACTAGCAAAACAGACTTTTTTTTTTTTTTTTTTTTTTTCCAGAAAACACAAGAAACCTGAAAAGCAGCTTTCAAATTCAGTGTGGTCAGCACCTGGACGGCAATTAAAGGTTTTATAGTTGGTGGGTTCAGGTAGGTCTTTCCTGGAAAACATTGCATTGTGCCCAAAGGAAATTCTTGTTTAACATGAATTTCAGATGAAGCAGCTTTTCATAATTTTACCGAGAGCCATCCAACATTTGTGTGTCTTTTAGTCCAGCCTTATTGCTTTCTCTTCCATTTTTTTATAGTTTTATGGAAATTACAAATGAAATGTGAGAAGAAAGTGAGATTTTTTTGACAAGCTTTAATATCCTGTTAGCAAACTCTCCAGAAAGAGTGAATAAACTTTATAGGATGGATATTCTTTTTTTCCTTCCCTCCATCATCTTGCTTAATAAAAATAAACTGGATGAAGATACACAATTTCATAGAAAATCACTTTGCAATAAAAAGCGCCTATTATAGAGTGTCAATGGATGTGATAACACGCATAATTTACCTCAGGAAGTATGTAATTAGAAAATTAACCTTTTGCATTTCTCTCCTTAATCAGCTGCAACAAATGACTAGAGAATACACATTAGCAGCTGCATTTACTGTATTTACATGCTATTAACAAGAAAGTGACTGCTTGGAGAGAGAAGAATAGAGCTTGTGATTATGAAAAGTATAGTGATTGAGATGGAATGGTGGTTTCTTGGATTCTTTTTTTTTTTTTTTTTTTTTCATTCTGGCAAAGGTGCATTACCAAATCTGCGTACCCTCAGGAAATGTCACAGCATCTAAACTTTTCCTGTTTTCTAGAACAAATGTATCTTTCTACCACAGTGACCTCTGTTTTGAAAATATTTAATTTTACCAATTGTGGTGATTTGTTTTTTTTAATAAAATTATTTTTTTTTTTTAAGAAATTGATAGACACAAATTTCATTATGAAAGACCTGTCTACAGGTAATAATGTATTTTAATCACTATGAACTTTATTTGAAAATTAAAATCTCCATATCTGACTACCAATATCTGAAATATTTTTGTTCCTGTACTGTCAGCCATAAAAAACTTCATGTCTGTGGTGGTCTCAGAGGAATTTAGGACGATGGCAGAAGGTATAAATGCCATAGTGCAATGTTCTCTTCCGGGGTGAATTATATGTTGTGTTATCATCGGTCATCTATCATAAATGACAAGAAGTATGAGAAGACCTTCTCCCTTCTTCCAAGTACTGAACCAAGATAGCTTCTGTCATTCCAAAGAATACTATTGCTCTTCAACAAGAAAAATATGTATTAATTTTCACAGGTAATTTAATAGAATCATAGAATCATCTGGGCCAGAAGGGACCTTCAAAGGTTATCTAGTCCGACCCCACCGCAGTCAGCAGGGACACCCCCAACTAGACCAGGCTGCCCAGGACCTCATCGAGCCTCACTTTGAATGTCTCCAGAGAAGGGGCCTCAACCACCTCCCTGGGCAACCTGTTCCAGTGCTCCACTACCCTCATTGTAAAAAACTTATTCCTAATATCCAGTCTAAATCTGCTTTTCTTCAATTTAAACCCATTGCCCCTTGTCACGTCTTTACAGGCCTTTGTAAATAGGCTCTCCCCATCCTTCGTGTAGGCACCCCTCAGGTACTGGAAGGTTGCTATTAGGCATCCCCGGAGCCTTCTCTTCTCCAGGCTGAACAACCCTAGCTCCCTCAGCTATTCCTCATAGCAGAGGTGCTCCAACCCCTTGATCATTTTTGTGGCCCTTCTCTGGACCTGCTCCATCAGGTTCACGTCCTTCTTATATTGAAGGCTCCAGACCCGCACACAGTACTCCAGGTCAGGTCTCATCAGAGCAGAGTAAAGTGGCAGAATCACTTCTCTGGACCTGCTGGCAACACTTTTTTTGATGCAGCCCAGGATGCGATTGGCCTTCTGGGTTGCAAGTGCACGCTGCCTGCTCATGTCCAGCTTCTCTTCCACCAGCACCTCCAAGTCCCTTTCCTCAGGGCTGCTTTATAATACCTTGCTGCTTAGTCTGTATTGATACCAAGGATTGTTCCGGCCCAGGTGCATAACCTTACACTTGCACCCGTTGAACTTCATGTGGTTTACTTGAGTCCACCTGTCCAGCCTGTCCAGGTCCCTCTGGATGACATCCTGTCCCTCAAGTGTATCAACAATACCACATAGCTTGGTGTCATTTGCAGACTTGCTGATGTTGTTCTCAATCCCTCTGTCTA
This sequence comes from Nycticryphes semicollaris, assembly GCA_013400055.1. Taxonomy (NCBI): domain Eukaryota; kingdom Metazoa; phylum Chordata; class Aves; order Charadriiformes; family Rostratulidae; genus Nycticryphes; species Nycticryphes semicollaris. Next base: position 24,977 of record VXBJ01000040.1, read on the forward strand.
TGTCATTGATAAAAAGGTTAAACAGTACCGGTCCCAGCACGGACCTCTGAGGGACACCACTTGTCACTACTCTCCATCTGGACTTAAAGCCATTGAGAACCACCCTCTGGATGTGACCGTCTAGCCAATTCCTTATCCACTGAACAGTCCACCCATCAAATCTGTATCTCTCCAATTTGGCAAGCAGGATGTCATGGGGGACTGTGTCAAAGGCCTTACAGAAGTGCAGATAGATCACATCCATAGGTCGTCTCCTGTCTAATGACATAGTCACTCCATCATAGAAGGCCACTAGATTAGTCAGGCAGAACCTGCCCCTAGTAAAGCCATGTTGGCTGTAATGAATCACCCCCCTGTCCTCCATATGCCCAAGCATGACATCTAGAAGGATCTGTTCCATGATCTTCCCAGGCACGAAGGTGAGGCTGACAGGTCGGTAGTTCCCAGGGTCCTCCTTTCTACCGTTTTTAAAAATGGTTGTGATGTTTCCTTTTTTTCCAGTCTTCAGGGACTTCACCTGACTGCCATGACTTTTCATATATCATGGAAAGTGGTTTTGCAACTTTGTCATCCAGTTCTTTCAGGACTCTGGGATGTATTTCATCAGGTCCCATGGACTTGTATATCTTCAGATTCCTTAGATGATCACGTGTCTTCAGTTATAGGGGGGATGGACTTCGTCATCTGGGTCCTCAACTTGTGGGCCATCAACAAGAGAGCTAGGAGGAAAGGGGTTGCCAGTGAAGACAGAGTGGAAAAAAAGTCAGAATGACAAGGAGCGGTCAAGTTGTGAAAAAATAAAGAATTTTTCTGAAAAGATGTAGGGATCACACTATTACCATAACTTGTACTGTCCCACGCCCTTCACAGTAAGGAAAAAGGAATAATCAGGAACAATGCTTTGACTGTCACTCTTCAGAATAACTGATGTCTCACCAGTGATTCTTTCTTTAGCAGGAAAATTCAGAAGACACTAACTAGCCAAACTCAACAGCTGTATTTCTCTACCTGAGTCATATAATCATGGACTAATCATTTATCCTCTCCAAGCTTCAATTGCCTTGTCTATAAAGTTAGGATAATTATAGTCCCCTACCTCATGGGGATGTTGATTGACTGAATGAATTAATGTTTATAAAATGTGCAGTTATAATGGGGATCTGCATCAGAGGCAGCTTAGAAACCATAAATACTTTGCAGTTCTATAGACAGTAGTTTATACTCCGCTTTTCTCTCCTCTGTTATGTCTGGAGAATACTTCACAGAAATTCCTCTTTACACAGTTTTCTGGACACCTTATTTTGATTTCTTACTTCATTCATGCTGCTTTAGAGTTTTATTCTTAGAACCATGATCAGATTCTGGCTGGTTGGGCTGGATGAACAGAAAGGCTTAAATGTACATATCGAAGCTAGCTTTAGAATCTGCTCTTGAAGGTGTTCCACTATGCGTATATCCAAGTGACTGGGAAGAAAGGGTTCAAGAGGCCCTTTTGCAGAGTTAAGCCCCTGCTCCCAGTTTTAGGATTTTTTAGCATCTTGTTAACCAGTGGGTCTTAACAAATGGTAGTTTTTCAGATTGGACTTGTGGCTACAACCACTAGAAAAGGCACAGTGGTGAAGCACCACTGTCTCTTCCTTCTACTGTAACACAATTTTAAACATCAAGCAGCTATATTTGTGCTTTTCAAGGTGTTATAGCCTGCTGGTGTATCATGTTGTTTTCTGATGGGAACTAGATCAGGCTCCTCAGGCAGCTGCATGTGAAGGAAGTGAAAGCTTTCTCCACTTTCTACCCCTTTGAGGGTGGGATATCCAGAGGGGAGATGAACAGAAAGGCTAAGGTGGGTTCATGAAAGTCAAGTCCTGCTTCACACACCTGATATCTTGCTATGACAAGGTGACCCATTTGGTGCATGAGGGAAAGGCTGTGGATCTTGTTTACCTGGACTTTAGTAAAGCCTTTGACAGCATTTCCCACAGCATTCTCTTGGAGAAACTGGCTGGCCACATTTTACGCTTCACTGGATAAAAAGCTGACTGGAGACCAGACCGAGACAGTAGTGGTGAATGGAGTTAAATCCAGGTGGTGGCCTGTCATGAATGGTGTTCCTTAGGGCTCGGAACTGGGGATGGTTCTGTTCAATATCTTTATTAATGATGTAGACAAGTGGATGGAGTGCACCCTTATTAAATTTCCAGATGACACCATACTGAATGTGAGAGTTGAACTGCTTGAGGATTGAAAGGCTTTGCAGAGGGATCTCGACAGGCTGGTTTTATGGGCTGAGGCCAATGGGATGAGGTTCAATAAAGCCAAGTGCCAGATCCTGAACTTGGGTCACAACCCCATGCATAGCTACAGGCTTGGGGAAGAGTGGTTGGAGAGCTGCCTGGCAGAAAAGGACATGGGGGTGTTTGTAAACTNAGGGAGCTGGGGTTGTTCAGTCTGCAGAAAAGGAGGCTGAAGGGAGACATTCTTACTCTTACAATTCCCTGAAAGGGGGGTATAGCCGGGGCGGGTAGTTTCTTCTCCCAAGTCACAGGTGATAGGACAATGGCAAATGGCCTCAAGTCGCACCAGGAGAGGTTCAGATTGGATATTAGGAAAAAGTTTTACACTGAAGTTGTTGTCAAGCCTTGGGACAAGGCTGCCTAGGGAGTGCTAGAGCCACCATACCTGGCAGTATTTAAAAGCCAGGCAGATCTGGTGCTGAGGAAGACAGTTTAATGGTGGTTTTGTCAGTATTAGGTTGATACTTGGACTCGATGATCAAATAGGTCCCTTCCCTCTGAGACAATTTTATGATTCTTGGATTCTATACATGTATGTGTAAATATATGCAGAATCACTGTATGTCTTATGTATATGTTGTGTGATAGCATATATATATGTTTGTATGCATGCATTTTTGTTATTACCTCCATGAAAACGATACTTAAAAATAAAACCAACAAACTTTCTCTGCAAACATAGGACATATTCCACCATATTACACATTTAACATCAATCAGGGTGTTGGTTTCATCTACTTGGCAGGCCATAACCTAAATAAAGGATGATAGGCCTAAAATAAATCTATTTAGTTTGTTTGCAGAGCTTTTTTCCCTTGAGATATTTAAAGGAAATTGTTTGTGTTGTATTCAATAATATTAAACCTTTTTTTTTCTTGTAGAAGATAGAAATGCAAAAATAGTGCTTAAAAAGTGATATTCTGGACTGTATTTTATAATCTTAATGAATTATGATTAATTCTCACATTTTTTTATCAATAGGACTGTAGATGAGTCTTCTCATTTAAAATGCTTCAGGTGAAAACAGAGCTTGTAGAATTTAATTTAGTATGCTGTACTGATATTGTATTTAAACTTAAACAAGTGCTTCAATTTAACTGTAATTATTGAAGCACTTAAGGAAATGCTTATCTGTTTTTTGTTTTACGATTGCATAACAGAGAATATGAGCTGCTTTGTATCCTTTTTGAAATTACAATGGGTTCAAATTGTTTCTCCATATATAATTAAAGGTCACCCCTGATATTAACTGCTGTCCGTAATGTTCTGAGAAAAATATAACAGTAAGTCCTATACTTCAGTACCTAAAAAATAAAATGTCTCCACTGAGACCTGTATTGTGAATTTGATTTTCTATAATTAACCAAATCAAAGTAACAATCTGCTTCATTGAGACATGACACTGAGTAGTCATCATAGTTGATAACTTATTTAGTAGCTTGTTAACAAATGAGCTATTCTGAGTGATATTACTACTATTCAATTAATTGAAGTATGAAATAAGAATACTGTTCACGTACAAGAACATTATTTTTAATCTGCTAACACTCATGCATCAGTTTTCAATCAGTTTTCATTATATCGAAATGTTATGCTTTTTTACTAGCAGGATAACCTTGATGATAATAGATGAATGTTAAACATTTTAGAAGTTCAGATAACCTTTGGACCTTGTGATACCTTCATTTAGTTTTTCTGACTTATTTTCTTTTCCAAGAAAGGTGAGAAATTGATAAAAACAAGACTTATCATAGAATATTAATTTCAATCCTCTCCAAGTCAAAGAATAGCGATAACAGTGTAAAAAAAATTACACGAGAGCATTACCTGGAGTTGAAAAGGCTCCTAAAATTTTAAAATTTTAATATATTCAGTGCTATTAATCCAGTTATGATTAATCATTTTGCCAGACCTAGAAGTACTGTTTTTAATTAATCACTTTTGCAGTAGTTGCCAAAACATTAAAGGTCCCAGAATGCTTAGTGTAAAGAACAGGCTCACAGGGCATATAAATGCAATCTAGTTAATACAGTATTTGAAAATGGAAGGTCATTTGAAAATGGAAGGTCGTGGTGATGGACTGTTTTTCCTTAGTTCATTCTGTAGTATTTGGGCAAAAGACATATATTTTTTTAACAAATTATAAACATCAATGATGACTACTTAAGGTCATGGTCTTATCCTTATTAATATCGAAAATTAGTAATATTACTAATGCTGTATCTATGCCTTTTACTGGACAATCAGATGAGGCAGTAATCTGGACACATGAAGCAATTTGTGTCAAATTAGCCAATGCACATGGTTTAGAGTTTATTCTTACTAAAACATGGCAGATGATACCTGATAAATTGGAGTAACACCAACATAGGATAATATAAATCCTGTTAGAATAAAATTAACCAATCAAAAGTGGGGGTTTTGTTTTTTTTTTAGTTTGTTTTGATTNTGAAATTCAAGTTCAGCAATCCCTTGCAGCAGCTCTCTGAGTTCTATCAGTCTCCAACATTTCCTGTATGCGTCTTGAAGTGCATATTCTGTCAAAAATACTTGTTAGCCTTCATTGAAATTATCTCATGGAGGCAGTGTTTGAGCAACACTCTCCCAGTATTGCCCATGAGGATATTATCTCAATGATAAGGAGCTTCAGGAGAACTATTTAAAAAATTGTAACACTGATAGAAAGGAATAAATTTTGGTTAAAGGCTACATCTATGAGTTTGCGTCACATACCAGTACTTTCAGAAGAAAGACAGGGTGTCACAAGATGATTTGCAGGTGACTGAAGGCTAAGATTAAGTATGAATTGATGGAAAATAATAAATCAGCAACACAGTTTTGATCTAGTCAGTATCACGGTAAACCTGAACCAAAAGGGGATTAATCGTCCAGAAAATATGAAAGTATTCTTATAATCTTTACATTTTATTCTGATTTGCATAACATATTACATTCTCCACAATATGGTTTCAGAACACCGAATCCAAACTTTCCGGTAAAGTTCTCCTTCTGTACCAAGCCATTAATAAGGTTTTTTTCAATTGTAAACATCTCTAAATCAACTTGGAAGGGTTGCAGGGGGATATGGGGAATATAGGTCTGTCTCGGGAAATTTAGACTATTTTTGTTGGAAATCTGCTATTCAAAGCAGTAATGTTCCATGCACTGGGCACGTTGCGTAGGATCCATCTCGGTAAACACCACACAACTGAAAGTTGTCATCTAAACTAGTCATGTAGTTTTCCTTTATAGTCCATGGAGAGAAATAAACACCTTTGGGGAGTAAATCATCTCATTGAAGATAAGCATCTAAGACATCTTAGACAAATTGTCTGCCTACAATGTCAGTTCTCTCAATAAATAGAGTTTATACAACTACCTTAGACTGAGACAATCTTTCAGACATTTGAAATTAGTTAAGACAAATCCCATGTTTTGTGCTGATTTGGAAACAAAGAATACACAATTAGAGAAAAATAGCAGTAGTTTACAAGACTAAATTTTTCCAAGAATAAGTTAATTAAATACTTAACAAATATTTTCAAGCCATCTCTTTCAGATTCTCTTTTTTCAAATACTTGACTAGTGAAAAGAAACAGTGTCCAGAAATGCACTATTCAGCTGTTCTTAACCAATATTTGTTGAAAGATCTTATGAAGTCTAAAGTTCTACCAAAGCATATACTCTGTGTTTCAGGACTGAAAATTATGTATTTTGAATTTTAAAGGAGTTAAGCATAGCTTATAGCCCACATTTTGACAAGCAGAACAGTGAAAGGAAAGGACCAGTAGGGCTGTTGAAACACAAGTCACCAAATCATAAAACAAGAGGAAAAAAAATTCTGTGTCCTTATGAATCCATATGTTTTTACTACAGTAAAAGATAATCATGATGGTGTAAAATTTGCAGGCATAATAAAGATAAAATAAGTCTTAGACGATACACTAAGGAAGTAATATGCATTATAATGCAGACTACCACGTCAGGAGGGCTGAATTAATTAGGAAAGAAGGGTGGACTTGCTAAATCCTAAGCAGTTACATAGTGGAAACTGATCTGTAAAACATCACCTTCGGTGGTAAATCCAGTGGTATTTCATGCTAAGTTTTTATCGGAGTGTTCTCACAATAGTTTTTTACTATATAGAAGACAAAGTGAAAGTTATTAGCTATTTTACTCAGTTAAAATTATTTGCATTCATATTATGCGATACTTAGGGTCCTGTGTATTCAATATATAGATGATAATGATTTGTTCTGCAATGGTGTCTAAATATTACTTATTGAAGGCATAACTGAGTTTTTTATTCAAGTGGCTTTGGTTTTGCCAATTGAATCACTGTTGTAACTAATTCAAAATCTTAATAGTACCTAAAGGTCAGGGATACAATCCATGAAAATTTTAAATTACATTTGAAAAGATCTGCAATGACATAGAATGCCATATGATAAATAGGTAAATTTTTTGCTTATGGAATGAGGAAAAAACCAAAACTTAAGATCCTAAGTATTCAGTATTTAATCAATATCTTCTACACGTGCCACAGGGTGCTCATATAAATATTACTGTTCAGAGGTACCCTAGAATCTGTACACATCAGCTCCTCTTCCATAACCTCCCTTATTCCATGCAATGCCTGAGTAGCAGTAAATATTTCAGAGCAGACATATTTAGAATAGAGTTGTAGGATACTTGGGAAGGCATGTTATCTGGGATGCTCACATTTGGAGGAAAGCCTATATAAAGGGAAAGATGATGTACTGAATGGATGGAGGTTGAGTCTATTCTGTAATGGCCTCATTTGTAAAACATGACTATTGAGAACATCACAAATTGTCAACAAAAACTATTCTGCAACTTAGCATTCATATTATTCAGAAAAGTGGGAATGATAACAAAAGAAAACACTTTTTTCTATTTGTGGTATTTGCATGTTTGACAAAGAATATTTTTTTAGTCCAATAAACTGAATAAGCATCTGAGTGAATTAACTACAAAATTTGCTTGTTTATATTCTTCTGTATATTTAAACTGAACAATTGCTTTCTGTTTTTTTCTGGTCTTTCTGTTGGTTTGGTTTTTTTTTTTTTCCTCTACTAAATTGCATAACAAATGACAGTGGAAAGGCTGCATTTTAGAAATGGTTAAAATTATCTCTTTAAGACTGATTTATTCTGCCAAAGAATTTAATGGAACAGCTATTCATAATTTATTCAGCCTAGTATCATGTTTCTGAAAATAGCCAGTTGTGAATGATTAGGAAAAAAGTATCAGAACAGAGAAATTTATACTGTAAGACTTCCCTGGGTACCTTCTCAGCTTCTAGTAATTTGGAATTTGATATCTTATGTTAAATTCTGTCTTCAGCTTTGTGTCTAGTAGCTCTTGATGGTAATTTTTTTCATTAGTCTGTTTTTTTGCAAAAAGCAATAATTATTAAACAATTTAAATTTTTTATTTTGTTTTCTGATTATATATTTTTTTGACTTAGTTTGGACATTAATGAAGTGCCCATTATTGGCATCCCATGAATATTAATACTGCAGAATATGTTTTGTCAGTCCAGTAATGCCTAGAACTTGCCTAGAAAAATGCCTAGGTTTTATAGGTTACTTCAGTAAAATTAAGATGAAAGCCAGGGTTTTTTTTTGCAGAATGTTTACGGTATTCCTTTCCTTCCTTTATTCCCTTGTGTCTGTCTTTCTTTTATCAAGTAGTGGCTTGGCAAAGCCATTCTATGACTGACATATGCATGAACTCAAGTTGACTGAGTCAACAATCATTTCAATTACATGTTAATTTTGTAAAATATATCTTCGTAACACCTAGAGTTATTTTAATGCTGTGAAAAAGTGGTCTTTAAAAAAAAAAAAATGCATACAAACAAGAAATGTTATTATTAAGGAACATACTATGCTATAAATTTTAAGCCTGATTACTGATTTCATAACTACTAATCATAGCTACCATAATTTTAAATTCATTTTAATAATTTGAGATTTTTTTTCCTCCTTCTGTAAAAAATCTTTCTTCTCACATTTCAGCCCTTCCTTGTTGGTAAGGACAAGGTCCAGCATGGCTATTTTCCTCCTTGGCTCTTCTACCATTTGAAGAAGAAAGTTGTCGACGACACATTCCAAGAACTTCTTGGATTTCTTGTTCTCTGCTGTGTTGTCCCTCCAACAGATAGCAGGGTGGTTGAAGCTCTCCATGAGGACCAGGGTCTGTGAATTCAATGCTACTCATCTCTGTCTATAGGGGGCCTCATCCACCCTGTCACCCTGGTCAGGTGACGCCAACTGTAACTGTTACCTGTCCCTGTTCTCCCTTCAGTCCTGACCCATAAGCTCTCCGATGGCTCATCATCCATCCAGTGAAAATATCCATCCAATGCAAATTTAATTAGAAATTCTGGTGCGTTGTAATCTGCTCCATATCTGACACAATGTGTAAGCAGAATGTGTGGTCCTACAACTGCCTCTAAATTAGGGAAAAAACATAGGTGTCTATCCATATTTAAAGGGATTCATATTTTCTTTGTATTATTTATTTTCATGTACTACACTTTGTATCATTTTACAATGTGAATATAAAGGTTACGTATAACAAAGATTGAATGATAACCTTTCATGCATCCCTTGCACTATTACAAATGTTGACAGTAGGTTAATGCAACAGTGGTACTTTAAACATTTGATTTTGTGTATTAGTTTTTGTGTCAAAGTAAGTTTTAAAAAACATATCCAGGGGAATTTTGAGCTCTGTTGTATATTATTCCATTTTACATTACAAAAATGAATAATGCATATATATACAAGAACATAATTTAAATAAAGCGTTTGTATTCTTTTCCAGTAGGAGAAAAAAAAAAAAAAAGAGCTTACTATCCTTAACCCATCAAAATGTAAGCCACTTCAAACATGTGCTTTAAAGATCAGATAAATCTTTTACTGTGATCAGATAAATCGTTTACTGTGTTGTAAAGGTCAAAAGACTGCCTCTGCCTGACCACAGAGGAAAAATTAATTGCAATATTTCTGGTTATGGAGGTCTGACTATACTTGCACAGTTTTTCTGCATTTAGTTTCCACTCTTTGTGTTTAAGAGGTGTTGTATGATCTGGAGAAAGGTCATGTTTAATAAAAAGATGTTCAGTTATGTTTTTAATTATTTTTCATTCATTTTTCTTCTCATTGCACTTTCAATGCACTTTTTATGTTCAGATGTGCAACTTTCTTCTGCAGAAGGCCAGTTTAATCACTGAAAGCCTCACACAAGCTGTCTTCCTTCTGTAATCTGTAGATCCTACATTTTTAAAACAAACTATAAACAACAATTTTCCTTAATAGCCTTTTCAGTTTAGACTATTTCCATATGTACAATAATTTAGTCTTATGAAGAGCTTTCTTCCTTTGAAATTTTAAATTTTTAAGGAACTGAAAATCCAGTTGATAGAAATCTGTTGAACAATCCCGCTACCTCTTACTGATTTTGTGAAAAAGGTTTAACATCACCTTCGGCCAAGACTTTCATAGACTCTTATATGAAGACTCTCAGACTGAATTGACTGAATATTTACTTGATTCACATATCATTAAAATATAGAAATCACAGAAAGTGCAGAGGAAACAGTTGTGACCCCAGAATTCATAAAATTGAAAATTTGCAAGCACATAAATTTTACTGAAAATTCTTCTCATGAGAAGATCAAGGAAATGTTTTTGATAATACTAGAATAATGTTTTGGCTCCTATTGAGCAATACTTACACAGCATCAAGGAGAAAGGAGGAAGGGAGGGGGAATTTATTATTAAGGGATTTGTCTTCCAGAGTAACTGGTCCACATGCTAAGGCCTTACTTCCCAGGAAATGGCTAGACGTCACCTACTGATGAGAAGATGAAAATAAATCTTTTTGCTTTCCTTTGCTTCTGTGTGCCTTTGGGTTTTTTTTCTTTATTAAACTGCCTTTATCTTGACCCACAAGTTCTTTTTCATCATGTTTTCTCCTCCCATGTCCTGCTGAGGAGAGGAGTGATAGAGTGGTCTAGTGGGGACCTGGCACCCAAAAAAAGTCAAACTACCACTTACACACATTACATGCTTTGTAGGAAGTATCTATTCAACAGGCAGCTTCCTATTTGAACTTAATCCAGTTTAACAGTCTTTGAAGTTATAAGGAAAATGTAAATCATTGATTACGAATTACACCAGCAGTGGATTTAGTCCATTGAATATAATACTTTTTTGAAGTAGATAATGAACTGTCTTCATTGAAGTTTACAGGGAGTTTATCACTGAGTAATGCATAGTTGTAACTTAGTGAAGAAGATCTAGTATTCACAAATTGGAAAAACTTCTTTTAGAAAGTCCAAGACACTAGTTTTGAGAAAATTAAAGTAATCTTTCCCTCCCTCCCCCACCATCACTTATGGATCTTTGTCATTAAATTACCTGACTGTATTATATATACAAGGTAGAAAATAACATTGTTTAATATCCTGTGTACCTTATTGATTTCCCATGCAGCACTAACTTAAATCCGTCTGTGTTTTTCTATTTGCTATAGCTGTACTGATCATCTTATTAGTTGTATACATTTGATACTTCTGTTAGGTACTTTAATTATTTTTGCATGTTTATGAGTTGCTGTTATATCTATAACTTTAAAAAATAGTAAATATTTAACAATAAATATGTCAAATAAAAGGTGTCTAGTAATTTAACCAGATTTTCTGAGATATTTTAACATAGACATATCTTGGTAGTTTTGTAACATTTAGTTTTTGACATTTATTGTTTGAAACTATTGAATAACTGTGATTATGAGAATCATAACATAACCTGAGTTGGTTAAGGCTGCTGGTTACACATTTGTTTCTCAAATTTAGAAATGAATGATTTTGTCTTTCTGGACAGAAATGTATTGCATATGTATATATGTGTTTGTATACACAAGTTTACATTTGCAGACACACATATATGATCTTTATTGCAATGAGAATAGGTAATTCTGAGGAATAAAGGTAAATTTAAAGTGTTACTATTCAATGTTATCACAAGCAAATTAGAAAAGTTTGGAGAGCTCTATCTTTATTGAGGTTCTACCTGTGCGGGTGTGGGTGGTGGTTCATACATGTCAATTAGGCTGAGATTATAAGGTGACTTATTTTTTAAAGCTCCCCAAACAAGGTCATTGACACTTTATCAAAAATCAGTAAGAATATGAATTTTCTACACCTGAAATAATAGTTTGTATTTTATGAATACTTTCTGAGAAATAATAGGGACATAGCAACTTTAATATTAGACTATCACATGTGTAGCTCTTGGCTGATTCTTCAAATGCAAATTGCTGTAAAATTTTAATGCACTTTCTTTTTAAGATTGACTTAGAAACAAAGAGAAAAATAATCTGTAACAAACAAGAGAATGAATAAGTAAAAGCAGAATTAAAATCAGGTCCAATATAGACAATTTTAGACAGAGACATCTTTTTATCACCAAAAAACTTTTGTTGAGAACTCTCCAAATGCAATTTTGCAGAACATTGCAAAAGAAATTTAAGCTTTTGACAAACTCCTCCTCACTGAGCTTTGATAACAATAACGGTGTTATTTTGTGATGTACATAATTCCCCATTAGGTGTGCACTTCACGATACTTCATTCACAGCGATATTATTCTTTTGGCACTTCTTTTGACATGGGCATCTATAAAGTTGATTTTTAAGTTACTATTTTTTTTTGCCAGGAGGTTACATGAACCCAGTTTAAAGCTAATTAAGAAGAAAATGCCACACAATTATCATATAATAATGGCTCTGTCATTAAAGGCTTTGGAAAGTTTTAAAATTTGATTTTAAGATGGAGATTTAGCTCATTACTAGTCTTCAGACTTCAGAGCTAGGTAGCCTTCCAAAACCAAGGGTGACCATGGCCTCCTTCAGCCTTTTAAAATAAATAATCTGTGGCATTTTCATGGAAGGCTAGAAGTGGAGAGCTTAAGTACTCAAAGCATCAGGTGATATCAGCTATTAGAGGTCACAGCAGCTAATTGAAGTCCTCATGTCAACTCAAGGTGTGAGCTACAAGATCTAGCTATCCTAATCTAAATCAATAAATCCGTAAGAATAGTGACTAGAGGCAAAGCAAACCTACAGTTTATGTTGTCAAGAGAACTAACAGTTAACACTGAGACTGGAGAAGAGAAGACTGAAAGAGGATCTCATTAATGCTTATCAATATCTAAAGGGTAGGTGGCAAGAGGATGGGGTCAGGTTCTTCTCAGTGGTGCCCGGTGACAGGGACAAAAGCTGGAACACAGAAAATTCCATCTGAACATGCAGAAAAACTTCTTTCTTGTGAGAATGCCAGAACCCTGGAAAAGGCTGCCCAGAGAGGTGGTAGAGTATCCTTCTCTGGAGATATTTCAAACTGCCCTGGATGTGTTCCTGTCCAGCCTGCTCTGGGTGACACTGCTCTGGCAGGGGGTTGGACTACATGATCTTTGAAGGTCCCTTCCAGCCACAATTCTGTGATTCTGTGACTCTGTTCTGAGTGCCAGACATCCCTACCAGTTCAAATGTGTGCAATATACATTCAAAGTTAGTATCGTTTACTTTTTTCACAATGACCTTGAAATGGCATCCCTCTCATTTTAGTATTTTCCATCACATGCAAGAACAGAAATAAGAAAAAAACTAAAAACTTCACAGCCAGCCTCTCAGAAGCAGCCTCTGGTCACAGTAAATCCCATTCTACTTATTCTGGGTTTAGACAATTCCTTCTTATCACTGAATGTGAAAAAAATTGCTCTTACATATACATATGCATATTTATATTAGTGTAAACACAAAACATTTCTATTCCATAACTCTATACAGCTTCTATGGGGAAAATAAATAAACAAATATAAAAGCCCCCAAGCTTCCTAGTGATATACAAAACTAAAGCCCAGAGGTCCCACAGTCAAGCACAGAGGAATATGTGTATCACAACTAATCCCTAAAGACTTTGTCTGCCAAAGGGAATCTTTAGATATATAAACACACCATCACCATCACTATCACCTTTCATTTGCCATCATTTCTAGCCTCAGCTACATGAGGTATCGCTGCTGGAAACAGCCTTACAGAAACATCTCCCTGGAGCAGGGTGTAGAGGTCAAAGGCAGGCCGATATGCTGTGGTTTGGTTCAGCTCTCAGATGGTCCCAGGGTCAAGGGAGAGTGCTGGTGCAGCACAGCCAGACATTTCCACTGGGAGCCCAGGCTGGCAGCAAAAATGGTGGGCAAGACCACAGTCTCACTGGTAAAAGACACCAATCTGCAATGTATTTAATAGATTGAGAGCAGACCTGAGGAGAAGGACTTGGGGGTGTTGGTACATGAGATTGGTCAATGTGCACTGGCAGCTCAGAAAGCCACCCACATCCTGGACTGCATCCCCAGCAGCATGACCAGCAGGGTGAGTGGGGGAGTCTACCTCTCTGCTCTGCTCTAGTGAGACCCTACCTGGATGGTGTCCAGCTCTGGGGCCCCCAGTATAAGAAGGACATGGACCTATTAGAGTGAGTCTAGAGGAAGGCCACGAAAATGGTCTGAGAGCTGGAGCCCCTCTGCTGTAAGGACAGGTTGAAAGAGTTGGGGGTGTTCAGCCTGGAGAAGAGAAGGCTCTGGGGAGACCTTAGAGCAGCCTTCCAGTCTCTAAAGGGGCTCCAGGAGAGATGGGGAGGGACCCTATCAGGGAGTGGAGAGATATAATGAGATATAATGGTTTTAAACTGAAAGAGTGTAGATATAGATGAGATATCAGGAAGAAATTCTTTACTGTGAGGGTGGTGAAACACTGGCTCACATTGTCCAGAGAAGCAGAAGCTGTGGCTACTCCATCCCTGGAGGTGTTCAAGGCCAGGCTAGACGGGGCTTTGAGCAACCTGGTCCAGTGGGAGGTGTCCCTGCCCGTGGCAGGGGGCTGGAACTCAATGATCTCAAACTATTTTGTAATTCTGTGATTCTATGATTTTATGATTCTATGTGAGCAGAGTAGGAAAGGTCCAGAGAGAGTAACCAAGGCCAAGTAATGGTTGCCAAAGCAATCTGCAGTGATTAGTCAGATCCAATGTTTATCTGCTGAACCAGGTCAGCAGGTCTAGTCAAGATCAGGCAAGAGATACGGCCAGGCACAATAAACTCACTATGTAGCTCAGGCAACAACTAAATGTTGTTCTGGAGGGGAGGGAATGGGAGGCAGCCCCCATCAAAGCTCCTCACAACTATTCTTCAGTCACACGGAGGTCTGTCTGATGCTGGTTGCCTGGCTGTGGTGGGTAAGAGCCAGGGGAACACAGGCAGCTCAGCCCTTTGAAGGGGCAAGGGCAGAGGTTGCAGGGACTCCTGATGCCTCCAGGGCCCTGATGAATGTATCCAGCCATCAGGGAAATGCAACTTGGTCTTACACCCAGTTTTGCAGCTTAAGGTCTGTGTGAGCACTGTGATGCTAATGTCTTCCTGTTCCTTTTCTAACACTTTCCACTAACTCTTAAAGGGGAGAAAATCCAAAAGGGATTGTTAAGGACTTATTCAAAATTAATAAAGAAGACTTCCACATATTAAAAACTGGTCACATATCTCTGATATTATAAATAAGAGACAGAAGCAGCTATAGTGAGTAGAATAAATTTGGTAACACTTAAGTAGATTAGCCTGAGAAGAACATATTGTGTGCTTGCAGGAAAAAGAAGATGAAGACAAAGGCAAAGAGAAAGAAGGGAGAGTCTCCCAAAGCAGCACTAGCACTTCAAAAAATCATGTTTGTCCGTTCTCTTTAACAGGTTTAAGTTTTCAATGACATACTGCATCGTGAAATTTAAGCTGGATTTTTTAATATGCAGTTAATGTCTGATGGTATAAGAAAAGAAAGAAAATAGCTAAGGATAGTGAAAGAAAAATACATTGCCCCAGTGCCCCTGAAAAAGCAGGCATTCTGTCACTGATGTCTAATGTCTGAAAAGTATTGGAAAGATGTAGTAGATGCTCTCTTTGTCTAGATACTTACTGCAGTNATAATTCTGTTATTTTCTGCATATTTTTGACATATGGATAAATAATTAAGAAAGCATTTTCTTTTAACTGTGTCATAAATTTAGGACCACCTCAGGACTGCTGCTTTATAAGAGATTTCTAAATAAGAGAGTTTGTTGAAGTGCCAGACTGAAAAGTTTCTCTCCACAGGGAGGAAGTAGAAAATGGCCAGTAAGTTTCTACCATTTCTGTCCAAACCTCATTAAGTTTATCTTGAAAATTAACAAGTGAAAGGGCATCTCATCTGCCATTAATCATTCAGGTTTTGACCTCTTTAGGGAGGCTGCCAGCCAGGTTGCTAGTAATTTAATATTATATTTTCCACTATTAGCTGAATTTGGAATACAGACTAATTTTATCCTACACCTATAACAAGCAACATTTAGTCCTTATAGACTGTAGTCATTATATGGATCATCAACCATGCGCTCTTCTCTTCTGGTCTATAAATCTGAAATAATGTCCATTTACAGTGCAGGTACATGTCAACTTGTATAACAGTTACCACACAAGTTGTTCCTCTCTGTAAATACCATAACTTGTAGGTGAAATAGTTATCTACTTCTGCCAGATGTTTTCTGACCTCTGCCCATTAACTTTGCATGCTGAAAATGTCATCTTAGCAAGGCTCCCAGAACTGTTAACACTGATATTTTTTTCCAATTTGATTGGAAAGGCTACAATGAAATCCTCATTTCAGGAGTGCTATACAAAGTCTTTTTATATCTGTTTTTTGTGTTGCTTTCAAGGACTTTTTAACCTTCTTTTAAAAACAGTTCTGAATTTCAGGAAATTATTAATTTAAAATAGTATAATTGTGTAGAAACTCAAGATAAAACTCAAAAATTACACAGCCTGAGAGTGTGAAATGGGGAAGAAACAGTCATCATGTAGACAAATTTTGTTGGAGTTTGAAAAAGTCCTGCTGAGTTTCAGCTTGTTTGTTTGTATATTGGATTTTTTTAGAAAAGCACCTATTGCCTTAATGGCTCCAGCTGAAAGGGAAAGCATTTAAGCTTCAACTCCCTTGACATTTTGTAAAGTAATGGAATTTTCAACACATCATTTTGGCTGGTTTAGATGTGTTTGCTTACATAGTCTAGATAAATTTTGGGTGAGCTGCCAGATCTCTAACATTTACCAATACTTGTCATCAACCCAAATTTTCAACACACTACATTTCACCACTAATTTAATTTCACTTCTGTTTTGACAAAACTTTTATTTCTTTTACAGTTTTCCTGCAGTCTGAGAAATGCCATATGAAGTTGCAAAGAAATGTGGGGAACACTTAAAAAGCTGGGCACATACCATGGGAACCTTTTTGTCATACTGTGCAATGCTGATCCTTCCATGGCACTTACTGAATTAAGTATATATCATCCGTATCTCTTTTTTTCAGAGTAGTTACTGAAGTATATATATTAAAAAAAAAAGTAGTTAGTACCTTACAGATTGCTCAGACCAGATGACGTTTTCTCTAACATTATATATTTTAGCAGAAAATAAAATGTGTGGAAAAAATCTTTAATTGCTTAAATTTTATCTTCATCCTCCTTCCACCTTTTTTCTTTAATGAAAAAGGAAATAAAAAAGTGTAGGGAAAAGGAAAGTAAAAGAAAGGAAGGGTTTGCTGAAATTAACAGAAAAATATCATATCTGCAAATGTTTTTCATAAATACTTTGTTCTTTGTCATTAAATGTTTTATGGATCACTAAACAGGATTGGTAAACATCAATCCGAAACACCCATAAGTGTGTGGGTCTGAAGACACTATTCATATAGTAAGACCTAGGATTAGGAAAACAGGACCATAAAGGACTTCCATAC
The DNA here is from genome assembly GCA_013400055.1 of Nycticryphes semicollaris. Classification (NCBI taxonomy): domain Eukaryota; kingdom Metazoa; phylum Chordata; class Aves; order Charadriiformes; family Rostratulidae; genus Nycticryphes; species Nycticryphes semicollaris. The sequence continues at coordinate 42,183 of VXBJ01000040.1, forward strand.
ATCCTGGTATGGAATTGTAAATTTGGAAGATCTACAAACATTAAATTTTTTCAGGTCCATACTGCTGCAAACCTTCTGATGGGTTCTGATGCTTGGTCAGATTTCTGTGAAAGTTGGAAAGCAAACTATGAAATCATCTTCAGTAGAGAATGAACAGCCTGCCAGGTTTCGAATGAGAAATGTGCAATGATGAAGCTTAAATAAAATATAAAGCAAACCTTTGCTAATTTTTTGCCAGCTGTAAATCAAATTAAAATTATATTTTTAAATGAAATTTTCCATTTTTATATACAAGATATAAAAAACTGTATGGTCAGATGAAATCACATATCTTGGAAAGGGAGACAGAGCAAACAAGAGCAATGTCTAGGAAAAGAAGAGACCTTCTAAGGCTGTATATGCAGTACTGTAAGAGGCCAAAGGTGTTACTAAATATAGGGGAAAAAAAGCTTTTCACGTGACAGAAAGTATGTCTGGGCAGATTAAGAAAGGGTGAAGAACAAAATAAGTAAGAATTATTTCAGAAAGAAGATATGTAGATAATACTCAGGAAAAGTGCCTCTAGTATTCCTATCAGCTGTGTGATCTGTGGAATTTTGTTCTTTGTGGAAATGCACATAAAAGCAATCAAATAAGACACTAATACTTGCGTATGATAAAAGCCAAACCACAATTGATTCAGTTGCCATAACAGTTTGTGGACCATTCCTTTAAGCCTTGAGACTCTCTTTATGTACCTTGGGAAATGTCATGAAGTTGCCAATATCATCAGTTGACATTTAAAAACAAAACCTCCTGTGTCAATTCTGAATTTGACTGGAACATGCTAGAATCCTTAGGTGTCTTAAAAAGAGAAAAAGTCAATTTGATATTATTGATAATCCTCTTTGTATTATTAATAGATACTGTCACTGCAGAATAAATGAACAGGAAATGGCTCATCTGGAAAAGAAAATCTCTTCAAATTCAAACATTTACTTTATCAGAAAAGGCTGAAAAATATCACCAATTACCATATCACATTTGTTTGCAGGGGGTGGGGGGAGGTATATGGGGTGTCTTTGTGCTTATTTCATCTTAATCTCGCATGAAAGAAGTTTTTATTGAGTGACACTGATATACAACTAATATAGGGACAAATAATATTTTGTTTAATCAGATGTAGTCATTTAACTCCCAAGATGTAACAGCGTTTTAAAGGAAAACAAAATAACATGGTCCTGACAATTTTCTAACTTGATCCCTTGCTTCTAGCAAAGGGAGTTCCTGGGTACTGGAGGATCCTTCAGTTTCTTTTACCAAAAGGCTTTGCTAAATTGTGCCTCATTTCTGGATATATGCCACTCTTTCATAAACTACTGCAGGGTCTTCACCTTGATTTGGCACTCAAACCTGGCATTAAGCAGTAAGGAAAAGGAAATATTTCTCTAACTTTGTAACCTTTTGGGCAAACAACTCTTTTTCAAGGCATTTCTGAACAACATATATATTTATATGTAGCAAATCAGTTCTCCAATACTATCTGACATTTACTGTGCTTGTTAAATCAGATTTTCACCAGGAGAAAAAGCAATCCAACTAAAAGCAAGGAGTCAAAAAGTAGCTTTTAGAAAATAAAACCAGTAAAAGTTCATAACACTTCACACAACTTAAAAGCCAATGGTGTGATGTGAGAATTGGTGAGCATAAATGACACTACACAAACAAGCTACTGGTACTGCAGAAGTGTCTGCTGGAGAGCTATGGCACCTTTGGAGTGAAAAATAGGCAAACAAACAGGTAAACCAGAAGTACCTTCTTCATTTTGTTTAGTTTCATTAATTTCAAGTGCAATGTTAGCTTAGAAAGGCTAAGAGGAATAACCTGTCTTGCTGAACTATCTGGGAGTGCACTTAGTGCTGAGCAGAAATACTGAGCAGTGGCTGAGTGTTTCAGAAAAAAAGAAAATAACGTGTTTACATGTTTGAGTTTTTCATCTGTTACCTTTTCTAATGTGAATAGTTGCAAATATTCAAATTGGTTCGTAGTTTGCTGTCTAAAGAAGGTGGAAACACAAGTCTTCTTGATAAATTTCAACTGTTACATACAACACTTAAATTTTTTAATAACAGGTGAGCATGATAGGGTCTGCTGTTTTGTCCAACACAAGAATTATCCTTCATTTCACCTTCTCAAGCACTAAGGAGGAAGTCTAGTGTTCTAGCCACTGTATGATAACCAAATTTTTTCTATGGTACCATCACTGGCTCCACTATACTGGAGGGAGCATGTCACACATGCTATACGTTACACACCACGGAGTTAAAAGCTCATGGTGTCTGTCCGGCAGATGGAAAGGTTTTGCCTACGCTGGGCAAAAGCGTAAGACTGAATGGATTTTGGTCTATTGGTCTGAGGGGATTTCCATTTTCTTTTAGGTGTACTGAAGAGGTAAAACTCTATATTGCAAACATGGCTTTCCAGAGCCATGGAAGAGACTACTAATATCTTATCTGTGGTGACTTTTTGATTTAAAAGTACTGTTGCTGTTGGAAGTACAGCTCTATCCTATAGTATCATTTAGATATTGGTTATATTACATGAAAAATATTTCTCTGGAAATCTGTTTACTGCCATATAAATTACATATAAATTAAACTTGCAATTTGCCGGATTGCCTTTTCCTGCACACCTTAATGCTTCCTTAACAAAAAAAACTGACATGGTGAAATTCGAAAGAGTTTCTTCAAGAGTAGGGAATGTTCTGCTCTGATTGCTTTACAAATTAACATCAGAATAGGTTAGCTACCTATAATGGTGTCTCTTCTGAGATAGTAAAAGAAATTTAAAAATTAATAAAGCTGATCTTAAATAAAATAAAATAACATTTAAAGTGAGTGTATCTTAATGCAGAACAATGGAATAATTGAATCAAAATGAGAGAACAAAAAAAGGGGAAAAGTGTCTTTGGGAAAAGGAAGATAAAGTAGAGATTTACAAATGATGAAAGACCCCTGTTTGTACAGAAAGTGTTTATTACACTGGATGATATAGTCTTCCTGGGTCCAGTAAAGTATAAAAACACAGTTGAAACCTTTTCCATATGCCAGAAAAGAAGTCTGTGATGAAGACTAAGAAGAAACCAATGCAAGAGCTCTGAATCAGCCTCCTGATGAATTCACCTGATGATATACATAGAGATTAGCCTCATTAAGTAGCAGACGTGTCACAGGTTTTGCTCATTCTTTGCATTATTTAAAAGGAGAACTGAAGAGGAGACTAGATTTTATGTGCATTCAAAGAGGAAAAAAAATGAGGGAAGATCAGCAGGGAAACAGAATTTCAGGTGTCTTATAAGGACTCCTTACACTTTCAAGAAATTATTCAAAAAGTAATGAGAATAATTTCCTTAATCTTTATTCTTGAAAACTGAATTGTATTAATAAAGTTAATCATTAATGAAATAAAGTTAAAGAGATACTAACAAAGCTATTTGCTTTGGACAATATATATGAAAGACAAAACAATTCTCTGCTGAATTTTTAGTAAAATATTTATTCATTTACTCTTGAAAAGCCTCCAATAAGTCACAGTTTCACACAGATGAACTCCCTCACTGTCAAATTATTAATTTTTTTTTTCCTTACAGCAATTATCTTAATATTGCAATTTTTTTTTTTAACATAGATTTTTTTGTCCCTGATAACGCAGCTGGCTAATGGATTCTTCAAGAAAAATGCATATAAAATCTCAGCAATAGACAAATCCTGGAAATATTCAAAGGTACAGTCTTTTCAGAGTCCTAATCTTTTAATATCTCACTCTGCATAAGAAATGTCATTGCCTTTAGGAACACAGGCTATATGTATATGTTCAATTGAAAACACTGGCCAAACAGTTTGGTTCTTGGACTTATCAAGTCTTAATTTGATCCATTGGAAGTGTGACATGTGAAACTGAAGCACGCTGAATTGGATATTTTCAGTGCAGTCCATAGTTTGTCTTGGATCTTTATGCTGGTTTTGTGCATACCATACGGGCCTCAGGGTTGGAAGGGAAAAAAACAAACCTGACAAATTCGTTGGTAGGGAATAGGAATAGAAAATATTTCTTCTCAGTGATATCACCTACGCCCACAGGAGAAGGATTTATCTATATAGATTCACTGATTCATCTAGATTCTACGTTGCTGCTCATTTGTCAATATTTTTTATTTCCTCTAAGTGGGTTGCCTGACATAGAATAGAGGGGGGGGGAAGCTTTAGTTATAATAAATAAATAAATAACAATTGCCATCTGCATTTTCTAATTAATTTATGAGCTCCCCAGCTATATTTTTTTTCACCTGTAATAAAGTTTACAACATATTAACTTTTATTTCTGAAGAAAACAGTTGTTTTCACTGATGAGTATGAAAAGCTGAACTATGTTGGAGGTCTGTACTTAGGAAATTTGTTGCAGTAGCATTAAGGCTGCCCAGACCAGAGTAGCACAAGATATTATCATCTTTATAAAGAAAAGACAAAAGAATAATTTTAAAGGTTTGGGCAAAAAAAACTTCAGCACCCCTGTGAGTTGTGACTTTTTAAATATTTTGTGATGAGTTGTCATCAGCTTTAAAAGTTTCTATGGATTGACTCAAGCATCTTTCACTTCTACATCAACAAATACCACAATAATTCTTGCATAATAAGGATACAAAAACATTCTCTAAAAACTTTACAGGAGCACAACTTTGCCGTCTTGTAGTAAGCATACTTTCCACTGAAGTAGTTCAGTGGATGGAGATGACAGTAACATGAGACAACAGAATGTGGTTTCCCAGAGAGATGGTGGATGTTCCAACATTCAAGGTCAGATTGGACATGGCTCTGGGAAACCCGATCTCGTTGAAGATGGCCCTGCCCATGGCAGGGGGGTTGGACTAGATGACCTTTAAAGGTCTCTTCCAACTCAAACTATTCTCTGATTCTATGAGAAAAAGAGGTGGAAGTGTTACGTATGTTAACTGTGTTATCTTTCTTGCTTTTCTCTGTAACAATTGCTTCTGGTTTATTAATTATTAGACTCTTAAAATTTCAATTATACTAATAATGAATTCATGGCTTTAAGTATAAAGTTGCCTCTTTGTCTATAAACAAGATTGAGTGTAACAAAGTCCAGAGTATTTATTGAACTATTATACAAATAACACTGGTATCTTTGATGTGGTGAGCTAGGTTTTACGATGTCAGTTAAGTATCCTTTGTGCTGTCTGCAATCTTACTATCCAATGAATGAGAAAATGTAATTCAATGCTTTGTTCCAAGTAGTCAGCTGGGGAAATATGTGTTGTTTTCATTTTGATTTAAAAAAAAAAAAAAAAAATCACCTTGTTCTCTTCCTTGTTACGTTTTCAATAGAGGTAATTAATTTTATTTCATATTTCTCCAGTAAAATGGCAGTGTGGTAAATACTAACACCTTACTGCTTTGAATTAAAGGAGAATTTTTTTTGGCTGAGGTGAGCTGAGGCCAGAGCAAAACTGTAATGTTCTGATTTCACTGAAAACTTATATAAGAGGAGTATTCTGTGATTCACAGAGTAGCCACTGTCCACATGGATGACATCTCTTGGGAGGCTGTGACTGCTCAAAGTCATGTTGGTAGTCACAGTCTGGCTGGGCTGCTCAGTGTAAGAGCCAAATTTGCTGTCACCCAAACAGACGACTTATTACAACTCCCAAATCTGCAGCTTCTCAAGAGACTCACAACAGTTTATGGCAGACAACTGCTTTCTGAGCTCCTGTCAGGAGATGCCTTATAAATCAATGGACTATTAAATGCAAATGATGCCTGAAGAGGAGGAGAAATGGGTCAGGAGGATTTATAAGCCTTAGAATTACCTTACAGATGCAACAAAGATTGTGAGTTTAGAGAAATGAAAGTAGGCTGTTTTCAGATTCCAAGGAATGGAAGTAACAGAGAGAAGAACCTTCTCTTTTTGGCTGACTAGTGCCTAGCAATTCCAGAAAGGGAGGCATTTAACAGTCATCTTGGAAAGGGAAAGAAGTAGGTACTAAATGTACTGTACCTTAGATTATGCTGTAAGCCACTTCACAAAAAGAAAAAAAAAAAAAAACAAAACCAAACCACTAGGGAATTTTCCTATAATTTTAGCTAATATTACTAAAAATTACATTTATTTAATAAAAATGCTAAATATCTTTAAATGTATAGAATTGTAATGGAGTTGTTTTCATTCAGCTTCAGCCAAAAGGTCCACATCCTCAGATGTGAATGGATATTGAAAATACCAGGTGTGACCAAGAGGCATATACACATTGCTGCTCAAAAAGAGTAAAACATATTAGTCTATATTCTATTTCATGTCAAATATTGGTGCTTCAGATATTTTGGCTATTGAAAATGTTTTATTTGACTTGTTTAGGAATAAATAACTTATATATCAATCCTGGAAGGAAATGAAATTCTAGTCATGCTATTTATTCAAATTTTAGTGATATAAAGTCAACAAGTTTGTAGAAAGTTAGTGTCCTTGAGAATTTCTGATTCCTCACTGAGCTTTTGATTTAGGAAACAAAAGTGAGTTTAGGATTTTAAGTACCAATGTAGCAAATCTTTAACAAATATTATACTGGGAATATGGTGACTTCAGCTTCAGGAAGGTTAAAGTGTTATGTGAATTTCACCAGCGATTCCATTCAGACTATGAAATGGGGCAATACGAACCTCACATGATATAACACAAGAAAGATTCTCTGCCAAAAAAGCTGGAAGAAAGTCCTGAATCACTTGCTGGGGACTCTTTTACTACACAAACCAGTATGGTTTCAAGTAACTGTCCCTTACACAGAAATGTCCATAAAAGCATCCAGGCTTGAGAAGAATTGAAAAGAAGCTGAATTCACTATTTTTCTTTGTAGATATTTCAAAATTTAATTGCCATCATTGTGAAAACTGCACACACTACTTTTCATTTGAATTTGTCTGTGTTAACCATCATAAATATTGGTTCCTGTAGTGCCTGCCTTTTCCACACACACCCTGATGCACACCAGCTCAGAGACTGTGTGAATGAATAAATGAACATATCCTACAGGAAAGATGATTACTATTCATCAGCACTCAGAGCTGCTGGTTAATATTTCATGAGTACCACTGAGACTACAGAAATGAAGAAAGAACCGGTATTGTTTACATGACCCTTATCAGAAATATTGGTCAAAACCCCCAGAACTATTAATATAATTAATATTTTGAGCATATAATTTGTCTCATGCTACTTAGGGCTGCCTAGCATGATACATAATTTCTTTTTATAGCCATGATCACGTAAAAATGTAACTGTCACATAGTTCAGGCAGAAGAGAGTGAAAAAAACCAGGAAGATAAATAATAGTGAAAAAAAAACAAAAAAAAAAAACAGAAAGTTTTGCAGCAGATTTCCACCACTTACTGTGTCTCAAACAAATTAAAATGAGATATAACCTTAGTATGAAATCTATATATACCTTCTATCCAACAAATTTAGTAGCATTCTATTTCTTTGTACATTATTTACTAGCACTCTAAAATACTCCACAAACCTTTTGTTCAACTTACTGGTTATTTTTTAATGTCAAAGTTTATAGAAGAGCTGTGTTATGGATTTTTTGTTTCATTTTACAAGTATTTGATAAAAACTAAAACTAGAAAATAGGTGCGTTTGGTACTTTTCTACTTTTCATACCAGGTAATGTTTTTCACAACATTTAGTGCTTTTAAATTTTCTAAGTGCAATAAGGTTCAAGAAGGCAGAGAGAGAGAGGGGGAAAGAGTGCAGAATATCTTACAAGGCAGTCTTAAAGTTTTATTTCTTCATTTATGCTCACCTGACTAATTGACATCTCTTTCCCAAGATGGTACATTTCAAGAAAAAGAAAGAGTTATATCAAGATTAGCTGGTTTAATTTGTTATTTTCACACATTTTTGAAAGAAGAATAATAATTTCACATATTTTCTACAGTTTTAGTCACGGTACGTTGAGAACAGGGCAAAGTTCACTTAAAAACCTGTTTACTGGGCTTACACTCTACCTTAACAACAAATAAAAAAGATTAATAAGATCATAAATACTGCCAAAATGTACAGATTTATTATTTTTTTCCCCAAAGACACACTGAGGAATTGGATACAAATTCTTATGGTAGATAAATAGAAGGAACAGAAGAGCCAAATACCCAAATACCCATTTCTATTCAATTTTTGATTACATGGTAAAAATTCAGTCCTGAATAAAAGTTAACACTAAAAGATGCAAAGTTAAGTAAACATAAGAATTAATGGGCATTACATATGAAGAATGTCAGTATTACACAAAATATTTATGACAATAAATGAAGCTTGAAGAAAACTCTTTTATTAAACAAACTTGTCATATTTTGTGGAACACAAAGGTTCACATCTAAACCAACATATTTTAGAGCAGGAGATTGTAGAACTGATGCTACTGATAAGTTTCCTTTGCTGTCAATTCTCTACATTTGCTTTTGTTTGAAATAAAAAAGTATGTCAAATCTTTGCATTTCAGTAATATTATAAAGAGAAATTATATCCAAATGGAATATTATTCACTAAGATATGTAAAATATTTTGGGATTGAGGTTTGTTTGCTTGGTTTGCTCTTTTTAAATTTTTTTAATTAATTTTTTGTTTAAATAAAATCGTGCTATTTATCGGATTAGAAATTGAGCAGTTGCTGTTAATCTAAGGAAAACTCTAAAAGGAATTTTTCCAGAAAACCAAAAATTGAACATCAATACACTTATTTTCTGGTTTATGCATGAAAGATGGAATAGGAGGAACAGAAAGTAATTAGATATCTCACTTTCTTGCTCATTCTGTTAAGAAAATCAAAATACACTATATTTTATGCAAAGGAGAACCTGACAAAAAATAGTATTAGGATAAGCTTTTGCAGGTTATTAGATGTATTGCTTCCTTTTAGAGAAGAAGTTAACACTCAGAACCTCATGCACAGGTTCCTTTTTTTCCCCTAAGTGCTCTTCCCTCCTCCACTCTCATCCTTCCTACTCTTCTGCTAAATTTACAACTGAAACTCCAGGCAATGTGGAAGTCTCTGAGGAGGCTGTAGTTGTTTTCATAATTCACAACCACAAGAACTACCCAAAGTCAGAAGTCTCCTTGATCTTCTTTATTCCAAGGAAGCACAACGTCACCTGTGCAGAGGGAAAAAGTGACAGCAACAGTACAAAAAACTCCCAAAGCACTGTTCATTTTCTGGTATCAGGGTTTTAATGAAATACTTGTGATATGTTCATATATGGATTTCAAGCAGAATTTCATTTTATGAATGTTAAAAATGTCCCTGAAGCAATAAGTATGTTTCTTTGATATTATAAATGGGTTTCAGTGAAAAAAACAATGTGGAGTGGGAGGTAAGGAGGCACAAACAACCCACAAACTGTAATTTTGGGAGAATTTTGTATCCCTGGAAGCTGCCACATACAAGAACTTTTATTAGTATTGCTCCAGCTCTCTGCCATCACCCAGGCATCTACAGAAGCTGGAATAATACTGAGAATTTGGCAGCAACAAAGACAGTGTCAAAAGTGACAAAAAAAGATTTCTTCCTTGGTTTGGGACCTAAATATGTTGTGTAGTAGGAAAACAGTTGCTTGACGATCATGGGTTAACTAATGTAATCTTTGATTTCTCTATTGCAAAGCTCACTGCCCCTAATTGATTTATTTATTTATTCATAATGAGGAAAAAAACCCAAACCCAAATGAACAAACAAACCCAAATCATAATGAGCCATAACTTTAAACCGAAAATGGATCAGTAGAGTGTTTAACAGAAAATTATTGCTGTACTTTAATAAGTTTTTAAAGGTGCTATGGTGGTATGAATGGGTTCTTTAGTTAATGAACTCTGCAGTGCATGAATATAACAGGGCCATCTTCTTTCCCTAAATTATTATTTGGTGTCAGAAGGAAAAAATTTGGGGTATTTTTTTGGTAAAAGAATGAGAGTGATTAAACCCATGCATGGTTTACTATCAGTTCAAAGAAGGCAACCACTAAGCCTGTTGATAGTACACACCGTATGGCATATCAGAAATGCAAGGCAGAGGTATTGCCCTACTGAGCCTATCCCATTTCTGAATCTTTACTGGTTGCACTTACAGTACATGAAATTGGATTTCTCCAGTAGTCACAGAAGTCTATTATGTACCACGAGGAAAAAATGTCAGACAAGCAAGAGTATCTCTTAATATGTTATCGTTTGCATATTCCAGAGGATTATATTATTTCTTTTCTGTGTAAAGAAAAAGAAAAAAAAAAGCTGATTTTAAAAGCTGATATTAGAGATGGGGCTAAGCTCTCTAAGACTGAAGTCCATAAGGACTCAGCAGCTGCAGAGGTTCAAATGACCTTAATGTAGGGTTTACAAAGAGCCCAGAGATGATGCCCAGTTAATAACAGCAGCCAAAGCTTTGGGGTTTGCTTTGGTTCATCTTTAATTCCACTGCCTTTTAATAAAAATCAATAAATAAAGCAGCTCCTTTTCGGTCACTGGCAGTGCACAGAAAAGGTTGTGGTGAATGGAGATAAATCCAGTTGGCAGCCAGTCAGGAGCGGTATCTCTAAGGGCTTGGTATTGGTTCTCTTTAATATGTTTATCAATGATGTGGATGGTGGGATCTAGTGTACCCTCAGTAAGCTGGCAGACGCTGCCAAGGTGGGTGGGAGTGTCGGCCTGCTGGAGGGTAGAAAGGCTTTGCCAAGGGATGTGGACACGCTGGACCGATGGGCTGAAGGTTATATAAGGTTCAATGTGCTGGGTCCTGCACTAGGGTCACAACAACCCCATGCAGCGCTACAGGGTTGGGGAAGAGTGGCTGGAGAGCTCCCTGGCAGAAAAGGTCCTGGAGGTGTTGGTGGACCGTCAGCTGAACATGAGCCAGCAGTGTGTCCAGGTGGCCAAGAAGGCCAACAGCATCCTGGCCTGTATCAGAAACAGCATGGTGAGTAGGACACGGTAGGTGCTCAAACAAACCTGGTGAGGGGTCTGGAGAATAAGCCTTACAAGGAAAGGATAAGGGAGCGGGGGTTGATCAACCTGGAGAAGAGAAGGCTGAGGAGAGACATTATTGCTCTCTATAACTCCTGAAAGGAGGCTGTAGAGAGGCGGGGGTCCGTCTCTTCTCCCAAGTCACAGGCAATAGGACAAGGGGAAATGGCCTCAAGTTGCGCAAGGGGAGGTTCAGATTGGATATTGGGAAACATTTTTGCACTGAAAGGGTTTTAAACCATGGGAATGGGCTGCCCAGAGAAGTGGTTGAGGCACCATCCACAGAGGTATTCAAAAGACAGGTTGACATAGTGCTTTGTGACAAGGTTTAATGATGATTGCGATAGCAGACTACCTAAGTAGGGTTCCATTTATGAATTATAGGGTCTGTGTGGCTTGCTGGATTAGCTTAGCTATGGGTTTTAGGCTATCATTGAAATGGAACTAGAATGACTGGAATGGTTATTGCAAATTTTAGCTTCAGAGAGGCTTTCATTGTTATGACAGGAAAAATATTTACAAATGCCACATGGTTCATGTGTTAAATGTAATACATTCAAAAGCATGAATACTGAAAAAAAAAAAGCATTGGAAAGGTAGAACGAGATCAGAGAGGGTTATGTTCGTCAGGTGTATACTCAATAGGATGAGAATTTGCCAATTAATCACAGCAGTTGCAGAGTGTAACTTGTCATTTTCCATTTAACTGGAGATCTCAAAATAATGCTTATGTTCTTCTGTCTACATCCTACTTATGTCACTGGTGGAATTTTAAATTGTGATAGTTTGATACATTATGTTTTTTTCTCATTTGATGGTGGTGCACTTCTATTAAAATGAGATATTCTGATAGAACTAAGTTAGAACTGAAACTCAGCTAAACAAAATGAACTGAAGGGGTTTTATAGAGGTAAACAGAAGTAAGTATCATCCTTTTCGATCTGTGATTAACTGAGATGGTTGTGTTTGCTTTGCCTTAACACTATTTTTATAATTGTTTTTTAAGAACTTATTTTATATACATGCATCTAAAGAATTATGGCAAGCACCTACGAGTAATTTTATTTATAAATATACCATTGTATAGATTTTATTGTATGTGTTGTACAGTCAAATTAAAACCTTTGTTCTTAACAGTGCTGAATCAGCAGTGGACTTTGGTGAAAAAGACCCTAATGATTGGCTCTGACATTGCTAACACTGAGAAAGGTCAGTGACATGTACATTTAGCAAATATAGGATATAGCAAATATAGGAAAAATAGCAAATACTCTAGCCATCTAGAGGTAGTCAGCGCACAGCGCACAGTTTGCAGGTGTATGTGCCCTCTTGTGTTTGTGTTTGCTGAACTAACAATAAATTTTGTATCAATGCAAGTAAACCAGTAAATAATAGTAGGCATATTTTTTTATAATTAGGAAGAAGGGAAATGTATGCAGCATCTAATCATAAACTGTGGAATTCTTTGCTAGAAGGAGTCAGTTACAGACAAATGTTTTCACAAAATAATTTTAATGGTATTGGATAATTCCAGGTCTAATACTAACTGTATGTTATGCATGATCAGATCAAGTTAATTAATTTCTGTGCTTCTGGGTATAGGCAGACAAGTGCAAGAGCTGAAAAAATGTACATACTTCTCTCTCCTCTCCTAACAGATATCTTGGAAGATACAGTTGTGGTGTTTCATTTTATTTTGACATGACTGGGGAGGGGGGACAGGGGACAGAATGTCTGGAGACAGAGGGAAAGGTATTTCCCTCTTTCAGCATTATTTATTGACATAGAGTTATGGAAGAATGTTTCCAGATAAACTAATTCAGAATTAATTTTCAAGATGTTATGGCATAATTTATGTTAGCATACTAAACAGAAAAAGAACAAGGTATAGCTAAAATAACCAGAAGTTTAATTAGGGAAAACCTTTACATGCTTTATTTTCATTATATCTTTTAAAAGAAATAATTTTACAGCTTGATTAAGAGAAATCCCAACATTTTATGCAGACAATAGCATAGTGTGAATTCATTGTTATTGTGAAATCGTAATTTTCGAATTCCAAACTAGTCAGATTTGGGTTTTTTTTTTGTATCAATGTTGACAAAATAGGCACAAAACTTCATAGAAGTTGAAAGCTTCTACATTTTAAGATATAACGAGAAGAAAAAAATCTTCCTGTTATTTACTTTTATTAGGAAATATTATATTAGATTAGAATTATTTAATAAATTAAATATTAGTACATTGGTTAATTTCCCACTATAAAATTAGACGCAAACTTTGTTCATTTTGTAATTTTTGTCCTTTGAACATTTTTCATATATTTCATTTTTACAAATATGTGGTCTACACAAGTGTAAATCCCCCTGAATAACAAGTCAAGAACAATGAACTGCAGAGTCTCATTCATATCTGATATTTCCAAAATCATAACTGTCTTGTGTACTGGTGTTCCTCCAGTTCTTTAGCCTAACACAGCTCTTCTTCAAGGCATCATAGTCTTAGCCATTATCATTAGCTTGTTATTTTCATTGGCTGTAACACTGGATCAGATTGTTCAGGTCAGCAGCTCTTGCATACTTTTGAACTGTAGTCCATACCTGAACTTTGTTGTGAAGTGATAACAACTTATGAACCTCATGGGGCTGTTCGTGCAGTATTATCAGTAAAGGAATACAGATGGGTTAGTATCTTGCAATATGAGATAAAAGCTGATACTTTTATAAGTATAAACCAAACAAGTTAGGAATTCCAACATAAAAAGGGTAATGATCAAGCTTGATAGTAAAGGCGTACTACAAAATTACCTGTCTTTAATACTTTGAGTATGATGCTCATGACATAACATGAATTACTTTTCTCAAAACTAAAAAAACCTGACACCTGATCACTATTAATCCGAGTGCTACATTTATAGATTCCTTCCTAGGAGGAATCAGTCTTTGTAGGTCCTTAAGACTATAAGGGATTTTTATGAACTAATGTCCTTACCAGACCTGTAGATTTTCAACTCCAAATTTCTATGTCTTTCATAATGACATACAGTAGAAATAAAACATAAAAGAATGATTGCTCACATATGGTTGTATTTTAAACATTTTAACTACTTGAAAGCCATATTGCCTTACAACTGTAATAGCTTCCTTTATTTACAGGAAAAATGAGCGTCTATGTCTTTTGCAATAATTGTAAGGAAAATGCCACCTTCTCAGATTATCATATTCTAACAGTAGTTGGTGGAATGGTGTCAGTGAAAAGGAATTTACTGGTATCTCAACTCATTTTGGTTTTCTGTTCAACTAATGCAGTGTTGGAGGAAGTAGCCAACTTAAAACATGCTAATTCAAATCCCAATTTGTTGTTTCTTCCTTTAAGCCCACAGGTGTTATATATTACTCGCCCACTTCTTGCAGGTTCAGTGATATGAAGAAATATATTTTCATATAGAGAACACAGGATCCCAATTATGTCAGTCAGCTAAGGTAGTATAAAATCTTGAGTTAGTGGCAAATAACAGATAATAACACTGAAATCAATTTGTCTTTTTACACTGTGAAAATGTAATGGTTTCCTGTGCTTCCCTTAAAAGCCTACATTATTTTTCTCAGAGTTTATGCTAATGGCTGCCTAATAATATTAAAGATATTAATTTTCCTGCTGTACAATAGCTTCCAGCTCCTCCTATTTGTTGCCCATGCTGTGTGCATTTGCGTAGATGCACTTCAGTTGGGCTAACTGTCCTGTCACTTTTTCAGGGGGGTCAAGCACGATTTTCCACCTGATTGGGCTCAGATCCTTCTGTAGAGCTGTAGTCCCTCTCCAGCTCTCTTATAGGTGCCCATCAGGTACTGGAAGGCTGTTACAATATCTCTCCAGAGCCTTCTCTTCTCCAAGCTGTACAACCCGAACTCTCTCAGCCTGTCTTCACAGGAAAGGTGCTCCAGCCCTCTGATCATGGTCCTCTTCTGGACCCACTCAAACAGGTCCATGTCCTTCATGGAGCATACTCTATGAAAAGTTACTGCTAGTCTAGCTGATACAAGCAATTTATGTCTGTCTACACAGAAAGGCAGAAAACCCTGCAAGCAAAGTCCTCACTCAATTACTGGATGCCCTCAGTACTGGTGATAAAGGGAAGGACTGTCCTTTACAGAAAACGGCTTTTCAAATTCTTTCTTCAGGAAATTACCTGACCCTTTTTTTTCCCCATTAAGTTTCCATTAAGCTCTTGTTTTTGTTTGGGTTTTTTTTAAGATCTTGTAGATTTATTAAAATCTCTAGAAAGGTTATTAGCATCTGCTTTAAGAAAACTAGGACATAAGAAAACTTCCTCTCTGACATNTTATACTAGTGAAGTCAAAATAGATAAATAGATATATATATATAAAAAAAAGCTTAAAAATGCATACATTTTACTTTTATATACTCTTCCATTAATCAGTGATTAGTACTTCCTTAACTGGGATTTCATCCCTATTGTACCTTTTGTAGCTACTAATATTCCTGTATTCCATATCTTTGTCTAAGCCTTTTTTTGTGTCTGTTTGTACTTTGGGAGTCCAAAGAAGCCCATAGCAATGAGTTTCTAAGGCAAAAACAAACAAAACCACTTTTTTTTTTTTTTTAATATGGGACATTACTGAGCAATTTATATTTCTTGCAATCAATATGAAAATAAATCCTTTATTTACCTTCTTCATGTTATTCATTTTAAGGATTTCTATCACATCTCCCCTATATTATGTCTTTTTCAGGAAGAAGAAGCCTAGCCTGCTTTGCCTTCATCCTTTCCATTNCTTGTAGATTTATTAAAATCTCTAGAAAGGTTATTAGCATCTGCTTTAAGAAAACTAGGACATAAGAAAACTTCCTCTCTGACATGAAGGCTACAAGAGATCTTCAGAATTTACCGATTCCCAGCTAAAAGGTTGAAAAGAGAATGAAAAGTACTGCCTACGTGCTTAGGTACTGTCTGTGCATTGCTCAGCTATTTCAGTTCTCCTTGTATAAAGGAATCCTTGGGTATTTGGAGCACACACTACTAGATTAAAAGGAATTAGTTGAAAAATGCATACAGACAGATAACTCTTTTTCCCAAGCGGAGTTATATTCATATAGTTATATACTCTTGAGTTGTGCTCTACTCCCCAGAAAATATAGTAGAAGGCACATGAAATTTATAGGAAGTAGTCTTTGTCAGATAAAAATTGCAGTAGAGATCAGTTTTTCTACTCAGANCATTACTGAGCAATTTATATTTCTTGCAATCAATATGAAAATAAATCCTTTATTTACCTTCTTCATGTTATTCATTTTAAGGATTTCTATCACATCTCCCCTATATTATGTCTTTTTCAGGAAGAAGAAGCCTAGCCTGCTTTGCCTTCATCCTTTCCATTGTTCTTCATATGTTTTCTAATTCTATTGCACCTTCCTAGGAACACACCTAAGTTTGTATTCTATAGGTGTTATATGCTTAGGTGGATCTTGTCAGGCTGTTATGGGAATTCTTTTCATTTCAAATCTCCTCCAGTCTCCACTCTTAATAAGGGCAACAAAGAACTCTCTTCTGTAGTTGTTGTTGGTTTTTTACCATTCTCTCTACTGTTTTAATATTTTTTTTTTTTTTTGCACCAGCATAGAGATCTGCAAATTTGCAACCAGAGATGCATTCATTCTGAAACACTTTTTCAGCATTTATTCTGTCTTCCAAGAAGCAATCTACCTCCTTCATTCAGCAACTTTGGTCTGAAAGAATAGAATAGTTCCAGTTTCTGTTTGACCTAATGAAATGAACATTATCAGGCAGGAAGAATTCCAAGTCTCCCTGTCTAAAAAAGGAATAGGAATTCAAGTTGTTTGTGTTCATGATAGAGCAAACCATTAAAGGCATATTTTACAATTCATATTCTAAAGAATTGGTGTTTTCAATTCATGACAAATCTAGTTAGATTTCTTTCACCTCACATACTTTTCACGGAATTATTTTTAGAATTCCTTATGAAAAGCAAATTATATTTCAAAACTATTTTCCTTAGGTTAAAAGTAAAATCTTTCCTTCAAAGATTTTAAAAAGCCCATAATTCTAGATTAAATTTAATGTGTCTTTTCACTTTATCTAAGTGAGTAACTCCATGATTATTTTTTTGTTATTCCTTTGTAATACATTTAAAAGAAAAGAAAGAGCAGAAGGGGTTTGCAGGATGGCTTTCTGGGTAGCAGAATGGTTATAATTAATTTTAACATGGAGTTTTTATAGATTTTTCAGGAAATGAGCTAATAGTGTGTAAATGCACCGAACGTAGCAGCTAACCAAGACAAGCAGTAAATCTCTAGGTTTATCTTTAAAAATAAGGCTGCCTCAGAAACAATTGTAAATATGGTTTCTCTGTTCTTCTGGACAGTTCATGATATAACAGTTTGGAATAGTTTAACTACTACTCAGCCCACAGAGAGACAAGAAAATTATGCCATTTTATTATTTATGTATATGGGACTATGTAAACACAGAAAATATCATATGGTTTTATTAGTATTACTCATTTTTCTTATTGTAACATTACAAAGCACTAGAGATCTAAAAAAAGCTACATCCCTATCACCAGGAGCTGATTATTAAGCACACAGCACTGTCTTACATTCACTTTCCTAAGCTAACACAAACCCCTACATATTCTATTCTATGTCATAACGCTTTATTATTTCAGACCCAGCAGGAGTTCCCATGCTTTTTCATGATACAAAATCACAAACCATGGAAACGACGATGCAATTCTCTATGCAGTTTGGCCATGCCATTTCCTTCTTTGGTGACTCACGATTTCAATGTTTAAAACTCAGAAAAAGCATTCAATCTGTGCCCACTTGAAATAACAGTAACTCAGACTTTGAAAGCACACACATAATTTGATCTTCAGTTGAGGCCTTCTATAAGAAATGCAATGCAAAAGCAATTCTCTCCTCTCAAGTACTTCAAAAATGAACTGAGGAATAGGAAGACAAATAATAAATTTAATAAGAAAAATATTTTCTGGTTTGGTTTTGTTGTTTGGGCAGCTTTTGTTTGTGTGGTTTGTTTGGGGGCATTTTTTTTGGTGCTTTGGCAGGTTTTTTTGTTTGTTTGTTTGTGGTTTTTTTTGTGTTAGTGATACATATTTCTAGTTAATTCTGCAGTAGGTAAGAATATGAAGACAGATGTACATCCACTTCTGGTAACACCTCTTGTGCAGGTGAGGCTATAATGCAGTCAGGAGTCATAGCAGAGAACCTCAAATATAGTGAGGGAGATACTCCATCCTCCAGCAGTTTTTAATAGCACAACATCTGGGTCTACTTAGGCCTGGAGGAGTTCTAGTAAGCCAAACGCCCGACAGCGGTATTTATGAAGTGTTGAGGACAGGCAGGATTCACCCACTTCTTGCTTTACAAGCCTGATTATATTTTCACACAAGAAGGCCTCCAGCACCACAGAGGAACTGTATATGACATCCTGACTACAGAAATGTTATGCACACACTCTCGCTCAGTGCCATCTTATCCCAAACCATGAGGATTAAAGACTTGCCTGAGAGAATGGGCACTTACTCATTTTGTGTCTCAATGACAGATGTGCTTTGCCTGGAGCCATGCACTTCTACTGCCAGCAGTGAATATAAACCCACATAGCAACAAAGTAAGATTATGCTGACCAACTACAGCATAGAATCATAGAATCACGGAATAGTTAGAGTTGCAAGAGACGCTGAAGATCATTGAGTTCCAACCTCCCTGCCCTGGGCAGGGACACCTCCCACTAGACCAGGCTGCTCAAAGTTCTGTCAAGCCTGGCACTGAACACCTCCTGGAATAGGGCAGCCACAGTTTCTCTGCCAACTTGGGCCAGTCTCATCACCCTCACTGTTCTTCCTAATACTTCATCTAATTTTCCCCCCTTTCAGTTTAAAACCATTTCCCCTCATCCCATTGCTCCACTCCCTGATCAAGAGCCTTCCATATGCCATCAACTCTGTCAGGAGCTGCTGCACACAGCCAGAACTCATCATTGTTGATCCCTATGGCTTTTCCTATGTCCCTAAAACCACCAGAGACTGCCCAGCAAACCAAACTGGTTTTGAATTGACTGCACACAGACAATGTGCATGAAAGCACAGCTAGCTGTACACAAAATAGATTAGCAGAAGCAGTTTAAATTTTCATCATGAAGCATTCTCAGTATGCTGTAATGGAGAATTTTTTCTGACAGAACTATGTATTTTTTTCCCCCAGAACCAACTTTTAGTCTTCCCTACTGTCTCCCAGTCCCTAAATTGTGATGATGCAAGTCTCGAAAAAGGGAGCTGTCTGAAATAAATTTACATAGAGATAATCTATCTTGACCTGGTATGGCCATCACTCCTTAGAGACAGACAGTACAGGCTATATGGAAGATTCCTACTACACTCAAAGGCATCAGTTTGAACCTAAGTCCCCAGTAAATCCATTTCCTCAGATGAACTGTGCAGCAAGGCTGTCACTCTTTGTGATAATGAGTTTCTTAAATATGAGGACTTGGATCTCAAAGTGAGCTTGTCCTTCATGAAATGTCTACTATGAATATAACTGTCTCCTGCTCTATTTATATCCTATTTCTCCTCTTGCTTCCTTCTTAATATTCGTAGGATCTCTTGTCTTCATCCTTTGTCAGTTGCAGCTGTTTTACAAATTAATGGTTACCTTTAAAAATTAAAACCAAGATTTTTTGGAGGGAAAAGTGTATTCCTTTCCAGCTCACAAATAAGAACCAAAGAAATCAGTAATTTCGTCCCTAGATGAAGAATGTAATGTTTCCCTGAAGTGAAAGTTTTGTTTTGGAAATCTCAAATTTGACCATACATCTACAGCAGTATTTTAGCAGTGGAAAGTTAAATAGGAAAGAGAAAATGGTGAAGGCTGCTCTGATTTTTACTTTAAATAAACTGCATCAGCATTTGCATTGAATATGAAAAAGGCAATCTTTGGATATATTCAGTTTCTACTAACTGTGACACTGGAGGATTCAGTACTGGAGTAAAAATTGAAGTTGACGGAAACCTGGTACAGTTGGGATCCTTTAATTTACTGGTTTACTAATAGGTATCTAGGTTTACTCTAAAAAAAATATCTGTAATAGATGGTTCTACATGGTGCTACACAAAAAATCCCACCATCTGGGTTTCAATGAGGAAGACTACTACTTAATCTCTTTACCTCAGGTCAGAGTGACTGAACATAGGTGTTTGTGATAGATTTATTTTGTAATAAAGCAAGAACTGTGTCTTCAGTTTGATCCATCTAGAATATTTCACAAACACCAATATCATGTTTTAATAAAAGGGAAAGGAGAGGAAGTATTTTTAAATAGGGATGCTAACATAAACAACTTGTTACAGTTTTGGTTATTAACCTGTGTTCAACGGTTCATGACATTTAAAGGTTCCTAAAACTGTTTCCTCTTCTTCTTAGTGACGCATGCTTGTCTGTGAATATAATCACTTTTCTACAGCAACACCAGTATGACTGCTTTTTCTCTTTGGGTTTTTTGTTTGTTTGTTTTGGGATGGTTTTTGCTTGTTATTGAGATGAGGAACAAAAATTTTAAAGGAATCCTGATGTTGCTATTTATCTGATACCTGCGCACAGCTGAATTTTCCAACAGGAATTCAAGAGGATAAGAATTATGTTAATGAGTGATCCAAGAGAAACATTGAACTCTTATGGTAAAACATGGGAGTAGTCTGAAAAAAGGAAAGAGAAGCAGTCTAGTGCAGAATTTGGAACTAAGACTAGCTCCCCATTGAACACCATAGATGGATTTCAGAGCATAAAGGAACTGCAGCAAGTATGATGGAAGTTAATGCATAAAACAGAACTGACCATTTTCCTTCTTTGTTCTGGGGCAGTCCAGTTGTTGGAATAGTGTTGAGGTTTTTCTCAGTGCATCTAGAACAAGATCAAAGACTGTTCCCTTGCAAAACATTCTTGAGGTGTCATGCCAGTATGACAACTCTAATAAAAGTGGCAAATGCATCTCTGGCATGAAAATTACATAAATTAAAAAACAAAACCTAACAAATAACCCCATCAAAACCCACCAAAACCAAACCAAACCAAACCTCCACTTATTTATTTTATTTATTAATAGTAGGTTCCACTGCTATTTGCACTGCTCGTATACTGAGAAAGCTCACCTGAGTTTGCTTTCTCACAGCTGGGAGTCCAGTATATATGGGGATAAGATATAAAATAACAAAGTAGAAATAAAACTAAGGTAGGAGAAACTAGGAATAACAAACTAACTTACACTATTTTGTCTCATGTGGTGTTTAGTTTCTTCAGTCCTCTCCAAGTATAAGACCTTTCATTCTGAAAACTCTAGAAAATTTAGTATTTTCTTGTACTTAATTTTAGTATTAATGCATTTTATTTGGATAGAGGATTAAAAAAATTAATTGATAATTTCTATCGCAAAAGAAGTAGTAAAAGATGTCTAGACTGAAGACAAATGCTCCTGTAGAGGTGATGTCATTTGAAGCCCAGCTTGATGCTTTATCTACTTAGTGTGACTAGATTTCTCTTCTTTCTCCTCCTTTAACTTTTCTTTTTTTTTAACTTTTTAAAAATTTGTTAAAATTATCTTTGAAGCATCCTCTGGCTGATTTTTTAAATTAACTTTAATGTATATATCTGTGTCTTTCAACATGAGAAATTAACATACCAGAGCACGCAAACAAAAAAAGCATTTGAGTAACTACACAGATATTTTGGTTTGTTTAAACAAAAATCTTTGTTATAGTAGAAAAAACTGTATTGATTTTTATGATCTTAATGCCTTTATACTGATAAATAAGATAGACCATATCCACTGTTTTATCATCATCTAGCCACCTGGTTATGTCTTCATAAAAGGCTATCAGGTTGGTTAAGCATGCCTTCCCCTTGGTGAAGCCATGTTGACTGCCTCTTATGACCCTTTTATCCTTGATAGGCCTAGAGACAGCACCAAGGATAAGTTGTTCCATTACCTTTCCAGGGATAGAGGTGAGGCTGACCGGTCTATCGTTACCCGGGTTCTCCTTCTTGCCCTTTTTGAAGACTGGAGTGACATTTGCTTCCCTCCAGTCCTCAGGCACCTCTCCCATTCCCCACGACTTGCCAAAGATCATGGAGAGTGGCCTAGCAATGACTTCCGCCAGCTCCCTCAGCACCCATGAGTGCATCCCATCAGGACCCATGGATTTGTGGATGTCTAGCTTGCTTAACTGGTCCATAACCCAGTCCTCATCAATTGAGGCAAACTCCTCCTTTATCCTGACTTCCTCTGGGGCCTCAGGGGTATGGGGCTCCTCCGGCAGTACAGACAGAGACAAAGAAGGCACTCAGTAACTCTGTCTTCTCTGTATCTTCTGTCACCAGGGCACCCCCCTCATTCATCAGTGGGCCTACATTGCCTCTAGTGTTAGTTTTGTCTGCAATGTATTTGAAGAAGCCCTTTCTGTTGTCCTTGACTCCTCGTTCCAGGTTTAATTCCAAAAAAGGCCTTAGCTTTCCTAGTTGCATCCCTATATCTTCTGACAATAGTCTTATATTCCTCCCAAGTCGCCAGCCCCTCTTTCCATGCTCTGTAGACTGTCCTCTTCCACTTGAGTTTGCCCAGCAGTTCCCTGATTAACCATGTGGGTCTTCTGGCTCCTTGTCTTGACTTCCTACCTGTTGGGATGCTCTGACCTTAAGCTTGGAAGAAGCAGTCCTTGAATGCTAACCAGCTATCTTGGGCCCCTTTACTTTCAAGTACCCTATCCCAAGGGATTTTCCCTAGTAATTGCTTGAAAAGGCTGAAGTTAGCCCTACTGAAGTCCAGGGTTACAATTCTGCTCAGCATTCTGTTCCAGCCACATGAGATCCTGAAATCCACCATCTCACGGTCGCTGCAACCAAGGCTTCCCTCAACCTTCACAGCTTCAACCAGACCCTCCCTATTAGTGAGAATAAGATCCAGCAGCATTCCTCTCCTAGTTGGCTCATCCACCATTTGCATCAGGAAGTTATCATCAATGCACCGGAGGAACGTCCTCGGCTGTGGATGGCTGGCTGAGTAGGCTTTCCAGCAAATATCGGGGTAGTTAAAATCCCCAACGATAACCAGGGCTTGTGACTGCGAAGCTGCTATCAGCTGCCTGTAGAATGCCTCATCAACTTTGTCATCCTGATCTGATGGCCTGTAATAGACACCCACAACAGTATCATCCATGCCAGCCTGCCCCTTTAATTCTCAGCCACAAACTCTCAACTCGCTTCTCATTCACCCCTAGACAGTACTCAATACCTTGTAGTTGCTCTCTAACGTAAAGAGCAACTCCACCACCATGCCTTGCTGGCCTGTCTTTCCTGAGAAGGATGTGGTCATCCATGACCACATCATATCATCTATGAGGTGTTTTTATCCTGAAGGAATCTAACATGCTTTACATTTTGTATGCATATTTTGGTATATGTGCATGTGACAATAAAGTAATTATTAAACTAAAGTTGGATTCCTGACTTCCTCACAGTACAGGATGGGCAATGTATAGTGTGCAGAGCAGAGGAAGTCTTTCACTGAAGCTTATATTTTGTTTACCACTAGAATAATATAAACTTAATCTTGTTTTATACAACAAGAGAGACAAAATACCTACATTTGTAACTTGTATCACCACATCTGAAGTTGTGTTTCACTGTGATCTCACTGTGAAACTGGTCTCACTGTGATTCTCAGAAACACAGACAATTGTAAAAGTGGCCAAGACTTGGAGAGAGTAAAACATCTACTGCCTGAGACAATAGTCCTTCACAGAGTGTGGATTTGCCACACTCTGTGACACAATTGCTGCCATTCAACTAAACATTGCATAAGAAATTACCCTCTTACATTTCACCAAGTATTTTGAGAATGATGTCATGAACTTCCAAGGGTGAGGCATATGCTGATCACGATTGGCTCTGTTTTGCCCTAGGTTAGTCAGGAGAGCATCCATGAACACTTTCATGAAAACAGCTTTCATGAATTATGTACATTTTTATATATATGCAAACATATAAATTTTTTTTTCAATACCTAACCTCTCCTGGACAGAGCAAAGCTCTTTACAGGATTCAGTTCTTACTCCTTTACTTTGTTGGGCAGCTACAATATGTAAATTGGAACATTATTCTCTGTGACCTCTGATGAGTCTATATAACCCTCTCCTCTGAAGAAAAGGCAGAGTAACAGAATTCACAGACGGGCTAGAGAGATGAATTTTGAGAGATCTACTAAATTAAAACAAATCAATGAAAAAATAAATAAGAATTAATTATTTTTGTTCTACAGTAAACTATGAATCTTATACATGTATATGTGTGTAACCACTACACAAAAACATACAGATGCACTATTGTTCCCATTTTACAGTCTGTCGTTTCACCTCCTTCAAAACTCCAAACCTCCTCCTAACTTTGTCACGGCACAGAGCATGTATTCCACAATTACTGCTGTTATTTTTCAACACACCAAGGCTTACAGAAGGCTGATATAAATATGTCTTGGGGGCATATGTTTATTTTTCTATGACCTTTAATTATAAGTTATCGTTAGTGCTCATAAATACTAGCTATATATTTCTAGATGCTTTCAAAAGTTCTATTTTATTTTATTGGCTTTAAATGAAAAAGTCACTGTTGCACTTATCATCTCCGATTACTTGATTGTGACACTAATAAAATTAAAATACTTGAGGAATTTTTACATAAATCATAGTTGTATTCCTCCAAATACTAGAAGCAGACACTAGTTACTCTCTGCCTGCTTATGTGGAAGTCCACAGCGTGAATGCTTAGAGAATGCAGTATAAATATGACACAAAATAAAAATAAAAAAAAAAAGAGAAAAAGGTAACGAACTCTAATTGCATTACTGCTAAGATGTAGAAGTGACAGAGTATGACAGATAGATTTGCTGGGATAATTTGCTAAAAGCAATAGAAAGAACATGCAGAAAATAGTTTGTTCTTAAAAATAAAATTGAATAATTGAGCAGTTTTACAGCCATAATGAAAATTATTTCTAAAACTTCTAAGCCATTGTTATATAACAACCGAGAAGTTTAAAGTCATGTAGCATGATTCATGTAATTGCTAACATTACAGCTGAGCTATTTAAGAACAGAAATGCCACGTGAGAGAGAAAGGAAAAATAACCATACATTATGCACTGTTCTCCCCCTCACACAGATACACATTTCCTTTGGCTCAGTTCCTACACAGCTATTATTTGTAAAACCTATACATGGGAGAGCTTGCATTTACTCATGAAAAAAAGATCATTTTGTGATACACTTAACTGTCCAATATCTGGGCTACACTGTGGTCAGGATGGGTAATTTTTATGAAAGATGAGATGGGGACTTCTCATTGTTCAAAGTTTCACCAGTGCTAAGGTCAGTTCCTCAGGGTAGCTGTGCAGAGACATTAATCATCCCTCACACTGACTAGTGACCCTATTCTCATATGAGAGCCTGCAGTTCTGTGAACTCTATGACTTGAAGGCTAGCAGAAAGTAGAAAGACAGAAAACAGCCAGCTTAATCCCAGTGTTTCATGTATTCATGTATTTCCCAGAAGGCAGCAAGATGAAAAAACAGGGGAAAAGTCCAAGCAATGGGGACTCTTATCATCAGAATTCAAGTGATGCAAACATGTCAGCTTTTCTCTATGAAAGAGAGAAATTAGAGTTGAACAGCTTCTCATTAATTAATAATAGTGTTACTATCATCATGAGGATCTGAGAACTATGACAGAGGAAATATTTGTAAACAGGAGTAAAGTTTTTATTATTTTTTTGTCTTTGAAACAGTCTTTCAAATTGCTCCCCCAAATTATCTTCTTTGTAGTAGAATGCTGTGATTTCCTATTCCTTTCATAAGCTGTTATCAGGAACACCTATGTGCATGTTAATGTCATTCAAATGAAGTCCAACATATGTGACTAATCAGGAAGACAAAGTGCCTCAGAATAAGGTGTATATCTTTCTTGCCATGCCAAAAAAGTGCATGATCATTGAAATAATAGGCAGTAAACAAATACAGATTCTGTGCTCTCTTAAATGCAGTAATTATAATCAATAGCTATAATCTACTCAAAGTGAATGTAGAAAGATATTATCTTTTTACTCTCCTTATAATTTCTATAGCATTATATCTTCAGCTTGCCTCCAATAGTAGAAATTTTCAGTGTGATCAAAAGTCCAGATGATTATACACTTACAATTTCCTCCTACTGGAAAATCCAGGAGAGAATTTTATCTGGCAATTACTACAGAAAGAACCTTAATGTGTATTAACAGGCTCTATTACTCACTAGACCCCAAATTCCCAAGTTCCTCAAAAACACCTTACAGCACTAAAATGTGTTCTTCTTTGTAATTACTCTTTAAAAATGTTATTAAAAATATTTATTACTATTTGCTTTTTTTATGAAAAAATAAACTTTCAAAAGTTAATTATGTCTGAACTTATTTAATTTCAAACTGTAGGGTAAAAAATCTTTGCTTTGGCCAGAGAGAAAAATGTGGGAACGTAATTGTCCATGACCAAGTCATTGCCCTTGTTCATGAAGGAGTCTCATGAAAAATTAATTGGTAAGGACATCAACAAAATCAAACCTATGTAACTAATACATTCAGAGTAAACTTTAAACATAATCATATTTAAATTATAAAACATAATTCACATTGTTGATTTTAGCTTGTTTTCTTCCTGCAAAAATTACAAACTTAAACTTTGTATTGTGAGCTGAATAAAATGTTTTACGTGGAAAAAATTACTTAGAAATATTTAGACAACTGTGCACAGAAATGTATTGCTACTCAGTGCTTGAAATAAAAGACAAAGAAACAATGAGTTAATATTTCAAAACTACCAAACCATTGTAATGTGAACAAATCAAGCAAATTTAGATAGGTATTATTGAAAGTGTAGTTGCAAAAGCATTATGCATGTAAAACATAAGCACTTATTTCATAAATATTATTTAATATAAAAAAGATATAATATTTATGTGTACATATATCTCTGTATAACTTAATATCTCTTCTAAGTTATCAGGGTAAAAAATCAGGACATTTTAATGAGCTCCATAATTATAGCAGAAGCCCTGAAAGTAGAGCCCCAGGATGATACCAGAGGCCCCACATATACAAACATAGATGGCTTTAGACACTTTTGAACATAACAAAAGTAATTCTTATAACAAGGTGATATTCATGACTCATATGTGCTAATGAAGCCTTTAGTTATGCATTAGAAAGCTGTACCCCTACAGACTTGCGAAAGAAAAAGGATCTTGTGGAAAGGTGGTGGAAAGCATACAATAGTATATATATATGCGTATGCAATTGACACTGAAAGAGTTGGGGTTGTTCAGACTGGAGAAGATAAGGCTCCAGGTAGACCTTATAATGGCCTTCCAGTACCTGAAGGGGGCTTACAGGAGAGATGAGGAGGGATTCTTGATCAGGGAGTAGAGTGATAGAATGAGGGGGAACACTTTTAAACTGAAAGAGGGGACATTTAGATTAGATATCAGGAAGAAATTCTTTGCTGTGAGGATGGTGAGGCAGTGGAAGAGGTTGCCCAGAGAAGCTGTGGCTGGCCCATCCCTGAAGGTGTTCAAGATCAGGCTAGATGGGGTATTGAGCAACCTGGTCTGGTGGGAGGTGTCCCTGTCCATGGCAGAGGATTTAGAACTGGATGACCTTTAAGGTCCCTTCCAACTTTAAACATTCTATGATACTATATATCACTTGCTTTTATTTAGAATTGTTTAACACCATGTAAAAGCTACCTAAAACTAATAAGATACACCAAGATGTCTTTAGACGTACCTAAATCTGTGACAAAGTCTACTAGTTGGGAAATAACTTTATTCAAAATCATGTATGCGCTGGGATCATGCCTATGTAATTACTGTGCAGTATAGGAGTCTGGTGGTTGTATTTTGGTATGATATCCTGCTCATGGTGTGTGGAGGTAGTTTTGATACAAGGCAAAAAAAAAAAAAATGCTGCACAAGCACGACCAGTCAAATGCCACTTAGACTGAGAAACAGGACAGTTAGACCAAAATCACATTTATTCAGTGTGAGCATCTCATCACTGCCTTTCAGTTATTTTTCTCAGCTTACCTCTGAAACTAATCACCGCATGGCCACTTGCTCGCTCCTCCCACAGCATTATGGGGAAGAGTAAAAGTGAGGAAAAACTTGTGGGTTGAGATAAAGACAGATTACTAGGTAAAACCAGACCCATAAATGCAAGCAAAGCAAAAGAAAGAATTAATCCACTACTTCCCATGGGCAGGCTGGTGTTCAGCATCTCCAGGAAAGCCGGGCTCCCTCTCACAAAATGGTTATTTGGGAAGACAAAAAGCATAACTCTGAATGTCCCTCACTACTTCTTCCCCCAGCTTTATATACTGAGCATATCATATGGCTTGGAACATCCCTTTGGTTAGTTGGGGTCATCTGGTCAGCTGTCCTGGCTGTGTCCCCTCTCAAATTCTTGTGTCCCCCCACCAGCTGACTCACTTGTGGGTAGTGTGACAAGCAGAAAAGGCTTTGACTCTGTGTAAGTTCTGCTCAATAACAACAAAAACATCTCTATTATCAACACTCTTTCCAGAACAAATCTAAATCATAGCCCCATACTAGCTATTGCAAAGAAAATTAACTCTATCCCAGCCAAAACCAGCATCTAATGAAAATTTAAATAAGTATATATATGTTAATATTGTAGAATGATACCTACTTTGGAGAAAGACAATTTGGAAATCCCTGTAGGGATATTCCTTATGTCATTAGCTATTTTTATTGAGTATTCAAAGTCTATTGAATCAAGTTCACTAGGTTCTATTTGTCTTTAAAATTTGTGGTATAACTGCTCACTTCTTTGACACTTGACAGAAATTAACTGAAACAAAAGGGTAGCAAATAACTAATTTTGCAACACATTAATTTTTTCAGTGTTGCATTTATAGTTACATCACCTTTGGTTAGGTTGAAATTATTTGGCAAATTCAGCTTAACTCTATGAATGCCTCCAATTATTTTAAAGCCACTGTTTACCTAAATTCAAATAATGGATCACGTAATTAGTGATAAGGTCCAGAGTGAAAACTGTAGAAAAAGATCATGGCATCCTATATCTAAGCTCCAGATCCCTATTCGGTACCCATTCTTTGTATTAGTCTTTGTCTTTTTTCTAAATTTTTTTTTTTTTTTTTACTGTGTCAAACATTAAGGAGCAAAAAAAATTTCAGGCTTTCAGTGCCATCTAGTTTCATGTGGAGAGCTTGTGTGGAATATGTGTATTAGTCTGAATAACAAATAATTCTGTAAACAGAGGCAAGAAAAGTGATCTTAATGGGTTGTTGTGATTTGGGCCATATTGGCCACTGAGATGAATGACAGAAAAATATAAACTGAAAAACTGAAAATATTAATCTCCAAGTTAAACAAGGAAAAGAACTAATAGCTCCCAGTCCGCCAATAAACACAATACAGATACTAAAGTTGCCAGACACATAGCCAAAGAAAATTATTCTCAAATAACTTGTCTGCAGTTAGTTCATTCAGCTGATAACAACAGCTTCATACAAAATATTTGTTAATAGCTGTGTATAACAGGAGATGAAATAATTAAGTCTTTCCCAGATACTAAAAGGGAAGAAAAAATCTAAAGGTTCCAAATCATCTGTTTGCTAATTTGTGGTTTGCCCAGTTTTAACAGAAAACAGGAGTCCTGCATCTCATTTTTCCCAGGTGTAACCATTAGATTTTAAATCTTTAGCTAATTGTGATGACAATATTATATAAATATATATATGTATATATATGCTTCACCTAGGAAAGTCCATTGCAATATTATCCACATAATTTAAGTACTTGTATTGCCCAGGGATGCACTGTAATGTAATACAGATTGTGATAAAGACAAAATTATGCATAATAATCTCATTTGTCTTTTTATTTCCAAAAAGAAAGAATACTAGATAAAAGAAAATAAAACTTAAATGAAACATGCTGGAAGTCATCAGCATGCTAAAAGAAAACTCTTGGCATGACAAAGGCTAATGAGTTTATTCTGTGCGTCTAGTGAATTGCATATGACCAGAACATATGAAACAAAATTAGTCTTTCCTATTACTAAGTTTCCTGTCACTGCTAAGAGTAATTTAAACAACATAAAAAAATGCTATGCTACACCTTATTATATGATTATTCATAAGCAGAAAAGCAGATATGTTTCAGATATCCACTATCTATTATACTGTTTTACATGGATGATTTTATATACCATGGAAGAGAGAGGAGTCTTTTAGGTGGTGTTGATTTCATGGGGGATAATACGTTAGACTCTAAGATTCATAATTCCACAAAAGTACTTTTGACTAAAAGATATTTTCACAGGAATGTAGGCTTTAATGGAGAAACAATAGTTTACAAAGAAGAAACCTTGCAAAACTTTAGTATTCCTAACTGATTAATTTTAGAGGACTTCATTTTAAGTCCTTATTACATTTTACGTTTCAAATATGGACATTTGCCAGTTGAGATCAAGGGGGAGATGTCATCAGTGTAGATTTAAAGGAAAATTATCTCACTAAATGCTGTGCTTCAATACTCTCTCTGACCTCTGAAAATCCCAGAAGAGCTCTTGTTCAGTGGTGTAGATCGGACCATCAGCGTTCAGACCTTACTTAGAAATTGAAGAACATGGTCAGTATGTTTAAACTGATGCAGAATACCCAAACAAATTTATGATGCTATTTTATTTTCTTTCAGATTTACTATTAAGATTCAGCTCCTGAAAGATATTTAATGACATATCTCTTAGAATCATCTTGCATATTTCCAATAAGCCAATAAATCAGTTTTAAATAAACAAGCTGTTCCAGTGTTTCACTGGGTTTAGACTAGACTTAGACTAGAATAAGGAAGAAGTTCTTTACAGTGAGGGTGGTGAGACACTGGAACAGGTTGCCCTCAGAGAGGTGGTAGGTGCCCCATCCTTGGAAACATTCAAGGTCAGGCAGGACATGATTCTGAACAGCCTGATCTAGTTGAAGATGTCACGGCTCATTGCATGGGGGTTGGACTAGGTGGCCTTTAAATGTCTCTTCCAACTCAAACTATGTTATGCTTCTATGAAATAGCCTATGATAAAGCAGCCTATGATAAAGACTGTCATGACCTTCTTATTTACACCCTCGTCTCGGTGTTTTCTTCTATTCTAGGAATACCTGAAATTCAGCTCCTTTCTCCAAAAGCCTGGTACAGGAAATAGTGTTGACACAGCTGGTTCAGCTTCATCATTGAAGCAAACCGGATAAATCTCTAAGTAACATGGGCCAGTGTCACAGTCCACCATGTTTTGAGCAAGAGGTTGGACTAGAGACCTCTCAAAGACCTTTTCAGATTGCATTGTCCTGTGATCCTGTGAAACAAATGGTACAATGAAACTGTGCAAATACCGTAGATTTAATGTGAGCATAGGTGTACCTGTACTGAAGACTGGAGCATATTAGCTTGGATCAATCACCTCACCACTCTGTAAGTGCTACCATGCATTATCTCCTGGTTTAGCCCCTAACATAGTATAGCGGTATGATGAGGGCCAATGGCTTCAAACTGGAATAGGGGAGACTTATATTAGATAGCAGGTAGAAATTTTTCACTTTGAGGGTGGTGAGACACTGGCCCAGGTTGCCCAGAGAAGCTGTGGATGCCCCATCCCCAAAGGTGTTCAAGGCCAGGCTGGATGGGGCTTTAAGCAACCTGCTCTGGTGGGAGGTTCCCTACCCATGGCAGAGGGATTGGAACTTGATGACCTTTAAGGTCCCTTCCAACCCAAACCATTTTATGATTCTATACACAGACTCAGTCTTCCTCCCTTTTCCTCTTGATTTGTTGTCCAGGACACAGGTCAGCACAGAGCTAGTTGGAGTGTTTCTGCACTGCTGGGCACATACTTATTTATACATACGCATACGCATACACATACACATACACTCCAGCAAGGACTACGATTCTTCATAAAAATTCCTCATGATATAATTCTGAATTACTTACTCTGTTTTCAGTTTTCACTCAAGGACACCTCAAATAACAAAAAAAAAAAAGATAGAAGAGTTGCTTTAAGACACAGAAATACTGGACTATTCTTGAAAAGTGTAACTCTAATTACTTTTACTTATTCTGCTAATTATGATCCTTTCTCATCTAATGAAATATATAAATTATTTTCTAGTTTGTTAGTTGATTTCTGTAAGTAATTTGGACTGTAAAAAACTTGCAAAAAATATTCAGTAGTCATGTTTTGAACACCATTTTTTTTCAATTGAAAATAGGTAACAGTTTTCACAGTGTATAGAAGTGTTCTTTTCAAACCATGACTAGAATAATGCTCTTCAATTTTCACCTAGGAAAATTTACTTCAAATAATATTTTGTGAACAATGTATCAAGTTAACTTATACACTATTCTGTCAGTGCTTTTTCCCCATTAATGAACTAAAATATTAAGGTAGATGAACTTCAAAAGATGCATTCCAATTATCAGAACAAGTATCTTGTTAAATTCTGCTTTGGGAATATATAACGGATTTTGTGGTGCTCTATCACAGAATCACAGAATCATAGAATGGTTAGAGTTGAAAGGAACCTTAAAGATCATCAAGTTCCAAATCCCCCTGACATGGGCAGGGACACCTCCCACTAGACCAGGTTGCTCAAAGCCCCATCC
The DNA here is from genome assembly GCA_013400055.1 of Nycticryphes semicollaris. Lineage (NCBI taxonomy): Eukaryota > Metazoa > Chordata > Aves > Charadriiformes > Rostratulidae > Nycticryphes > Nycticryphes semicollaris. The sequence goes on from VXBJ01000040.1 coordinate 75,070, forward strand.
AGCCTGGCCTTAAACACTTCCAAGGGGTGGGGCATCCACAGCTTCTCTGGGCAACCTGGGCCAGTGTCTCACCACCCTCACAGGAAATAATTCCTTCCAGTATCTAATCTAAATCTCTCCTTTTCCAATTTAAAACCATTACCCCTTGTCCTGTCACTATATTTCTTGACAAAGAGTCCCTCTCCATCTTGCCTGCAGGCTCCCTTCAGATACTGTTTGGCTTTCTGGGCTGCCAGTGCGCACTGCAGACTCATGTCAAGCTTCTCATCCATCATCATTCCCAAGTCCTCAGGGTTGCTCTCTAGACATTCTCCGCCCAACCTGTATTTGTGCTTGGGATTGCCACACCCCAGGTGCAGGACCCTGTGCCTGGCTTGCTTGAACTTCATGTGATTTGCACTAGCCCATTTCTCAAGCCTGCCCAGGTCCCTCTGGATGGCATCCCTTCTCTTCAGCGTGTCGACTGTGCCACTGAGCTTGGTTTCATCAGCAAACTTGCTGAGGGTGCATTCTATCCCACTTCATGTCTCCAACAAAGATGTTAAATAACACTGGTCCCCGTACTAACTCCTGAGGAACACCAGTCATCACTGGCCACCACTTGAACATTGAGTCATTGACCATAACCCTCTGAGTGTGGCCATCCAGCCACCCACTTACCAAGTGGTCCATCCATCAAATCTATGAGTTTCCAATTTAGAGACCAGGATGTCGTGTGGGACAGTGTCAAACACTTTGCATAAGTCCACATAGATGATGTGTGTTGCTCTGCCCTCATCCACCAAGTCTGTGGCAGTATCAGAAAAGGGCACCAAATTTGTCAGGCACAATTTGCCCTTGGTGAAGCCATGTTGGCTGTCTCCAATCACCTCTGTGCCTTAGCAGAGATTCCAGGAGGATCTGCTCCATGATCTTGCCAGACAGAGGTGAGACTGACCAGCCTATAGTTCCCTGGGCCTTCTTTTTTTTCCTATTTTGAATATCAGGGTTATGTTCTCCTTTTTCTGGTCAGTGGGAACTTCACCAGATTTCCATGATTTCTGTAATATAATGGAAAGTAGCTTAGCAACTTCATCCACCAGCTCCCTCAGGACCCGTAGATGGATTTCATCAGGTCCCATGGACTTGTGCACCTTCAGGCTTCTTAGGTGGTCTCAAACCTGATCTCCTACTGTGGGCAGTTCTTCATACTTAGAACCCCTGTCTTTGCCTTCTGTGACTTGGGCAGTGCGGTTAGAGCCCTTGCCCATCCTGACAGCTGAACTGTAACTAAAGAATATTGACTGGGAATTTTGGAAAAGTATTCAAGCCATCATTTTGTGCCACTTACTGCATATAAATCTAAAGTATATCAAAACCATGTGGGATTTTCTGTGTATCTTAAATGTAAATGGATTTTTTTAAATCTTGTATTTATACTATTAGCATCAACTGTAAACCATTAGTTATTTCAAAACACTGGGAATATGAAAATGGTTTTTAAATTATTCTTAAATTATTGGGTCCAAAGCTACTGTCCTCACTGCAGTTAAGAACAGAGTTTAAATCCAGGTGATACTAAGATAATTAAGAAAATTTTTTTTACATATCTTTTCAACAGTCTGGAGAAATATAAATGACAGACTGAACTGTAGCTTGATCACTTACTATGTAAGCCAAGATAGTCGATTTTTTACTCACATTTGAAAAGAAATGGTTACAAAGAAACAGCAAAACCAAAAACTTTAAAAAAATAATTCCTCCCTGTACTTTACCATTTATTTCTCTCTATGGGGAGACTTTGAACAGAAGACAAAGATATGGAAGTATGACACGTAGAAAGCTAAAATGAAATGGAGAGATGCATGAATCTGATATAGAGACCCGAAACGCAAAATGGTTCTCCAAAATGACGTTCCATAATTAACAGTACACTAATTGCAATATTTTTTTTCTGAAAGACAGACTTACTGTATATTGAGGTGTGACAGGGGAGCAAGGGGAGAGATATTAAATGAAATTAAACTGCAGTTCTTTGAAATAGCGCAATCTTACAACTGCAACAGGTTGCCTTAACAAGAAACCTGTGTTCAAGCAGGGAGTGGGGGTAGCACACAGGAGGATCACTAGCACTTGTTTCTCCTCCCCTTGCCTGAGTTCAAAGGTGCTGCTGGGTCTTCATACCTTTCCTTGCCTGGTCCAGCAGAACTGCCAGCCCAACATCCTTTCGATAAATAGAAAGCAGATATTGATGTCCTGAGGATGGCTATTAATCTCCTCGCAAGATGAAAGTAAATGAAGGATCTGAGTAATGCTCTGTAATTACTGATTCATGCATGCATTTCCTGAGGATAAAAGAAGGTTCAACTGTTCTGACTTCAAAGGTGGATTACTTTTAATTGATACATCATCACCCTAAATTAATAAACCTGTTGTAGCAATATTTAGTCAAAAGTGCTTGTTTAGGAACATTTGGGGACACGAGTCTGAATACTTTCTGATGGGCTTTGTTAATAGAGTGACAAGCTGGATAGTTTAAAAGAGTTTTGGGATGTTAGTTATACTAACGTAGTGCCTTTTTTTTCTTTCAGTTTTTCACCTTTTTTTCTCCTGCTCTATGATGTTCATTTCAGGAAGTAGGAGAAATGAATGTTATGGTACTAACATTTTCTGTTCAACAAATGATTATGCTCTGCTTACTTGTCTGGTGATCCAGTGTTTGAGGTTTTAATATAAAATGCCTTATATAGGTTGAATTTACAATGAAGACTTTATATGTAATTTGGAAAACCTCACTGTTTCTATTTTAACTGTCTAATTCTATATTCTAGCTCAAAACACAAACATAAGTGTACACTACGCTTCAAGTACGGGTTTGAGCAGGCTTTCTCTAGAACAATGCTTTGAATCAGATATATGCAGTAATACTAGACTTGGTTCATGGGCTAAAAACCTGTGGAAAAGTGTTCATTCAAAATAATTGCTCCGTGGAAAACATCCTTACAAAACCAAAATTATTCAGATTTTTAAAAAAGGTTTTCATTTTAATCAGAACCAATAAAAGGACTACTAATAAAATTCAGAAATAAATTTAATTTTTCTAAGAGCCCTATAATAATTCATTCATTATAAAAATCATAGATACAAGGATACTTTAAAAATACATGAATGTATTGAATGCAATAATAGTTTTATTGCCAAAAAAATGAAAAAAATTCTGATTTGCTTCAGGGGGTAAGTACTTCAGCCAGTAGTTTGATTGGCAACAAACTGTAGTAAATGGCTAAAAAACCAAATAAACCACTGAATTTCAGATTTTAATTTCATTATACAAATAGTGCTTAAGTATTTTTTTTGTAGTCTATTATACAGCTTTACTCCAACATACTGCCTATTACCTTCTGTCTGCATTGTTAACTGATTTATTTTCTTTTCATTAGGATGTAGCTATCCTAAAATAATTTTGAGATGCTGTGATTCAAGCAGCTGTTCAACAGCTGCTTTCATAGAGAATGAGAATAAGAGTAATGTCAGTACAGCAGGAAAACTCCTTAAAAGCTCTAACAAAAAAAAAAAAGGCAATTCAGTAGGAAATGTTTCTTAGGAGATGGCCAGGACTTGGACAGACAGAAGTATTATAACCCAGCAGTTAGGAACCTAAGAATTTAAAGCCAACTGCATCTACCTTACTTCAGAATAAGGATTGAAATTAAGTTACAATGAATCAAATTAAAGTATTTTACCCACCCAGCTACTGCATTTATATAAAATGACAGAAATCTGAACTTTTATAATTTTGGAATGTGGGCTGTATTTCCTGTGTTTATACTGGCTGTATTTACATAAGTTAAATAATACTGTTTTGTCTTTACTTTTTCTGGCACTCAGAAACTGTGTAGGTTTTACCATAAACTCATATTTTTATAAACTGAATCAAACACTATATATATGTGTATATATATTCTAACTTACAACTGGTAATTTCTGTATATCCGGTCTCTGTTATATCTATATTTATAGAAGATAATTTGAAAATGCTTGTCACATTCTAAGAGCCGTAGGATACATTTTAAGTGAGCTATGTTCTGAAAACAGTCCTATTACAATTTTCTACATTTAACAATATGCTGATCAAATAATAATAAAATATAGAAGATCATACCTGTAGTTGATACAGTCAAACATTTATGGACACTAGAGGAAAGGGAGGAATAATGAGATCCAACTGACTAAAACCTAACAGAAAAAGCTTTCATTTTCTATGACTGTACAGTAACATAGCTTATTTTTTACCACATACTTAATATTAATGATCTCTTTCTAAGAAATTTAAGTTGATTCTGAGAAGGTAGATTGACAAATGAAATTGGGGAAGAGATATCCCATGAAAGTTTCTGTCCCTTACAAGATTTTTGTGGTTTTGATGGGAATAAATTTAAGCTTTTCCAAATTTGGTAGAAAATATAGAGAAAAAACATCACAGCTACAATCACATGTAACAACTGGAAAATAACCCAGTGATTTAAGCACTATAATGCTGAACTTCTGCTTCTTATATCTCATATGATTTTATACTAACTAAAAATTTTGCGACTGAACAAGTGTTACAGTAACAGAATAAATTATTGTGGGCCACAAGATCTATTCTAGCAGTTACCTGTTTGCAGTGGTCACTTTTTCCCCAGGTCTATATAGGCCTATACAAAAAGAGAAGAGAGGGAGACCATTTGACTCACTTCAATTGCTCTGGTGTGGCAGTGCCGCTCTTAAGTTCCAAATTAAGTAGGGATGTCCAATATTAAGAACCATGAAGATATTGAAAGGAAACATTTCATGTGTTATTCGGCAGAGGCAGGCCTTAATTCCTATATTGCTAATGAAATGAGAAGTAGCTGGTACCTTAATTGTCAGGGTTTAGAGCAAAGGAACTTTTGGACCAAGCAACTTGGTACAGCCTCATCTAGCCTCTTCTGCAAGTTATAAAGGGCTTAGTCCATAAACTGTTCATAAACATTTAGTATCTGGTGTGTCTCACATATGGACAGTAGTGCAAAGCTGACTTGTACTTCTGTCTGGCAGATATTTCATGGTCAAAGATCTTACCGTTAGTATAAAAATGGAGACTAGCAGTATTAATAATACCAATAAGAAAGACTAGCACTATGATATCTAAATATTATGTGTGATTTCATGAAAGCACAGCTACTTGCAAAAGGATTTTTTTAGCATCCTTTATATTTCACATGTCTTGTCCATTGCTTATTGGAAGAGATTTTCTGCTTATATTAAGTATTCTTCCTTCATTCTCTGCCCCTCAATTTATCGCCCCAAGAAGTGTTTCTAAATGCATTTCTAGGAAGAGTTATGCAAGACCCTTTATTATATTGTATGAGCTAATTTATTTTTCTTTAGAAACTTAGTTTACTCTTTATTCCACTTTGATTCTGTCTTTCATTTTATTATACTCAAAGCAAACTATAGAACTTAAATCTTTTACATGTTGCTATACCAAGGCAAGCACTCACATCCAAGATACATAGTGTTACAAGGTGACAGCAGATGTAAGATGCTAAAAGCCTTGTGTATATTTTTAATCCATTTCTGAAGATTTGCAAACGGTTGATGGAAAAGCTGGAAGCAATGAAAGGCCATCAGAAAGAGAAGAGAGGCTGCCATTGAACAAGAATCTACAGTCTTTATGAAAGAGCTGAAATAGTTCTGAGTGTCTCAGATTAATTTCTTTGCGTTCTTCTTTTGGAACTTTGGGCTCTTCATATAGAAGTAAAGAAAAAAGGGTCTGAACATCTGTGCTGTAGGGAAAACCAAAGAGTAAAGGAAAGCAATGACAGCACTGAAGGACAACTTGAGACGTGATAATATAGAAAGAGTTCTTATAAAGGCTGACTAAAGATGTCTGATGAAACGACCCCTATGCTAAAAAAAACAAATTGAGATTAGATAAGAGAAGGAAAAGAACCTTTCCTAGCAGGATAAATTCAGCAAGAGTATTTCCAGGAAGACATCAGCAGTAGGGATGCTCACAAAGAGAAAATGTTGAAGGGAACAGCACAGAGAATACCAGGTGAAAACCTACCTCTCCCAGACAGTAAAACAGTAATAAAGAAATCCTCAAGAAGTATGGAACGTCAATGTCTTTCCCAGAGAACAGTATGAAAGTGAAAAACAGACTAGCATGTGTGGGAACCTTTTTCTTCAAGAAAACGGTCGCATAACTAAAATAGTCTGAAAGAAGTTAACAACAACGAGTGCGAATCTGAGCAGATACAGAAGATGAAAATAAGGGCAAACAAGAACTGTTAAGCAATTAAAAATAACAACTTTGCTGATCCTCAAGGCCAAGTCCTCAGGCTTGTTGTTAACCAATTATAGCTTTGCAGCCTATAACTTGTATCCAATTAGCAACTGTCAAGTTAGTATGTTTATGTAAGAAAGGACTATAAATGAAAGAGCTTCACCTGCAATAAATTGGCACTTACCTGATCATATTGGTCGTTGTGTGGTGTCCGGGACTTCCGCGTCAACAAGTGGCGCTCAAACAAGGACCCTCAGATTGGTGTTGGACACCCCGACGGAGCCGACAAAGGAGGGGGCAGAAGCCGATCGAAAGGTGAGTGCTGCCCTGACACTCGGAGTGTGGCATCGACACTCGGAAAGTCACTAGCGCAGAACTAGGGAATCTCATCTTGGCCAGGCTGGGAAGGAGATGGAGTCTACACTGACAAAGGAAGAGTCAGCAGTAGTGAAGCTCCTCCAACATATTTTCTCTAAGAGAGGACTAAGTTATGATGCACCTGTTTTGAAGGCTTTGCTGCTGTGGGCAAAGCATAAGGGATTGATCCCCTCAGTAGGAGCTGCCTTTGAAACTAACACATGGGACAGTATAGGCGCTGCAATGTGTGATGACATAAGTAAGGGATCCAAGGAGGCAAGTAAATTCTCCACATTGTGGAGGCTGATCACAGACTCTCTAAAAGAAATGAAAGTGGAATGATTAGCTGCAGCGTCATAATTTACTGCCTTGACTCCTATGGAAGGTGTTTTAACTCCCATGGAGAGTACGTTATCTGTCTTAAAAATGTTATTTGAGCCGCTGGTGATACATACTGCACCAACAATTCAGAGAGCCGGAAAGAAAAAGAAAAAGAAAACAGCTGAGAGCTGGAAAGAAGAGGATAATGCACAGAAAAAAAAAAGGGAGAGCAGCCGACGTGTTCCAGGTCATGGGGTAAATGGGCAATACACTCAGTTATGAAGAAAAGCTATTTTAAAGCTTTTATAACATTTTCTCTCTATGAGAGGGATAAAATATGACCCAGAGACTTTAAAGAAATTGCCTTTATGGGTAAAAGAAATGGACATAGTGACCAAAGCCCAGTACGACCCAGCAGGTCTGGAGACTGGGACTGAGCAGAGGACAACCAGTGATTAAAGAAGAATGTACGTTGTAACAGGACACCCAGTGAGAATATGAAAGCAGAACGTGCTACCGCAGCCAGTGCTTTTGCCGCTCTTGCACCTTCTATAACACCAGAGGCATATCCAGGAATAAAAGTTTTTGATCGTGCCCCTCTTCCTACATTTCCCGTGTTGGAAGAGGCACCTCTGGATAATTTGACACAAAGACAGGAAGAAGAAATGGAGGCTGATGAGAAATTTGTTCCCCTCCACCCGCTGCGCCGCCGTCCCCCCCCCCCCCCCTCCCCCCGCCACCTCTGCCCTCCCTCCGTCCCTCCTTCCCTTCCTCCCGCACCACCGCTGCTGCTCTAGCTCCAGCTCCACCTACCGCCCCGCCGCCACCGCTATCATCTCGGTAGTGAATCCCGATCGGCATGGCAAGGACCCGGACTGGGCAAAGACGCTGTTGCAGAAGTTGGAATGATTGGAGAAAGAAAAAGTGCAACTTGAGAGACAAAAACAGAAAGAAGAAGAGACCATGAAGCGATTGGGAAAGGAGCGGGGGTGAGGGTATCGTGGCGGGGATGAGGGGTGGAAGAGGAGCACATCGGCATCAGACGATCCTGCCCTGCAGTAGCGGGGCATAATTCGGAATGCTATGGTTGATGGAGGGATTCTCCCACAGGCATTTCCAGTGGTTTTAATCAGTACATTGGGGGGAAGGCGGGAACCTAATCAGTGGGTAGGATTTCACTGAGACTTAATTAAGGAGACTCAGAAGTCGGTTGTGCAGCATGGGTTACTTGCACCTTATAACAAGCATGTCTTAACAATACCTTTTCCACACAGGTACTAACGCCTTTTGATTGCAGGCAATTGATGGAGATTTTATTAACACCAATGCAATCGGTACTGTAGCGTACACGTTGGCACAATGCCTGTGCCAGCGCTGCAATTGCTAACTTGGATCATTCTGAGGGAGATCCTTTACGATTACCTACTGTAGATATGCTTACTGGACAGGGAGGGCTTGTGGATGCCAGGGTACATAGCAGGGTATATAGCTTCTGCTTTTGCTGCAGCAATTAAACCACTAGTGCAAACCGAGCCCCTCCCCTTTTTCTCCTCCTTCTCCCTTTTCCCCAAAGTTTGTTAAAAAAATTGACCTGTTAAAAAAAGGAACTTTGCAGCCAGCCTGGCCTACCTTCCCCAAATACGATTCCAAAAAATTAGGATGTTTTGATAACTGACTTGAAAGACTGCTTTTTTGCTATATCTTTACACCCTGATGATTGTGAGAAATTTGCTTTCTCTTTCCCTTCTGTTAACAGGGAAGAACCCTCAGAAAGATATGAATGGGTAGTATTACCTCAAGGTATGAAAAACTCTCCTATCATTTGTCTGTTATATGTTTCTTGGGCCTTACAACCTATATGAAATATGAAACTCCTGCTGCTGTAGGAGTTCCTTTGGAAATCAAAACAGATAACAGCCCTGCCTATAAATCACAAACACTTCAACATTTTTTTAAAATCTGTGGGATGTTAAACATGTCACGGGTATATCACATTCTACAACTGGACAAACAGTTATTGAATGCACACATCAGGTTATATATCAATTGCAAGTTAAACAAAAAGGGGAAGAGGAAGGTATCTCTCCTGCAGCACGGGTAGCAAAGGTTATCTATGCGATGAATTTTTTCTGCTTGGCTGGAGAAGATCCTGAGCATCCAGCAGTGATCCACAGCCAAGCCTTGAGCTCTGGCTTTAAAGAAGCTGAAAAAGGAGTACTAGTACAATTTAAGGACCCTGAGACAGGTAACTGGAAAGGACCTGCAGAGCTCAAATAGAATGGTCGAGGTTATGCTTGTATCATTACAGATAAAGGACAATGATGGGTTCCAGCTTGTTGGATAAAACCATGGAAAACACCTCATGAATATCCAACAGATGACACATGAGATCAGAAAACTTTTATCACACCCAATCTGATCCAGGGAGTAAAATATATTAAAGATGGGTGGATTGTTTCTTTTAATGCTGTTTCCTTTTTAGTATTTACCAAAATGCTGTTTTTAAGGCTAATGCTTATGTTGATTTATTAGAAAAAGTAGTATTACAGAATAAAAGGGTGTTAGATGTTTTAACTTTTCAAGCTGATGGTGTGTGCACTCTGCTCAATTAATCTTGCTGCACTTAACATTGATCAATCAGGAAAGGTGTTGAAAAATACAGTAGAAATATGGAAACATGCAAAAATATGGTTTATGAGGATGGTGAACAATCTTGGCTAGACAGACTGTTAAGAGTCTGGGGAACAACTGGGTGGATAAAAGGTTCAATAAAGCAGGGACTGATGATTCTGTTTGTAATAGTTTTGGTAATTCTCTTTATACCTTGTATTATTCAGTGTGCTCAGCACTCGATTCAAGAATCACTAGAAACAGTCTGGTTTGCTCAAGTTAAACAAAAAGGTGGAATTGTGGGAACATTTTTCTGCAAGAAAACAGTCGCATAACTAAAATAGTCTGAAAGAAGTTAACAACAATGAGTGCGAATCTGAGCAGATACAGAAGATGAAAATAAGGGCAAACAAGAACTGTTAAGCAATTAAAAATAACGACTTTGCTGATCCTCAAGGCCAAATCTTCAGGCTTGTTGTTAACCAATTATAGCTTTGCAGCCTATAACTTGTATCCAATTAGCAACTGTCAAGTTAGTATGTTTATGTAAGAAAGGACTATAAATGAAAGAGCTTCACCTGCAATAAATTGGCACTTACCTGATCATATTGGTCGTTGTGTGGTGTCCGGGACTTCCGCGTCAACAAGTGTGAGCTTTGCAAAAATGGAGAGACTTTCCTGATTGACCCATATAATCTCAGATCCAATAACCATGACCGCCATTGCTTTCATAAAACAAACCTCTGCATTTTCACAGAATGAAATAAAGGACAAAAGCGAACATCTTACAGCCAGTATAGAGTCTCTGAATTTTATTCCCCTCTACCTTGTTTGCCTTCCTTACCATACCTAAAGGGTTCATGGTAATTGTTTTAACCTCGAGAAATTCTTCACCTAAAATTGTAGATCTAGATAGGGCCCTAGGAATGTTTATTTTGGGAATGTTGACTTTCAGTCAAGTGCTCTAATTTTGAGATTTTCACAGCTGATATTGGTTTGGTGCAGAAGGTACAGAAGAATTTTGTAACCATAGGAACTGAGTTAAAGGCAAAACATCTATCTGAGAAAAAAAAAAAAAAAAGAGCTTTGGTTATGTAGAAAGAAACATTTTCATATATACCCTCTTCTGATAAAAACTTGATCTCTTTCTATGACAGAGTCACCCGATTATTGGATGAGAGGGACTCTGTGGGTATTCTATACCTGGACTTTCAAAAAGCATTTGACACTGTCCCCTACAAAATTCTCATGGAAAAGCTTGCTGCTTATGGCCTGGATGAGTGTATGATCTGCTGAATCAAGCACTGGCTGGCTGGATGGTCCCAAAGAGTGGTGCTCA